>OZ057408.1:26099701-26238902 GCA_964056735.1 Allodiplogaster pararmata
GAAACTTTTCTTCACGCTAGACACGCTAGAACCTGCCTCAAGGCAGAGTTCTCCACTTAAAGATATGCTCTTAATTAAGCTGGTGAGACCAGTAGCTTCCGCTTGAGTCTGGTAGTTGTGGTTGGAGAAAACGGGAAGTGAAAGACCTACAGAAAACTAGTACCAACCTTTCTCATTTTACTACGTTTGGATGTACATAGCTGGAGAATGAATTTTGACACTTTCTGTAAAAGTTAACGCATTTTAAATTCAGCACTTCTATTTGAAAATGTTGAATCATTGGCTCAGCTAGAATTGAGTATGATGACTTTTGAGAACCAGACAACAGCCTTCTTGGAAGCTTGAACGGCATCGTTGACTTCAGAATTCAAGGAGCGAGGTAGACGAGCCCATTCTTCACCAGTCGCTGGATTTTGACTCGTCAAGTGATCTGGAAACTCTCGGAACGATTGATTCAAATTACAACGAGAACTGAAGTGACTTACATATTTGACTCGACAAAAATGAGAAATAAAAGAAATGGTTTTAAAGTATATAGATGGACAACTTAGATAGAGTATATATGTAAGAAGAAGCAAAAACTTGAAGCCTTTGAAATAAATCTACATTGACCACTGAACTACCTTAGTGATGATTCAAAGTGACCTCGACTCTGTTCACCAAATCAAGTCTTTTAGTCCCATCTGTGAAAAGTTCGCCGATGCTGAAGTCTTTCCTTTTGATCCAGTTTTTTTTTCCCGTAAAAATGTTTAACTTCTGGATTTCAATTTCCATTTTAAATGTTAAAAGTTCAGTAACCACTAATTGTTTTTTTTGAATACAAAACAAAAATAAATATTTTTCTTAACTAATCAAAAATTTGCATTATTAACCCTTTGTGTCAACGAATTGATTGTCTATGAAGTTGTAGAAAGAGACATTCTGACTGTTGAGCAGGAACTGCAGAACCTCTTTGGTGCTTTTGCATAGCTCAAGAAATTAGAATGAAAATTCAAATCAACTTAGAAATTCAAATTAGAAAACGGCAATTCAAATTATGGCTCTCATTCCCTGATGGGCAGTCTTACCCTGCGTTTCATCTTGCAGGCATTGGCACGATGCTTTTTTTACAAATTTTTTTTGATACGGTCTCGTTAGCCTAAGCCGTACGGCCTCGTTAGCGTAAACTTTAACTTAGCCTAAGCGTTTTTAATATAAAAAATAATTTTTTGATCTAGAAAAGTTCTCTGATTTTTCAAGAACCGGAGTCCCTGATGCTCAAAATGATAACCTATGAAGAAATTTTTGAAAACCTTAGGCGTTTAAAAGCGTTTAAAGCCAATTTTTGGTCTAGTAGTCCAATGTCTGCAAGACAAGACGCAGGGTTTGCCCAGGGAATAGGAGCCCAAATTATAAATATATACAGAGAACAGACTCCCATATGCGTTTTGACTTTGTACTGTTTCACATAATACTCAGATTGAGAGACATGGGTTGCGATAACTCGAGAGAGTCAAATCGATAGTGTTTTCTTTCGGGTTTATGGTGTAGAAGAGAACGTAGAAAAGAGCATAAAAACTTGTGAATAAGGTAGCATTTAGAGAGAGAGAGAGAGAGAGAGAGAGAGAGAGAGAGAGAGAGAGAGCGAAAACAGTGAAAACAATGTTTCTGATCTAAAATATGAAAAGAAATAATGTAAGAAAATGAACAGAACTAAAGTATCAAGTATGAATGTTTTATGGTATACATTTATCAACAAGAAAGCAAATATTAAAAAATGAAGTTTTTTCTAAACTATTTGGTCCCAAAGATTTATGTACGAAAATGAAAAAAGAAGGTTATTGAGCCTCACACCTTTGAAAGAAAATCATCAGCTACATACAGCCCAAATCTTCGATTTGAGTATTACTTGCAAGTTGAGCTTTCGTACTTTTTTGTGGAAATATTTGCGCAGAGCTGTTCAACATTTTTAACTTGTCCGAAAAACAAAATTACAAAGTTTTTTACGTTTTTTCAAATACCTAGTTGATAAATTAAGAAAAATGGCTCGAACAATAGGATATTGGAGGGTGCGAAAGCCGGGGTGTTTCTATAACGGCCCACTCATTATAACCTTCTCGCATTCAATGAAGAGAAACACGCAGAACAAGAACGAGAAGGGGTCAGCGTCTCTCATAACCTTACATATTTTTGTCTTGTTTCCTATCTATTAATTCAGCCTTTTTTCGTTTAACTCTCCATTTATTCTCGTTTGTTTTCTTGGCCCTTCGAATCTCGATTTTTCTATGTTTCTCAATCCCTTGAATTCTCAATTCTCTTTGTTTCTTTTCTATAAATTGAGAATTCAATTTTTTACGTTCTTCTCACAACTTCTTTACCAATAATGATTACCATTAAGTGAACTTCACACAACTTTGAAGTTTTTCTCAACTTTGAAGTTTTTCTCAACTTTCCGTAACAGAATTTCTCGAACAAATCGAATCCACTACGTCTCTTGATTTCAGAAACGAGCAACCAAAATAAGTTTTAGAAAATTTATACACTTCTCGTTCACACAGTTTAACGGCAATGAAGCTTGTTTAATACAAAATAGGGTCCCTAGATTGCTTGGAATGGGGTTGCCTACCGTGAAAAATCCAGCCATTTTTTGGAGTTTCACCAGCTTTTGAAGAAGTAAATAAATAAATAAATAATTCTCGGAGTCAGCGCGAGGCCATCAGTCAGAGGGACTCAGAGGCAAAGGGCACAAAGTCAGAGGCAAAGGGTGCTTTGATATTCCATTATTTTTGCGGCCATAAAACTGCCACTTGTTCAAAAAACTCTTGTAGTATCTTTTATCTCATCATCGGAGAGTCTAATGCTCCCAGAAAAAAAAAACTAATAAATAAAAGAAGGGACCATATTCGTCTGAAGGACCATATTCCATTGGGTCATGTTATCGAATTCGGCTTCATTGAATGAGCTGTTGAACTCATTTTCTTCGTGCGAACATGACATTGTCGGGTGTCTTCTTCATTGTTCTGCTCGCTCTAAATTCTGCTCCTCATCTTCTCGTCTCCACTCAATCTCATCAGTTTCTCGAACAAAGGTCAGGAATTTTCGAGTTACTTTTTTGATTACGAAGGAGCTTTTTTCATGTCAGGGGGGGGGGGGCTTTTTCGATATCAAAAATGACTTTTATCTCAGAAGAGACTCTAAAAGTGACTTCTTGAAATTGAGACCAAATTAGATGAGCTAAAAAGGCTGTTTAAAAATGACTGGAAACATGATTCGTTTCTATTCTTAACTTGATATACTTTTCCAATGACCTTAGTTCCACTGAAAAGTACCGTGCAGAAAATTCAAAGTTTTGATACATATGATTTGAAGTATCTCAATCCTGCTGGCACTTATTCACTTTATTCACCCCCCTTCCCAGAGGTTCCATGGGTCATACTGCTGGCACTTATTCACTTTATTCACCCCCCTTCCCAGAGGTTCCATGGGTCATACTTCTGACTTATTTACATTAAAAAAAATTTTTACATTAAAAAATATTTTTACATTAAAAAAATTATTTTTACATTTAAAAACGCTTAGGCTTAGGAAAAATTTTACGCTAACGAGGCCGTACGGCTTAGGATAACGAGACCGTATCAAAACTTCCACTCTCATCTGACCCAATTGAACCTCTGGTAGGGGGGTGACTAAAGTGAAGAAGTGCCATCCTGCTTAGAAAAAAAAACAGCTCAGATTACCTTCATCACAGATTTGATTTTTTCAGCACTCTAAGCTCTAAAATAGAGCTAATAAGATTCATTCCACTATCATTGAAAGCATAATAAATACAATATTCCAAACACAATGATATTACATGCGATTTGAGTCCATATGTGACATATGTAGGTAAACTGCCAACTGGCAAATTTTGTTAAGGGCGACCGACCTACCGAGCCTCTCCCTCAACTCGAAATGAATGTATCAGAATTTTCACAGCTGAAATTGATAGCAAAAATATTAATTCCTCGACATAAATAGAACGTTTCGGTCGACCTATTGAAAAATCAAGCCGTATTTTATGATATGTGAAAAGCACAGTTTGCTTGTTCTGTTATGGACCATTATAATTCAAAAAAATTAATCCAAAGAAAAATATTGCGCTGATTTGTCTCACCTTGAACTGCAGTGAAATGCAAATAGATACCGAGATTTTTTAGAAACTTCTTTTTTAGGAATTTGGCTTGACTTCATCATCAAACACAAAAAAAGCTCCAAAAATACCATATTACTCTCATGCCACGCAAATTTTCAAAAAGACAAATCAATGCACAATTTTTTGCAAAAAATTATTCACTCAAAAATACTGTTTTAGATTCTAAGGCTCTGTTTGCCTGATATGCTATAATATTTAAAGCGAACGCTTCGTGACTGGATCTACAATCTACAATCTACATTAATTAGAGGCAGCATGTTTAGCGCCCAGCCGTTCTTTTTTCCATTTCATGCTGTCAAGATAAGGTACGGCTGGGTAAGATCCCGGCCAAAGATCTGCTTTTTTCCAGGCACTGGTTCAACCTCTAGTAAGCCATCCGGTAGTCATCGCAGACTGTATACCGTAGGATTAGTTGACTTTCGTTGTCGGTTGAATTCAGTTTTGCAGATTGGAGGACCTCAATTACGTGAATATGTACGAAGACGATCTTGCATGCAACTCTGGTCTGAAACATCCAAATGATACATCCATAATGCAGGTGGTTGAGTGGCTTCACAAAAAACCGTTAAAACTAGAAAATTGATTTTTTTTATTATAAATTTCCTCCACTCCAATATAATATTCACCTGCGGTTGGTTAAAAAGCAGAAAAAAGCGATCCATCATTCGAGGCGAGTATCCCCAGTCCCAACTTCCTAAATTGCCCAATCTCGCCCTTTTCTGCAAAAAGTCTTTTGCTCGCTTCTTACTTGTATTATTATTTATAATGTTCCCTTCTCATTCTAATGATCTCTTAGTTTTGCCACATGCAAAAAGCAAAAAAAAAGAAACAATAGAGCTCAATAATGTCAGTTTGACCATCGAAACGAGCTCTGTCATTCTTTAAATGGGTTATTGTGTTAGACATGCAAAAAAAGAAAATAAACTGCCAAGAACTGGGTGGTATTCATGATAGCAAATAAATATTCGAATGTGTGGCCCTTTCTAATGAAATGTGATGATGATGAACTATTTTTCACAGCCTCGAGTATGTCTTTATTTTGTTGAGAACTTTTGTAACACCTCTTAAATTATGTAACTTTAGCTGGTAAGAAAAAAGTTATTGAACTTGTTTACAGATAGGATTATACTAAACTTGTTTACAGATAGGATTATACTGAACTTGTTTACAGATAGGATTATACTGAACTTGTTTACAGATAGGATTATACTGAACTTGTTTACAGATAGGATTATACAGTGATTGTGAAACTGAAGTCACCTTTTCTCATGAACAATTGCTGTACGGGCTCTCGTAAGTAACTTTGTATTCAACTTTCTGGGTGATTGTTTTAATTGCGTTTGTCATGCGATCTGTAACGCCTTAGTTGAGTTGTGTTAAATCGTTTATGGCCTAAAAAGGATTTAAACGAGAAAAATTAGGAGTTTCTCGCATTTAATTTTATAACTTTTTCCAAAGTTTACACCTGTGATCTTTTGAAAACTCAGTGGAACAAAATGATGACAACAAAATCTTTCATGGGACTAGAAGGGGCTCAACCGAGAAGGCTTCATGTAAAAGTAGTTCTAAGTTCAATAATTTTATCTAGCTTGCAAATTTTCACTTTGCAACTTGATTCGAAAATCTTTGTTAACTGTATTAAAACTGAAACAGTGATTTTTAAGTTTGTTCAGAACAAACATGGCTCCAGTGAACTGCATGTTGTACAGGCTGCATATATTCAATGTCCACTACACGCTATCGGTTCTTTATGATCCTTTTTTTGATATAAACTATGCGAATAAACCGAGAAGTTTGTCTTTTTCAAACTATCTTTGCGGGTGAAACTTGAATTAAATTGACCTTCGAAATGTATTCTGTCGAAAATGATTTATATCTCAAAATGGTTTTATTCCATTTTTCAACAATAATTAGATTTTTTCTGACAAAACTGGTTAGATCGGTTATGCTATGAATGGGGTGTCTTCATTCTGAGAAAAGTAGTCTTCTTATGGAGCGTTAGAATTCAACTTTTCATTTTCTTAACGTAATCTCTGCAAAGTGATTTCATTGAACGCTCCAATGTCCCACCACGAATTGCCATGAGAAGGAAAATCGACTACGGTTTTTACATTCATATAAAATTACGTTCAACAGTAAAAGTTATAATCTAAAAATACCGTAGTCCATTTTCCTTCTCACGGCAATTCGTGGTGAGACTTTGGAGCGTTCAACAAGATTAATTTTCAGAGATTACGTTGAGAAAGTGAAAAGTTGCATTCTAAAGCTCCAATACTCTCGCTCATTGTTGTGTTATCATAATACCCTTACTCTATGTAATACCCTAATACACTAAAAAACCCTTAAAAAATACCCTAAAACCCATAATACCCTTGTTGTACTCCAGGGAACGATGAAACGGCATCTGGCAGCTGTTTCTTTACGTGGATCGAACATCATCGTCCGCCTTCTGGACATCCGCAATGTCTTGTCTTCTTTTGTATTTTTCAGCGCAAATCAACGAAATTTTTTCGAACTTTTTTTTGGAAAGTCGTTTTTGTTTATCTCCTGTTGAACTCTTTTTTAAAATAATGTTTTAAAAACATTTTTTGCGGGATAATTTTGCAAACATCCAGATCAAATAAAAAGGATTTAGTGAGTTTGTTGCCGAGCAGAAAATCATCACTGATTTAGCGACTATAAATCAATGTTTTCTTCAGATGCCAAACTTTAATCGAAGAGTTACAATAAATTTGGACTTTCCTCTCCCGTTCTTCATCGTTTATGATGTAACTTCATCAGTAGGTATCGAAAATTTTAATTTTTTTGAGTCTTACTCATTATTGGTATAAATGTACAAAATTTCAGTAGTGTCTAGGTTCGATTTGTGAACTAGCTTCAGTTCGCGTGATGATAATGTCATTTAAAAAAAATTATCTCAGCTATTCCATCACCTTTTAAATAATTAACGGTTATAAAATCATTATCACTTAAATATTTTTTCTTGTAGTTCCGACACACACACTGCTGAACATTAGTGCATCGAATCTAAATCGCAAAAATATACATAAATTATGTATTTGATTTATTATTTGATCTGTATTTCTGCAACATTATATGTGTTTCAAAAATTCAATTTAACTTTTAAAATCTCACGATTAATCGTAATAAATCAAATACAGAATTTATGTATATATATTTTACACTTGATTTCAAATTTCAAATACATATTATGACACTTGAACGTTCTAAACAAACGAATACTACGAATGTAAGTTAAGTGTAAACGGAAGCTACAAGAATAAATTCAGGATACTACTACAAAATGTATATTCACTCGGGACAAATATACATCGTTTCAAGGACGATGGACAACTATCTTCTGGATACTCTGCATCTCGTCGTGAAAGAGGATGAGTTGCATCACAGCAGGTGATCGGAAGCCATCAAACCACTGAGGAAAGATACAAGCATAGAAAAAAGACAGGAAAATATACCAGCAATGGATAAATGACAGGAAAAGGGCAAGTGCCGAAAAGCGTGATGGACGTCTGCGTTCAGATTTTGTGTAAACTTTTTCTTTCAAGTATTTTTTAAAAACTTTTTTCGTCCATGCTTAGGTCAAGTTCACGCTAACGAGACCGTAACGCTTAGGATAAAAACCGTGATTAACGAAAAAAAAGTATTCAAAAATACTTAAAAGTAAAAATTAAAAAAAGATCTCATTGCTGACGTCCATCACGCTTTTTGGTATTTGCCCAGGAAAAAATACCAGAATAGGATGAATAACAGCAAGTGACAGGTGAAGGACCAATGAATACATACAAGCGATGAATGAAATCCATCGCACGGGCAAAAATCTGGCATACGGCTGGGACCGAACCTCCGCTGCCTAACCGGGGCTTGTAGTCACCAACCGAGCACACATTGTCCCATGCGATTTCCTGCTATGTCTAAGGCACGATGGCCATACAAGCGATTGGAAGAAATCAGCTGAACAGAATTTCAAAAAATTATACTTAGTAATCAAAATAGAAAACCTTTTTGAAACCTATCCAGTAAAAAAAATCAATCCAGTAAAAACCAATCCAATCCAGTAAAAAAAACCAATCCAGTAAAAAAAAAACCAATCCAGTAAAAAAATAATACTTAGTAATCAAAATAGAAAACCTTTTTGAAACCAATCCAGTAAAAGAGAAAAACCAAAAGCTTTTATTCGAATGAATCTATCAGAAAACTTTGTTTATTATTATCACAATACTTGATCATGCGTCATAACACGTGAACAGAAGATATTACTTTTAATTAATGCTCAGTTACAAAGTTTGTCACCCAGGGACACCCTGATAAGACCGTATATTATTAGAATATTTTCAGACAAATGCGAACAACGTGTCCTTGGTAATGTAATAAGTTACATGTTTGCCATCCCGTTCAGGGTAAAAGGACCGGCCGAGTTCCATCTCGCCCGTAGTTCGATTTTATTTTCGCGCAAGACTTTTCTTAGACTTTTCACCTCCTTAGACATTTCACCTTTGAAAAAATTCTCGAACTTCAAACATTCGGTGCTTGCTTGTATAATATAACCTAAACTGAGCACACTCATGTGACAGTGATCCACTTTGTATAACTACATATTTATGCAACGTGTAACAAAGATTGAAATAATAGAAAAGGTTTTAAAATCTATTTACTTCGTGGGAAGTTATTTCGCCGATTTTAAAATGACTGAGTTTAGGATAATGCTCGAGCTAAAGTCTCGTCATCCGATCCTCATTCCACCACTCAAGGAAATTGTCATTATGTCGGACGAGGGATGGATCTATTTCATCAAGAAAAAGCCGTGCAGGGTATATTATATCATAAATTCGTAGAATGAACTATGTAGCTCGGTTTAATGACCTTCTTAATGTTTTCTTAAGAGAAAGTGGCGAAGCATGTACACTTTGACACAAAAGTGTGTTATAGAGCACTCATTACTTGAAAGAGTCATTAAGTGATGAACGTCGCGTATAAAAGCGTCGTGAACACACATAGATGACAAAGATGACATAGATGACAAAGAGGCTTCGAAACTTGACAAACTATCCGCTGTCCTAACATGAAGCAAAGTCATATTTCAAATCACATTGAATTTCTTTTTCTATGTATGCACATGAAGCCTTTTTGAGAGACATGAACGAATTTTCAGACAGAATACAACTCGACATTCAAAAATTAATTCAAAAATTCAAAATTTGTCAACGAAAAAATAGATTGTCATCTTATTCAAAAATAAGTTTGTTTCTAAAAGAGCTTTTTAATTGTTCTTTTTCAACTTGTTTCAACTCATTTCTTCAAACAAACTTTCTGGAGCGCAATGAATTATCTTATGATCATTCTCGATCATCGGATGGAGCATAAAGGACATCGCTCACGGCGAGTTTGACAAGATGTACGAGAATCAATTAAGAACATGCGAGTTCCCTCTCCGAGTTCCCACGGTTCTCTCTCAGTGGGTGCTGGAATACGATCTCAAGGTATACATATAATAACTTTTTTTCACATTAGAGTTTCTCTTTTCTTATTGGTAGTGCGGTTTCTGCCAAAACATTGTTCCTACAGGGTGTTTCCAAAACGGTGTTTCTACAGGGTGCAATATACAATTTGTGCAATATACAATTTTTTCTCTACTACGAAATAAGTATCAAAGGCCGCAAAATTCAATTTATTTTCCAACAAAGTTTTTTCACTGTCCCATTAAAAAAAAATAACTGAGTTGCATTCAACTTGGCCGCCTCTCTCGCGAATGAAACGCGAAGGGGGTAGGCGTCGATCGCAAACGACAACGTTTCCTGCGATCTGACTCCGTGCTCGCTGAAGTGAAGTTTAAGGCCGGCCAGTCATAGGTGGCTTTTGCTCTCCAGAATGTAGAATGTTGCAGTATTGGTATAGTTCAAAGAGTTTAAATCTTGGCTGTTCCCGGGCCTTTTCTTAACATATATGAAGCAGCGGAAATTCTCTGAAATCCACTCCTATGGTTTTCGCTAGTGAGGACAGGAGCACATTTTTGTTGGTTATTGCACTTGTGTGTTTCAAAGTACATCTGCACATGCTTTTCGAAGATCTCAAAAGATGTATACTTGTGTATCGACTTTGGCCTATTTTCCGACGAAAAAGGGGAGTTCGGCTCGTGGAGCCAATGTTAGGAAAAACCATGAGTGTTGCGGGAAACCGTCTGACCAGTGTTATCAGCATTTAATGAGATCTGGGCAAACACCCTATCATTTTTTTTGTTGATGCTCCTCCCAAAGTAAATGTTTTCTCATCGGTGAAGAGGGTCTCGATGTGATCCCTCATCGGTGAAGAGGGTCTCGATGTGATCCCTCATCGGTGAAGAGGGTCTCGATGTGATCCCTCATCGGTGAAGAGGGTCTCGATGTGATCCCTCATCGGTGAAGAGGGTCTCGATGTGATCCCTATTGCGGTCCGAGCAAAGAGAGAAGAACTTTTATCATGACGTCTGTTTTGTTGTTTTGTTGTAAGACCATGACGCTTTTGACACTTGTGAGAGCACATAACAAGGTTTTTTTTCTCTGCCCCGTCCACATAGTTGTCATTGACTTCAAAAGCGGTTTTCTTGTAGCTTTTTCAGCTTTCTCAGCTGTTTCTGACGATTTTGATGATGCGTAGAGTAGAAACGGAGGCGAAACGGTCAGGACGTGAACGATCGGTGAGCGTAATTTGTTGAACCGCGCAATATAGAAGTTGGAGTGCGGTTTTCAGCCAACGAGAGATATGCTGAGGTGAGGTCGTAGTAGATCATACCTTGCGTCGCTCAGCATTGCCTATCAACAAGATTGCGGACCGACATGAATGAGGACGAGCCGCCTTGCGGAAAAAATAACTAGACGTTAAACTATCGTTAATCGTTTGCATTGAGCTGGCACGCTCAGCGGCTGCATTGAGTCATCGTATCATTCGGATCGTATTGCATGTAGCAGTCAAATTGAGTTCAGTGTGACTTGAGTTGAGTTCGCCCTGTTCGTATGTAATAGTGAGACTTTATGGCGCTCTCGCTGCTGAAATGAGGCAAAAAATTCTAAAGATTGGTTTTTCTGAGTTTTTTCAACGTGAAGTCACGAAGACTTTCATTTTTCTCTGATTAGGCATTAAATGATGATATTTTTTTATTCAGAGTCTGAAGATGACTTCCATACAATGAAATTAAATAAAGATAAAAAAACAGAGACGTTTTGTCTCTGTTTTTTTTCATATTTTCACCGGGTGAATTTAAAACAGGGATTCTATAACAACAATTATCGAGATAGTTTCCGAAATGTCAGAAATCTCCGAAAAAATAAATATAGCTAATCTCTCTCTCTCTCTCTCTCTCTCTCTCTCTCTCTCTCTCTCTCTCTCTCTCTCTCTATTTCTATCTCTATCTCTATCTCTATCTCTATCTCTCACTTTCTCTCCCTCACCCCTTGTTTCTCAACCTCTTTTTCTACTTACCTCTCTCTTATTGTGTTTTTACTTAGCTTTCTCTGTCTTTAGAATGTAAGATGAAAGTGAAGGTGTCTTCTGTTCACAGTTCTCATGTTTGATGACTAAAGCATATCTACGAGTCTCGGACTACACATCCCTGGATGGGAGTCCTCCACTTGTTTACAATGAATTCGGCTTTCATGGGTTCGCCTTACTTGTTCATTTTCGTGCCACATCACTGATCGCATTTATAGTCATAGAAATACCTGCACTGCTCTACTAATCAGTTTTTGATTCTGCTAATTTTTCAAAAGAAAAGGTTGATTTGTAAGTAAAATTCTTTTGCTATACTTGAAAAAACGCTTAGCATAAAGCCTAACAGTTCTCATTGAATCTTTCTGACCAAGACTGCCTCGAACGCGCAGGCTTAGTATGTGTTATCAGAATGAACTCATGAAAGGACAGAAAATTACCTCCTAACAAGACTCAGACAGCAAGCTCGTGTTAATGATATGAAGCAATATGAGTGACCACGAAAAGTGACCTAGAACCAAAAATTTAGCAATCAGTATGACAGATTGAACGAACGAAATTAAACATTTCTTGGTAAATTATACTCATAGTGACTTTTACTAATTAAACTCATAGTGACTTTTACTCATAGTCCTGACTGATTTAAGAATGGCAGTTCGAAACGATAGAAAGAGAATGGTGGGTCCAAACGATTGAAAGTGGTAGTTTGCGGTCAAAATGTCACTAGCGCAAAAAAATATTCAGTAAAGAATTGAACTTGATAGAAAAATAACATTCTTGTCAACATTAAATGAATGACATTGGGTGTAAAAGTGACATTAATTTTTAGAATAAGATTCAGTGTCAGAACGTCATTGAGTTTGAAAATGAAATTGAGTGTCAGTGCTTTGATTAACAGGCGCGCTGCTCCTCCGTTTGTGATCCACGTGAGCAAGAATCGTTTTAGCTTCGAGAAAACCGTCTTTGAATACATAGCTGTGAGTTGTATGAATCCTTTTGTATGAAAAAAGTATTTAAAACAAGTTTTATGAAGAAAAAGTATGAAAAAAGTTATCGAAGTCGGTCTGCTCCTCCTTCTTTTCTAGCACCTGCTTTTTCTCGATACGATCAAAGTCAAACTTTTTCCACCGAGTTCCGAAACCCTCTAAGTATTGAAGACAAATTGATCAAACCACCGCACGGAAAAAAAGCTAGCCACCGGGGGGACTCGAACCCATGCAATCATCTCTCCTCTATCCGGGAGCGAGCGTGTTAATCATTACACCACGGTGACACATTGCTATTCCGTGCGATAGTGCTTATTAAAGGCTCAATTGCCTCGTTCTCTTAGTCACGCATGCTCATGAAGCGAAAGCGTCGTGAATGGAGCATAACTCCAGATTTCACAATTAAGACAGAAGAGAGGTCGAAGATGGATGAGCACTATCGCACGGAATAGCAATGTGTCACCGTGGTGTAATGGTTAACACGCTCGCTCCCGGATAGAGGAGAGATGGTTGCATGGGTTCGAGTCCCCCCCCGGTGGCTAGCTTTTTTCCGTGCGGTGGTTTGATCAATTTGTCTTCTCTACCAGGCGTCACTGCCTTAAAACTGTGTAACTGAGCATTTGAAGATTTATCATCCTCTAAGTATTGTAACAGGGCTCACAGAATAGCAAGAACTTAAAAAAAAAGTTTGTTTGATTTAGAACAGGTAAAAATTATAATATTTTGTTCGCAATTTTTCGAGCTGAAAAACTAAGCTAGTTTGAAACGCTAATCTTCAGGGAGATTAACATTCGCGGAATTCGAAATGGTGTTGTAATTGTAGATTTTCCTTGGATTCGCTGCTCCGATTTCCTTCACGCTGTACTGCTTCGGGAGGAACAAGGGTCGTTCCAATATCCAAGATAAAAATGCTCTAAAACCCTTCATTTTTTAAATTTTTAAATTAGTTCATGTCGACTAACCAGGGGTTGTGTAGAATTGAGTTTTTAATTAATTTGAAGAATTAAGTCGTTTATTGTTTAGTAATAATCATTTCAGAAAAAAGCCGATTTATCTACTGATGTAACAGTGAATCCTGAATTAAAAAGGGGGTTTAAAAGGGGGGGGGGGGGTAAAAGTTCTCTGATTGATAAACCCCTTTTAAAAAAATGTTTATCAATCAGAGAACTCTTTATGTCCTATTCAGGACAATTCCTGTGTAAAACATATATGTACAGTCGCAAAAAATCTATGAAGGCATAGGACGGAAAATGAAGTCATTTCGATACTTTGTTGACTAATATTTCTGATCATGACTAACTCTTTTCGAGAAGTAGTAGTAAAAACTAAGCGAAAATCGAGAAGTATTCAACATGATCAAGGACAAATGTGACGGAATAATAGCTGAACATAACACATGTTGTATTATCGTTAAAATTTATCGTACTATGTGTACTCTCTGGGCACTCACTGATGAGCCCCATCCAGAGAGCCTTAGCGGGGGCGAAAGAGACTTTTGTGAATTAGCGTCATCGCGGTGATCGATTATGATCGTGCTTGAATACTTTCTCCCTTTATTCTCTTTAATCAATTTTCATAATAGGTCAAATTATGATACATAGATCACCAGCGCTTTGAGAACTTTGAAGAACGACTGTTCTTTGAACGATGACGTCTAAATGCTGAAAATCATTCGCTTCCTAGTCCTTTGACTTTACTTCGCTTTTCAGTATTTAGGACTGTCTCCATCAGGGGCCTTATGGGATGATGAGATTAATAGTGTTAAGTGTTGTAGGATAACACTGTTTTCTTTAGTATTTCCCACCAAAAATGGTATGTGCATACGGCCCCAGTAGTGGTCATTTAAAAAAATTGAACAGTAGCTGTTGTTGCTCTTGCTGGTATGCAGCTTGCATCGAAGATAAAATTTTCTGAGCGAGATGCTTCCTGAGAAGGTTGTTGATGTCCTTTGCAGTCTTGAGACTGTCATGCCGCACCTTTTGAAGGCGGACATCGTTGTTTTAACGTGTTCATCCAATAGGCTTTTCGCATGGGTGGTCATTGCAGCCTAGCATCTCTCGGTATCGAAGTCGAGTGCCCTAGCCTTTTTCGAGGTTAGAGGTTAGTTTATCGACGCCTCGACTCGCCATCGGAGAGTCAAGCAGAGTATTGACTGATGTTCAATCCGGTGGCTTGCACAAGCCAAACCGGCATCGCCATCTCAGATGAGCTAAATATTTTTGATCCACGTCGGGCAAGCCGCTACCTCCGATGCACACGTGCATGGAGACACCCCTCTATCCGTCACCGGAGGACTCGCTAGATACCGGATAGGGTTAAACGGTCCCCTGCGATGGTGAGGAGTTATGTCGTGGGGTCTAGCACCGTCGAAGGGATTTGAGTGAACAGTTGCTAGCGTCCTTTGCTGAACTATGCTTGCAAATGTATAAAGTTTACGAGAAAACGCAATTATGAAAAAATCTTGGAGCGGCTATGGAATAATGATAAGCAAGCTTGAGATAAAAGGCAGAGCTTTCAATTGTTTTAGACTCCGGTGCTCGAAAAACAGTCCGCAATTCCTAACAGTCAAGGTTAATGAAAGTGATCATTTTTCGATAGCAAAACTTAATAAGTGATAACGTTCATTTGAGGCCGTGACTCCAGGAAAGAAGATCGGAAGCGTAAAAGAGCAGCTACGGACAGTCGCCTTTGGCCTAGAATTGCACACTTCATACGTGTTAGTCACCAGTCGCTTCATGACTATATATCTGCTCGCTTGTTTCCGCCTCGTGGCAAGGTACGTGCTTCCCTGAGATACGGGACAGAGCTACCTTGGCACTGGGTAACTGCTGGTGTGTGTAGCAGCAGTGGGGAGAGGCAGCATCGTGCATAAGCACTATCAACTTTTCTCAAACCGCCTTAATTTGGGCGGATTTGTCCGGGGTCGGATTCGAACTTGGGACTCTTCGCACAATAGTCAAACACACTACCATTATGCTTCTCTTGGACTCACTTCATAAACAGTGAGTTTGAAATAGTCGTGAATAGCAACTAGATATCATTGTTTTTATCAGCGTTTGACTTCTCACCGGTAATACCATATTAATAAAGCCATTTGATCGAAACAAGTTCAAAATTCTTGGTACCTTGACCATTTTATTTGGTACCTTGACCATTTTATTTGGTACCTTGACCATTTTATTTGGTACCTTGACCATTTTATTTGGTACCTTGACCATTTTATTCATTTTTGCAATTAATTATCGAATTTAGACAAGATAAAGTTCATAATCACAATCAGTGATCGACACTTTGTTCAACCAATTTTCCAATAGTAAGATTCCCTAGCAAGAAATGAGTGAGAGCTTTCAAGTTTTGAAAAAAAAAATATTGTAGACAGAATGGGCCATTACTAAACCACGCCTCTCACGCCCGTTCATTACTAATCCACGCCACTCTGGGGAAAAGAGAGAGAGAGTGTTTGACGCACCATTATGTGTATTTTTTGATACGGTTTCATTATCCTAAGCCGTACGGCCTCTTTAGCGTAAACCTTTACCTAAGCCTAAGCAGAAAAAAACATGAAAAACTAAATAAAGCGCATGGGGCGAAGTTAAGAATTTTCCCGCGCAGTGGCGTGGATTAGTAACTAACGGCGTGAAGGACGTGAAGGTCATGAAGGCGTGGTTTAGTAATAGCCACAGAATGACAGAGTTAATAATTTTCTTTCATTTTCGTTATTGTTTTCAAACATTTGTTCAGAGTTGCAAAAATATTATGCTATGAAGCTTTTTACCTATACATCTTATCACATATGTAATTAGTAATGAGAAAATACAAAATAATTCAATTAATAATTTACAGTTCTGCACTAACTTCTTCTATTCTGATCGATTGAAGAGGACGATACCACGAAAGGCTAAAAAACACGAAATGGTCAAAAGGCAAAGGTTAAACTTACCTGAAAACCGATGTTTTATATTATAGACGAGATATTATATGAAGAAAAACTTCATAAGCAGAAAGAGAGGAAAAGGAGTTTCTAGGCATTTTTGAAAGGCAGCCTTTCAGTGAAAGGAGTGGAAGTGATATTTATTGTGTATTCATGAACAAAATTTTTTTAAAACTCAAATGTTCAGTATATGTGGAGCAATTTTACACAACCCTCTTCAATTTACAAAGTAATAATGAATTAACTATTCATTTCGCAGAAGATTCGAAGCAATTGGCAGCTTAGAGAGCACAAAACGACATGAGACATCCATTGAATTCTAAAGCTACCGAACAACGACTTCTATCCACTACCATCATAATCGATAAATGAATCGATAAATAAATAAAGGGTTCTCAGGACAACGAGAAAGCCAGGAAGGCACCAGCACCAATTATAATTAACCTAAAACTTCATCTAGACAAAAGTTCGCAATGAAGACCTGCCGCGACATTAATCTCTAAACGACGAGATCTTTGGCGCGATGATTATGAGCGCTCACATGACTTTGAGGTCTAAGATAAGAGCTTTCTGGGTACGAGCTCGGCTGAATTTTTGTTTTAAGACTATTTCAACCACGCGCTTGAAGAATCTGAATTTATCTGCCGCGACATTAATCTCTAAACGATGAGATCATCGCGCCGATGATCTCATCGTTTAGATATTAATGTCGCGGCAGATCTTACTTCCTCAAAGAGTGACCAGAATATATGAAAAAGAATATATATTCCGGAGACTGTTGGTCAATTCTAGAAAACCAAGGAGAAAAAAACGTTGGGTAAAAAGTTTCGTAGTACGGAGTGTCGCGGGAACGAGTAGTCAAAAATCCTTTCTACTCTATTGTGTACTATGATGTTTAAGCAACAGGCGTGACTTCTTCCATTTAATTTTTTTCGAGAGAAGAGAAATCAAATATTGCGAAGATAAGGAACTAGAGTGCACAAATTTGTAAGAAGTTGTTTATTTGCACTTTAATTCGCTTTTTTATTCATGCAAAGAAAAAAGGAGAGGGAGTAGAGAGAAGTTGAAGCATGGACTGGATTCGTCACGGTCTTCGAGCACTGACAATACATACATTCGCGTTCCAACCGTGATATCAAACACTGAAAAATGCACAATTCTCTCGCTCTGCAAGGTGTCACTCTGCAAAGTGCGCGGTGCAAGGTGTCGCTCTGCAAGGTGTCGCTCTGCAAGATGTCATGGAACCCACTAAACTGAGAACATTCACCGATTCTTTATTGGCTTAAGCTGACAATTTTTTGATAACTAATAGGTTTTCTTCTTACTTAGTAACTTTCTTTGCCATATTGTTTTGCAAATCAAAGTTCGATGTTCTAGAGGAATCATGCCTTTCAGCTCCGCTTCAATATCTTTTTTTTGTTGTTGTACAATGACATGTTTCGAAAAAAAGCATTAAACGTGACCTGTAAACTTGTAACCTTCCATTGAATCAGGTTTTCACTTCTTTCTTCGTTACACTTACTAAAATCATTTACATCAGGTGGAGAATTTGCTTTCCGTGGTGCGATTTGCAAATTTCAATTGAATAAAACAATGTTTGCGTGCGAACAGAAAATTGACAAAAACCAAGTTCCAAAACCACGCCCCCTTCGCATAATAGTTTTTGGTGCCAATAGCGATCATTAGGCCTTTAGCAAGGCGCACTCACACACTAAAGGGGGGAAGGGAGTTTTAATGAATAAAATCTCTTTCTGAGAAAAAATCTTTGTACGGCTGAAGTAGATTAAAGCCAACTTTCTACAAAGAAAGTAAGAGAACAAGTAAGAAAAAAGAAAGAGAAAGAAAAAAGAATACTAATTAATTGAGCTAGGTCGTTTTTAAGGTGAGGCCGTGTTTTAGGGCCGCGACGCGTGAGTTGTGAGTGCGTGAGTGTGCCTTCTTAAAGGGGCAATTAACAAAGTAAGGCATGAGGACGTAAGGCATGAGGCCGTTTTGAGTGAGGCCGTTTTTTGTTTGTACCAACAAGCAACACACTCATAACACACTTTACTTTTTAACACTACGGACTAAACTTTCAGTATGAATGGCAGGTTTTAAGTTTGAAAATTAGGTTTTTCTATCAACAAAAAATGAAAATAAAACCTAATTTTCAAACGTAAAACCTGCCATTTATACTGAAAGTGTATTCCGTAGTGTTCAAAAGTAAAAGTGTGTTAAGAGTGTGTTGCTTGTTGGTACAAACAAAAAACGGCCTCACTCAAAACGGCTTCATGCCTTACTCATGCTTGCCTTACTTTGTTAATTGCCTCTTAAAGGCCGATCATTATTGATTCGAAACAGGTTTCGATAAATTCCTTTTGCAATATTCTTGATATCGGATCTGACCTTATCTTTCTGTTCCTCTAGAATGGCCCGCGTGAAACAATTAGCGAAGAAAGCAACCGGGGCCGTCGTCCTTGGTGGAAAGGTTAGCAGGTTTTTTTGTTCTTGAAAATAATGGTATCACGTGATGAGTGAAGCAAATGAGAACGTGAAACATTCGAATTTCCTTCAAAAAGAGATTAAGTAAAGGAAGTGAATAATCCTGATTGTTTGCGTGGTAACCGCACAGAGAAGCAAATTCGAAAAACATTGCAATTTTCAAAATAAGTTGGACAAACTATGAATAGTACAATAACAAAACATTTGAACTCTGCTGAAAGACGGTAATAAGTGCAGGAAGGTTATTGGTAGACTCCAATGCACTGTTCAGAACATGAAGCTACTGCGGACGAAGCGAGAACAGAGCAAGCGGAAGGCCGCGGACTCGTCAGTGAGCAAGCGGAGGACTCGCCAAAGCGAGGACTCGCCAGCTGCCGCGTCACCAGCCGCGTCCCCGAAGAAGACGAAGTCGGACACCCCCTTGAAGGCTCGTCACTGCAAAAGAGGAGGTTTTAATTGTATTTACTTTTAAAACAATGATTGCCATGAACATTTATTACCCGGTTTTAACGTCAAAGTTTCAGTTTCTCAAGGCTCTAATTTTTTTCTAAGTCATTGGTCATAAGTTGTTGAGTTTTTCTCAATCTCTCTACCATAGCTCACCAGCATTTGTCAAAATAAGTTTGAAACGACCGCTCAGCGGAGCGGGGTCTTAGCATAATGAGAAGCAAGTGAGAGGTGAAGGGCAATGAAATAAGAGATTCTTTATTCTAAGTCTCCCGCTCGAATGACCGGAATTTTTTAAAAACTTTTTGACAATTGCTGATGATGACGATTGTTGCCCATGCGGTTCCTTTGGCATTGCAAGGAGTCCACGAGCGTTGAAAAGGGGTCCACGAGCGTTGAAAGGGGGTCCCGACAATTGCTGGTGAGCTATGCTCCATACAGAACCGATATATGTATAATTTCTTTAAACAGATACTTTCCTACAAAAAATCATTATTCTGAGCTAATCATTCCATATTCAGCCTGAAGATGATAAAAAACAAAGACGGTGACAATTGTTAACAAAGAGTATTATTCCATAATCTGGATACTCATTCTTTATTCCAGTTGTAGATGTAACATATGTACAGGGGTTAAATGGAGCCGCCCAAATTGGGTTTACATGTATCCGCCGCTCAAAGTTTGGAGGAAAAAAGAAGAGGGGATGAAGGAAAAGGGTGAGAAAAGAGGGAGTTTTTTGTCAATAGTGTGTGTACATGTATCCGCGGACGGGACCGATCCGGTCACTATTTAACCCCTGAACATATGTATACATGGGCATGAAGAGAAATCCTTGACCAGGCTGTTTCTTTCCACACGCAGAAAATATTTGTATATCAAGATGACTAATGATGAGGGAACGGCAGGCCTTTGAGAGAGCGCGTTAGCGTGTGATGTGAAAGAGAGGATGCAGATAATCAGAGCATTTGTACCACAAGCTTCATTGGTTAGTGCATACATTCGGGCATAGATTTTACCCGCAATGCGGATTAGAGAAACTCACTGTCAGTGAGAGAGATGAAATTGTTAAGCGCGTGCTCTGCAAGAAATTCGCCGTCTCAGAAGAACAGTGGACCTTCTGATTCCTCGTCTGCCTTTCCAGAGGCTTATCAGGCAAATCATGAAAGATGTTACTTTATCAATTTTATATTTTCAAGTTAATTTTGTTTTTGTTGTTTCCAGTTCAATATTTTTTTAACTTAAAAGAAGCTGCGATTGAGAAATTCATTCATATAATGTTGTTTTTTTCACGAAACAGTGGCCAGTTAATCTGTCTTTCTATCGATTCATTTTTCCGTTCCGATGACGACTTTTTTGAGATGAAAATGTGAAGAAATGAGCAGGGGTTTAATAATCATGTCAGACCTTCTGTCGGCGGGCCTCTGTTCTTCCAAATCATAAGGGGGACTCTAATGTGAAATTTTTTTTCCGGCTTTGGCGGGCGTCTGTACCTTTTTCTTGCACACTAAAAAACCTCTGGAGATGAGTTGTTTACGTCATTCCATGTTTCCAAGGATAATACATGATCTAGATCGTTTTCTAAAAAAAATTTGCAGATGAGTCTCAACAAGCAAGATATGCGTATACAGTCTCTGGCAGTGACGGCGCTCCAGGTTAGTATCAATTGGTATGGTCAATGGATGTGTCACCCTACCAGGCGTTGAATGAGACCGGTCTAGGCCATCTTTGTACGCGCCGAGCTAGTATAAATAGAAAGATAGGAGATATAAATAGAAAGAAGAGAAATAGCACGTAGATCATTTTTGATGCGAACATGTATGCGCCAGCATAGCTGGTCCGGTTGCTATTTAACCCCCCCCCTACACCTTCGAACCTCTTCCCCCTACACCTTCGAACCTCTCCCACCTACACCTTCGAACCTCTCCCCCCTACACCTTTGAACCTCTCCCCCTACACCTTCGAACCTCTCCCTTCTACACCTTCGAACCTCTCCCTTCTACACCTTCGAACCTCTCCCCCCTACACCTTCGAACCTCTCCCAACTACACCTTCGAACCTCTCCCCACACCTTCGAACCTCTCCCCACACCTTCGAACCTCTCCCTTCTACACCTTCGAACCTCTCCCCCCTACACCTCATACACTTCACCTCTCGTTTGCTTCTCATCACTCAAAGTCCCCTGCTCAGCCGAGCTACTTCACAGCGTTGCTTAAAACCCGCACAATTTTTTTCGAGCGCATAGTTTTTTTTAATTTCCGAAATTTAGAAGATTTTTGTGCTATGACTCATGTAATTCCCCCGGTA
The DNA here is from genome assembly GCA_964056735.1 of Allodiplogaster pararmata. Taxonomy (NCBI): domain Eukaryota; kingdom Metazoa; phylum Nematoda; class Chromadorea; order Rhabditida; family Diplogasteridae; genus Allodiplogaster; species Allodiplogaster pararmata. The sequence continues at coordinate 26,121,501 of OZ057408.1, forward strand.
AGAATCTGAAAAAAGGTTTCCGAGTGCATAGATTGGAAGGGTTTTCCGTTTTTTCGAAAATCACATAGATTTTTTTCACCCGCTGTGCGGATGAGAGAAACAACCTGGATGCAACCCCTCAATGCGGCGTATGACATCAATAGGCTCTTTCGAACAGTCTGGATATGGATTTTCATTGTCCGCTCCCCTATTTTCCATGTACACAGAGCGGTAGTTATCTCCTATTTTGAATGGGGAAAATTATTGGTCCACCATTTAAATAGAAGTGTCACCAAATAAAATAGTAAAGTCCACCAAATAAAATAGTAACGTCCACCAAATAAAATAGTAACGTCCACCAAATAAAATAGTAACGTCCACCAAATAAAATAGTAACGTCCACCAAATAAAATAGTAACGTCCACCAAATAAAATAGTAACGTCCACCAAATAAAATACTAACGTCCACCAATTAAAATAGTAACTTCCACCAAATAAAATACTAACGTCCACCAAATTTTGTCGGCACGTCCACCAAATTTTTTTTCTTGTGGGGCATTTCACCACGGCATTCTTTTCTCACCTGACACCAACCTGTATGGTTTTTTCGACCAAATTAAAAGTTACCAGTTTTTTTTCGTGAACTTCACCACGGCATTTTTTCTCACCTGACACCAAAGGTTACTTTTTCTGCTCTCTCAGTGAGGTGTTTTTGATGGTTTTTTTGTAGTGGAGGTAATTTTCGAGGGAGTTAAGTTTTTATGAGTGTTTTTTGTTGTTGAATGTGTTCTTTAGGTCATTCTGTTGAATGTTTTGTTTCAGATATAATTTAAAAATAGGCACTTCTGCAGTTTAAGTGGCAGGCAGCGCTCGTGGGACTTAAACGCTTTGGTTTCAAAAAATTTCTTCATAGGATATCATTTTGAGCATCAGGGACTTTATTTCTTGAAAAAAAATTTTGTAACAAAAAATTTTTTTCAGAAAAAACAACAAAATTTCCAGAAACTTTTTGTTTTCTTTAGTGTGGTTTATATCTGTATACAAATTTATAATTTCATCTATAATAGCTCAAAAAAGGTTTTAAAATGAAAAAAGTAACCTGATGTTGCAACTGCAAAAAATTATTTTTACATTAAAAAAGCTTAGGCTTAGTAAAAAGTTGGCTCTAACCTACTTTAGCCGTCCAAAGATTTTTTGCTCATAAAGAGATTTTATTCATGAAAACTCCCTTCCCCCCTTTCTCCTTAGGGCCCCCCTTCCTCCCTTTAGGGCTTTGGGGGTGACTGAAACTGCAGTTGAGTGCAAAAAATTTTTGTGTAAAAAAATGAGAAAAATTTTTTTTGTAAAAAATTTTTTTTGTAAAAAAATTTTTTTGCAAGAACCAGAGTCCTTGGTGCTCAAAATGAACGTCTATGAAGAAAAAAAATTGAAACCAAAGCGTTTAAAGCCCACGAGTGCTGCCACTTAAACTGTGTAGCTAGAGCTACCTTGTTTCGAATAATTTGGTGTACTCGTAACGAAATTAATCTTACTGTAGTTTTTAAATATTTGAGTAGTTGCGTAATTTTCGGCCAGTCCTTTCATATTTCCTTAGTATATTCCTTTTGCTCGGAGATTTTCTGCTCAAGTGAGCATATCAAAACGTCAGTTCTCCCACTCCACGGCAGCCTTCGAATTGTTGTTAGTTATTTAACTCATTTAGTTATTTAGTTTAGCTCAGTCCGTTAAACTCAGTTATTCACTCTAACTCAGTTAGTTAACTTATTCTGGTTTTCTTTGTGTGTTGTTTCTTAATAGGTTTCTTTCTCGTAATTTCTTCGTGTTTCTTGAGCCAATAAAGAAACTTCTGAAATACCGCGTGGCAGGCAAAGTCGAAGGGAAGATTCCCTAAATTGTATCTTTAAACTGCAGTAGTGCCTATTTTTAAATTATATCTGAAACAAAACATTCAACAGAATGATCTAAAGAAAACATTCAACAACAAAAAAACACTCATAAAAAACTTTACTCCCGCGAAAATTACCTCCACTACAAAAAAACCATCAAAAACAACTCACTGAGAGAGCAGAAAAAGTAACCTTTGGTGTCAGGTGAGAAAAAAATGCCGTGGTGATATTCACGAAAAAAATTGATGGATTTTTAATTTGGTGGAAAAAACCATACAGGTTGGTGTCAGGTGAGAAAAAAATGCCGTGGTGAATTTCACGAAGAAAAAATTGGTGGACTTTTAATTTGGTGGAAAAAACCATACAGGTTGGTGTCAGGTGAGAAAAAATGCCGTGGTGAAGTTCACAAGAAAAAAATTTGGTGGACGTGCCCACAAAATTTGGTGGACGTTAGTATTTTATTTGGTGGACGTTACTATTTTATTTGGTGACACTTCTATTTAAATGGTGGACCAATAATTCATGCCCATTTTGAAGAACTGCTTTAAAATGTGCGGTTTTGGACTCATAAGTTTCTTAACTGATACTCAATATTGCCAGCCTACTTTCGTTCTGTAAGTATCATTCAAATTAACTTGTTCATGAAAATTCTAACCGAGAATTATGTTCTTTTAGAAATCTCTCTGGGAATATGAAGAAAGGTCATTGATATGATACTCTGAAGAAAGGTCAATCGATATGATACTCTAAAGAAAGGTCAATTGATATGATACTCTGAAGAAAGGTCAATCGATTTGATACTCTGAAGAAAGGTCAATCGATGTGATACTCAGGAAGCTGCTGAGTTCTTCTTGGTCACTACGTTTGAGGACGCCAATCTTCTAGCCATCCACGGGAAAAGAGTGACCGTGATGCCGAAGGATCTCCAGCTCGTACGCAGACTCCGCCGAGAAAGTTTTTAAAGAAAAAAAAAGGATTCTTTCATTGTCATCTCTCGATTTTCGTTCTTACTGATTTGAGATATAAAACTTTAAAGGGACATTACTTAACTTTTTATATGATTTCGTGTTGGCTTTACAAGCAGGGGTTAAATGGAGCCGCCGAATTCAGGTTTACATGTATCCGCCGCTAAAAGTTTGGAGGAAAAAAGAAAAGGGGATGAAGAAAAAGGGTAAGAAAAGAGGGAGTTTTTTGTCAATAGCGTGTGTACATGTATCCGCCGACGAGACCGATCCGGTCACTATTTAACCCCTGTTTACAAGTCATCAAGTGCGCCCTTACCTTGAAACATCAAGTGCGCCCTTACCTTGAAACATCAAGTGCGCCCTTACCTTAAAACATCAAGTGCGCCCTTACCTTAAAATTCTTTACTCGTTGGCTCTTCATCTTCTCGCACCTTTTTTGCGGATTCTCTGACACTTAAGTTCAGCATTCTCTGGCTGTACATACTTCTCATTTTTCTGAGGCCCCGATTCCATCGGCAGTTAACTATCTATCTTCTTTTTGATATATAAAGGAAAACTACTTTTTTTGTAAAAAACGTTTTTTATTGTATTAATGTTTAATGAACGTTTTCATTGGAATAGTTATCTGTTTCCTGATCAATGTTAGTGACATAGATCTTCATAATTTATACAATACCGCACAATTCTAATATTTTTTGTGTTCCAGATGTAGTTTGAGCTAGAAGGTAAAAAATGTAGAACATGGTTTGAAAAATGTGCTCTCAAGCCTTTTAAATGCTCTCAAGACTGAGTTTAACTATGCTTATCAGGTAAGGAGAGTAAAAATATTACAATCTAATTTAACTCTGTTTTCAATGTTTTTCTTATTAAGAGTTTGCAATAAAAAAAATACAATCGGAAAACGTAACTGTGCATGTAAAGTTGGTGCTGAGTTAAACGCATTGGAGGAGTATCCAGAAGACAATACACTTATTGGAGGAGTATCCAGAAGACAATACACTTATTGGAGGAGTATCCAGAAGACAATACACTTATTGGAGGAGTATCCAGAAGACAATACACTTATTGGAGGAGTATCCAGAAGACAATACACTTATTGGAGGAGTATCCAGAAGACAATACACTTATTGGAGGAGTATCCAGAAGACAATACACTTATTGGAGGAGTATCCAGAAGACAATACACTTATTTGCTGTGTCGTGCCTTTTTGAATGCGCTGTTGAAGAGACAAGGTGGGTGAGACAACCCACCTTGTCTCTTCAACAGCGCATTTAAAAAGGCACGACACAGCAAATAAGTGTAACTGTGCATCTTCAATCGAAAACTACTACAGGTGAAAAGAAAAATAATTATCACGACTCTGTGTGAAGGGATTCTGTCCTAATATCAGAAAAGAAGGTTTCTCATATTGAGCTTGAAAGAGAAATCTTTAAAAGTTCTCGGAGATAAGTGATGGAAAAAGGGTATCAAACTTGCAAAGAATGAGGAAAAACAGTTCAGAAGTGATTTCTTCAAGAAACAACATTCTACGTTGTAATGCAGCTTTGATAAGAATGTATAGCAGAGTCTCAGAGTTCACGGCGCTACTGCAGTTTGATTGGTAAGCATTCACGGCGAAAATACGATTCAGGTTTACAAATTAAGTTTTTTTGGACATAACTTGACCTAGGGAAGCGACAAAGGCTTTCATTATTTCAAAAACAATTTTTTTTTCCTGAGTTTTTTTCTGGTTTATTCACTACTTCAAAAGAAAAAGAACCAGCGGCTCAGCAAATCACTTCGAGTTTGATTTGGAAAACATTTCGAGTCGAACATAGTGTATTTGTGTTTTAGTGCGGTGTACTTGTGTTTTAGTGCGGTGAGTTAGGATTCTTAAATGCTCGCAACACCTTGAAGAAATCTCAAATGTAAATTCACCGCACCCGGACATTCCAGAAGGCCTAATATTCTTTTCCAGTCACATGCATCACTTCTGCCGAGGTCATGAAAGTAGTTTGCAGTATGAAGAGCTCCAAAGCCCCAGGTCTCGACCAACTACCAGTCGACCTATGGAAGCTGAATGAATAACGAGGCACTGCGACATCCTGACTTGCAGAGTTCTTCAACGCAATCGTGAATACTGGCCGAGCGCCCAGAGATTGTTCGACTTGTGTCACGGTGCCAATCTTCAAGTACAAAGATGATCCAGCGAGCTGTTCGAGCTACCGTTACAGAGGCCCTACTATGCCACACGATGAAAATCTTTGAACGAGTTATCGATTCTTGACAAAAAACTGCGATTTGACTCGTAATACCCGGCAGTTACTACCCAGATAATCTGTTCAGTAAAACTATACAGTTAATCGCCCGGTCGGTATGCTCGCTATGTCTCTTCTGAAAACACAGCGAGGCTCTCGATTTGTTTCAGCCCTTTTTCGTTGTTGAGACCGTTTTTGTGGCAAGTGATTTTTTTTTCTCGGGATTACTCTTATCTTCATGTTTCTAACTTGTATCTTCTCATGCATTCCGTGTTCGAGTACTGACTGTTACGAGGAAAAAAATCACTCTAGTGCTCAAAAAAGAAGTGTTCACATGACAATCCGCCTGCTCTTATCGAGTTACGCGTCTCTTTAATGTTTTGCAATCCTGAAGCCGAAGACGACACTCTTCTCGCATCCATAATCAAGTTAGCTACTGATCCTCACCTTCGGCTTCTTGTGAATTCCGATGGGAAACTCAACAAAAATCTAGTCACTATACATAGACATTCGGGTCGTAGCTACGTTGCCGATAGAGTGAACTCTCGACCTAGACCGGCTAAAGTTCAGTTTGTAGACAAAAAGACCCGTGACTCGTTTTTACTTCATACGCGTAGCTCTAGATGCGTTCCTAGGTGTAGCAATAACGTTCACGCATACGCGCGTCCAGATTACATGAAGCATCAGCTTCGGTTCGACGCTGAACTTCGCAGAGAATGCGGACGGAGAAATGAATTAGAAGGTAAGCTATTACACATCGTGAGAGATATCGGAAACGGGCCGGAAGTGTTTCAACTTCGTAACCCTCGTGAGCTGAATAGGAGACTCAGTAACGCGCAAATTACGATGGCTGAGACTGCTCCTACTAGCTCTAATTATGAATCTCTTCCTGAAACAAGTGCTCAGATCCCATTACCCTCTCCTCTTCCCATTCCGAAGCGTGGTCGTGGTCGTGGAAGGAGCGTTGCAGTTGGCAGAGCTCGCGGAGTCGGCAGAGCCTCTACGAGAAAAACTCGCAATCAAACAAGCACTCAGGAATCAATCGTGAGCGTAGGAGACGTAGCACAAGTCAACAGAGGTATTGAAGAATTTCCTCTCTTGACGGGAGGACAGCGAGTTTCATCTCAGACTTCTCCATAGGTAGTTCCCTTTCGTGAAACAAAATATTCTTCTAATTCAATACCTTAACGATCTTTGAAATGCTTCTTAAGTAATATTCGAAGCATTAACAGCTTAGCGAAAATCGCGGAAGTTTTTGATTTGATTGAACTGGAAAATGTAGATGTTTGCTTTTTAACAGAAAGCTGGCTAAATGACAACACGCCTGATTCTTTTTTTCAAAACTCCAAGTATTCGATTATTCGTCTCGACAGAAGAAGTAATCAGCGTGGTGGCGGGTTATTAGTCATCTATCGAAACTCATTGAGAATCTCCCGTGTAGAACTCGATATTTCTATAGATGACGGCATAGAACTATTAGCTCTTGATATATGCAATGGGAAGTCTAGAATGGTTAGATGCTTTCTTGTGTATCGGCCTCCTTCTCTATCTCTTTCCACTTTCGAGTCGCTGATCTCAATCATCAGTTGTCGCCCAGTCACAATATTGTTCTTGGTGACTTAAATGCGCCCGACATTGACTGGGATCATATTTATTTGTCTAGGGCCCCACTCGGAAAACTGCTGTCTAATTTTGTTTCAACGTATCTACTCAACCAGATGGTCTTTTTTCCTACAAGACATGACGGTAATCACGATGCTTCTCTTCTCGATGTAATACTGACTGACAGAACCTCTTCCATCACTGATGTATCAGAGCATCCACCATTGTTGAATTCTGATCACGTTACTATATCATTCAGAATAAACTCATTACTAAGTGTACCTGTTGATAGAGGGTCTTGTGGTAATCGTGATTCAGATGTCTACATAGATTTTCGTAATGGTGACTACGAGTCCATGAACATCTTCCTAGCAAACATTCCCTGGCGGAATTGTTTTGATTCTTTTTCTGATATACAGAACAAGTACAGTTTTCTTCTGTCAACGATTCATGATGCCATATATCTCTTCTGTCCCACCAAACCTTGTCGCTCTAGGACCAATTACCGTCCTTCCAAGGCCATGGCGAAACTTCTAAAACAAAAGAAACTTCTTTGGCGCTCAAGACAATCGAATTCTAATTTTCGTTCAGAGTATAAAGAAGTGAAGAAGTCCATATTGAAGGAGAAATCAGACTATTTGAGAAGCCGAGAACTTGAAGCATTGCAAGTACCTAATGGGATACACCATTGGATTAGGACTATTCTGAAGCCTCATTCCGACATTCCCGTGATCAAAAAAGACTGTCAGTTCATTTTCGATTCTAAAGAGAAAGCTACAGTTTTTGCCGAAGAGTTTGCTATGAATTACTCTAGTAGGGATCCCATTGTATGCTATATGCCTAGCACTTCGTTAGTCTCTGATGTCGATTTCTCTCCTCATCTTCTGTTCAATGTTCTACAGAAGCTTCCTAATAAATTTTCCGTCTATTCTGAAAATATCAACCATTTCTTAGTCAAAAATTGCGCCTTATCTCTTGCGCTACCTCTTTCTATGCTCTTCTCCTATTCCCTGCTTACTAGCGAAATTCCTATTGAATGGAAACGCGGTGAAGTGGTTCCTGTTTACAAAAGATCGGGTGACAAATCTCAAGCCGCGAATTATCGACCCATAACTATAACCTCTGTGTTCTGCCGCATCTTCGAAGGAATCTTATGTAACCATCTAAAGAATGGTTTTCGCAACATTCTCTGTAAGTCTCAGTATGGATTTATCTCTAGACGTAGCTGCGAGCTCCAACTACTTAAAACCATTTGTGAGTGGGAAGTCGACTTGAGAAACAAAAAGGATGTCGACGTAGTTTACTTCGATTTTTCGCGTGCTTTTGATAAGGTCCCTCATGGTAAACTAATAACCAAACTGGAAAGACTCAATTTTCCGATAGACATTGTGAGATGGATAGCAAACTTCCTGACGAATCGGACCTATAAAGTGCGCGTAGACGGGGAATACTCCGATTCATTCCCTGTGCTAAGCGGCGTTCCGCAAGGTACAGTCATCGGACCTCTTCTATTTGTGTTTTTTATTAATGACATCGAAATTTGCATCCCTCCTGATGTCAAATTCTCTCTTTATGCAGATGACCTCAAAGTATATAGTTCGAACGCTCAATCTCTCCAGCAATGTGTAGTCAATATACATAACTGGTCTATAGAATGGTCTCTTCCACTTGCCAAGCATAAAATTAACGTACTACACCTTGGCCGAAACAATGTGAACTCTCTTTACTTTATCGGTGATGAGGTTCTTAGTTCCAAAAGTGTAATAAGAGATCTTGGTGTGTTAATCGATTCAACCCTGAAATTTGACCGGCATATAGAGATGATAAGAGCTAGAGCTTTGAGCAAGATTTCTCAGATTTTTAAAGTCTTTAGATTCCTCGATTTTGAAGGCTACAAACGCGTCTATCTGTCTTACATCCGACCCCTTTTGGAATACGCCACTGTAGTATTCTCACCTAAATCGTGTAGCGAGCTAGCTAGAAGACTAGAATACCCTCAAAGAATTTTTTCGAAAAAGGTACTGAGGCGATGCTTAATACCTTCTAGCAATTACCCTGACAGATTGAATAAGTTTGCTATCGAGCCTTTAATAACAAGGCGCGCTAAATACGATCTATTATTTCTGTTCAGGCTACTTTATGGAACTTTAGAGTGCCAGGTCTGCAGATCTCATGTGAAATACAGGGCGAACAGTGATCTGAGAACTTCATCTAGAACAAATCCTCTTCGATTGCTGCAAGAAAGAAATTATCACAACGGCAACTTCTTTTTTACTCGAGCCATTACCCTCTGGAACAAACTCTGCGATCGGTTCCCCGACGTCGTTACGATCGAAGAATTCATTAATATTGTTGAGAATTGTTCTTTAGTCCCGTTCATGACTTTACCTGGATATCTACCCTAGGATACTTTGATTTTCTTTGATACCCACTAGATTGTGTTTTTCTTCTTCTTTCTATTCCTAGTCAGAGCCTGTTGTGTCCCCTTTTTTTTAAATTTTAATCTTAAATTTTTTTTTCTTCTCGTTTTTTTTTGTTGTTTAATGTCTACCTTATAAGTGTATGCGACAACAAGCATACCTTTGGCGAATAAAGTGAATTGAATTGAATCTTGAGGAACAAATGGAAGTTATAAGAGAAACGGCTGAGGAGATTTTCTCAGCTTACGCGCTCGGCGATGATGTAATGTGAGAAGGAAGTTTCCTAGACAGCACCATGACTACTAATACAACCATCTAATTCACTCGACAAACACCAGTCAAAGCAGCGCATTCTTTTCTTATTACGTCTCGAGTTAATTTAATAAGTGTGCGCGTAAAAGCATTATCTCGGAGATTAACTTGACTGCAAATTGGGAAAAGGAAAAGGGACCAAGAGAGAAAGAATGAGAGAGAAATGGAACAGTAAAAGTCTAGAAAAGCGCCTTTTCCTTTTTCCTTTTCCCTCTCTCCTGGTTGTAGTCTTTCTCTCTGTCTCTCTTTCTCTCTCTTTCTCTCTCTTTCTCTCTCTTTCTCTCTTATTCTCTCTCTCTCTCCCTCTACGTTTTTTCAAGGTTTCTCTCTATCCTTTTGCTACTGTTTCTTTCGTATTTTTTGGCTGTTTCAGACTCCTCTTCTTGCCCTCCCATCCCTCTTACGTGTTTGTTCTTTTTATTGTTCGGTCCCATGGTTTCGCGACGTTTTCATTATCGCGTTTGCTGTTGTTTTCGCTGTTTTAAGCATTGAAAGCAATATTTGTATCGTGAAAAACTTTCAAAATTTGCACTTAATTTGTTGAGTTTGAAAACTGTTATCATAAATGTTTCTCTGCAGATTTGATGAAGTTCTAAACAATGGTGAGGGAGAGCTGTGAAAGTAAAACTAGAACAGCCTCTTTTGCATCTTCATCCAATGGAAAGTCTCATTCAGGTAGTATTTTAAATTTTCGGATAACCAGTTCCTCTCTTTTTTGTTGAAGTAGGAAAGATTTTGTGGGGAATTCAAATTGAATTCGGTTGAGAATTAAATTTTACACGTTAATTTGAGGTAGATTTTTGTTTGAGACAGCACTAATTCACCGAAGGTCTAGTGTAACTGTTGAAAATTTGAAAAGAACGACCGCTCTCTGAGCGGAGGAGTCTGGAAATATGAGAAGCGAGCTAAAGTTGAAGATCGGTAAAGGGACATGTGGTCATAATTTCAGACTCCATCGTTCAAAGAACGGTCGTTTCCGAACTTTTCAACAGTGCTGACCTATGCTGACCAGGGGTTAAATGGAGCCACCCAATTTGGGTTTACATGTATCCGCCGCTCAAAGTTTGGAGGAAAAAAGAAGAGAGGATGAAGGAAAAGGGTAAGAAAAGAGAGGGAGTTTTTGTCAATAGTGTGTGTACATGTATCCACCGACCGGACCGATTTGGTCACTATTTAATCCCTGAAAGGGACCGATCCGGTCACTATTTAACCCCTGATGCTGACACTGAGCCCGTTTTACTTTGGGCTCATAGCATAAGTCATCGCTAACGTAGTGTATGGAGAAGATGAAAAACAAAGAAAAGAGTCATTTTTTGTCGAAGATTTCTTTATTTTGTCGAAGACATTTGGCATTTTACCCGTGGATGTCACTAAGAGAAATATAAATACATATCGTACATCATCCACAATTATCTCTGCTTCTACCAGAGGTTCAATTGGTTCAGATGAGAGTAACATTTTTTTTACTGTCTCGTTAGCCTAAGCCGTACCGCCTCGTTAGCGTGAACTTTCTACTAAGCCTAAGCGTTTTTTAAAAATGTAAAATGAGTTTTAATGTAAAAATATGTTTTTGTAAATGTAAATAAGTCAGACGTATGTATGACCCATAGAACCTCTGGTAGGAGGGGGGGGGCTGAATCAGGGGTTAAATAGTGACCGGATCGGTCCCGTCGGCGGATACATGTACACGCACTATTAACAAAAAAACTCCCTCTCTTTTCTTACTCTTTTCCTTCATCCCATCTTCTTTTTTCCTCCAAACTTTGAGCGGCGGATACATGTAAACCCAAATTGGGCGGCTCCATTTAACCCCTGGGCTAAATGCAAAAAGCGCCACCTACACTTTTCCTCGAAACACACTGGCAACAGTGGCAATTCATGACTCTGCAGCCTTGAGAGCCTGTCAGGGATAGAGCCGGATGATCCAGTCAGGAATCGAGCGCGACCTCAGGTGGTGGATTGAGGGACGACGCCTCCTACGAAGAATTCGTGCCGGGAGGTAGCGGGAGAAATCCTGCAGTGGACCAAAAATGGGTAGCTCGTCAAAGGGCGACCGGCCTGGGCAAGCCACCGGACAAAACATCAGCCGATACTCCGCTATACTTGTCAATGACGAGTCGATGCGCCAGTCGAATAGCCTCTTGCCTATCTCCGGTCAACGACAGGCGAGACGTCTCTACTCCCAACCAAAACGATGCTAGGCCGGGTTGCCCACCCACTCACAAGGTCTATAGCATGAACAGGTTGCTACAACAATGTCCGCCTTCACAAGGTGCAGCATGAAAGTCTCAGGACTGCAAAGGACATCAAAACCCTTCTCCGGAGGCATTTCGTCCGAAGAAAAACACGAGAACCTCTCTCATTAAAGAGAGTGTCCATAACCAAAAGTCTTTGACGCGGGCTGCTTGCCGGCAACATCAACACCAATCTACAGTTTTCAATAATAATAATAAAAAAACGATTGCTAATCCGAACGGGGAGCTCAGAATGATGAGTATTGGCCAAGTTCTCTCGCTCGCTTCTCAATATCATCGACCCTTTGCCCCTAAAAAGAGGCCTCTGTACCTTGCTTGAGACTTCGCTTTTCAGAGGAAAACACGGAGACGCGAGAACGAAGAGATGTTTCCCCGAAAGAGCTGCAACCACACAGAATCCCTCCTATCCTCGGAGGAGATGCTGGCACCCACGAGCATCAAACTTCCATTCGTGGATATTCGAGTCCACGTGACTGGAATAGTCAAGAGGTAAGACGGGTTTGCAGATAAGAACTGAGTCTATTACCGGTCCGCTAAAAACACTGGGTTTTCAAACTTCTGAGGACCCAGGGTCCGCTATACGTTGGGGTCCGCTTTACGTTAGGGTCCGCTATACGAAGCCTTATGTTATTTTTTATTGACTTTTTATTGATTTTTGTTGTTGATTCGCTGACCAAAGTGTGTTTATCAGGTGGAGAAATGGTTGATCGATAGTGGATTCAAACAATACGCCAATCGCATTGCGTATGATCATCAGGTTGGGTAGAGCTTTTTCTTCTTAATCGTGAAAGCCTTGGTCAGGTTCTTCTTAATCGGGAAAGCCTTGGTCAGGTTCTTTTTAATCGGGAAAGCCTTGGTCAGGTTCTTCTTAATCGGGAAAGCCTTGGTCAGGTTCTTCTTAATCGGGAAAGCCTTGGTCAGGTTCTTCTTAATCGGGAAAGCCTTAGTCAGGTTCTTTTTAATCGGGAAAGCCTTGGTCAGGTTCTTCTTGATCGGAAAAGCCTTGGTCAGGTTCTTCTTAATCGGGAAAGCCTTAGTCAGGTTCTTTTTAATCGGGAAAGCCTTGGTCAGGTTCTTCTTAATCGGAAAAGCCTTGGTCAGGTTCTTCTTAATCGGGAAAGCCTTGGTCAGGTTCTTCTTAATCGGGAAAGCCTTGGTCAGGTTCTTTTTAATCGGGAAAGCCTTGGTCAGGTTCTTCTTAATCGGAAAAGCCTTGGTCAGGTTCATCGTGAAGCGAGATTCATGATCGATCAAACCCCGATTAGTCTTGAATTAACTCCTTATTAGCAGGGTGTTTCTTAGCACCCGCGCAACTTTTTTCGAGCGCATAGATTTTTAAAATTTCAGAGTTCAACATTCATTTTTTTACAATGATTTGGACTTTCTCAACGAAAAATCCGAGAACAAATTTCTCCAAGCGCATAGATTTCATTGTTTTCGGGGTTTTTGGAGAGCGCGTAGAGTTTTTTTCACCGGCAGTGCGGATCAGAGAAACATCCTGCGTATTAGTCCCAGGTGAACTCTTTGAGAATGGAAAAACTTTGGATGATAAGCTGCAGAAGTTAAAATCAGCAAAAAAAACAAAGAAAAGGCAAAATTGTAAGTAAGCAACAGAGAAATAGAGTTTAAAAACAGATTAGGTGAGAAATGGTGAAGCAAGTAGGTTTAGGGGGGGGCGAAAGGGCGAATAATTGGAGGGAAAAGTAGAAGCCCGAAAGATACAGTAACCCAATGGTTACATACACGGTTAGATATACAGTCATACAAGATACAGTAACCCAATGGTTACATACACGGTTAGATATACAGTCATACATATAATTCATAGGTTAAATCTGTCTTGATTTTTCAATAGTTCAATCGCTGAATCAGGATGAAAAATTTTCACCTTTTACATGATGATGATGATTGTTGCCCGTGCGGTTCCTTTGACGTTGAAAGGGGGTCCACGAGCTCTCGGTAAAAGCTCAAGCACACAGTCACACTCACTCACTTCTCTCTTTCTCTCATTCACTTTTTTTGCCTCTTTTCTTTTCGCCTTTTTTTTTGGTTTCGGGCTCTGCCTTTTTTTAAACTGATTCCATCCTTCCATCCATATTATTCAACAATCCAACCTACACAGACAACAGCAAGAACAGCAAATAACTGTTTAGACTGGCAATGAAAACAACATTCATTGGGCTAAGAAATCTGCAACATCGACAGGTCTATACCATAGGTCTAGCGGTTTAAGTCTAGTGGGGTTACAACTGCAGTTAAACAAGTGTACACTAGTATGATCTACCTCTCTACATAAAGGACAGAGAGGAGAATCAGTGGCACCTATCCTATGAAGGTAACTATTTAACATGCTCGAGTAACCGCTTTTATGTTGCGATAGGGTAACCTGCTGTTCCCTGTCAAGTTAGTAGACTTATGGACCATGGGTGGTTTGAATCCTAAGACTGTGTTTGGTTCACAGTTTCTAAGAAATTTCCTAACGGCTTCTGTGTGCAGATTTCTAAGACTCTTACAGTCACTATCCCCCAGACTGAGGTCCATGTTCATCACGTGTCGGCGGATGGTTCTTGCTGGTCGTTGTCGGAGGGTGAGGTTGTGGGATGGGTGATCTTCTTGCATTCTGGCTTTAGCTAGGTATTGGCTGGTCAGCAGCTCATTGTGCTCCTTTACTGGCAGAAGTTTTGATTCGAGAGCGAGATGCTGTGTTCCGGCCATTTGAAGGTTACCCGTGGCTGCCCTGATTGCTTTGTTTTGGCAGACCTGTAATCGTGTCCAGTGCGTGTTTGCGAGTGGTGTAGTGTATACGGGTGCTGCGTAGTTAATGATGGATCTCGTCGTTGCTTTATATGTCGCGATGAGTGTTGTGGGACTCTGACCCCATCTTCTGCCTGCTAATGCTCTGATGATGTTGAGACGTTTGGAAGCCTTCGTTCTGATGGCCTCTGCGTGGTATCGGAAGGTTCCTAATTGGTCTAAAACCACACCCAAGATCTTTGGTGTTTTGGTGATTGGGAGAAGATCGTTACTGAGTTTGACCTTTTACATGATGAAACCGGTTGACGCTGAGTTATAACTGAAGAAACGTTCTATATGTGTAGAGTAATGAAGTTTTTTTAACCTTTTAGTTCAGCTGAGAAAACTCTGATACATTCATTTCGAGTGAGGAAGAGGGTCGGTAGGTCGGTCGCCTTAGAAAATTTGGTTGCCAATTGGCAGTTTACCTATGATATAATCGAGCATCTGATCAAGTTTTCCAGGGCCCTCATTCATAGCTAGAAAAAAAAACATAAAAGCGAAAATAGCTTTATTATTATTACAACCTACTCGCAATAGAAAAGATCATGTTTAAGAATAACCCCTTTTTCTTTATTTTTAAAGATCGACGGCTCTTCCCTTCTCGCTCTAACAGAAACGGATCTTCGAGAAAAACCGCTTGCGCTCAAATGCCTCGGAGACATCAAGAAGCTCTCTTCAGCCATCTCACGTTTGAAGGTCAGAATCCCTTGCTTTACAGACAGTGTGTTGTCCAAACCCGCACTGAGGACTACATTTATGCGCAAATCTATGCACCATTTAAGAATGCTCTTGATACAAATGCTCTGCATCCACTATTTTACTCCACACGCTCTCGCGCTTTCTGAGAGGGCTGCCGCTCCCTCATCTTCAGGGGTCTTTATATGTACATTATATTCTTTCTGCCGGTGAGAAGAATCACTTTCTTTACAGGGACTAAGATAGACAAGGGTCTCGACGAATTCCTTTATCGCTATACCGATTTTTTGTTGACTTATGCATCCAGGCTAGTGACTTATGCATATAGGCTAGTGACTTATGCATCCAGGCTAGTGACTTATGCATCCAGGCTAGTGACTTATGGATCCAGGCTAGTGACTTTTGCATCCAGGCTAGTGACTTATGCATCCAGGCTAGTGACTTATGCATCCAGGCTAGTGACTTATGCATCCAGGCTTGTTGACTTATGCCTCCAGACTATTGACTTATGCATCCAGGCTAGTGAAACCGAATGTATCCTGAAGTTCAATGTAATTCTTGAAGATTGAAGAATCTTCTTCGGATGTTTTATACTCCTCGCTGGCTTCTACTTCTAGTCAAGACACAGGTAAAAGCTAAGAAGATACTAGAAACCCCTACCCGACCGAAGCTAAGAAGTTACTAGAAACACCTACCCGAAGCTAAGAAGATACTAGAAACCTTTACCCGACCGAAGCTAAGAAGATACTAGAAACCTTTACCCGACCGAAGCTAACCTTTACCCGACCGAAGCTACCCGACCGAAGCTAAGAAGATACTAGAAACCTCTGCCCGACCGAAGCTAAGAAGATATTAGAAACACCTACCCGAAGCTAAGAAGATACTAGAATTCCCTACCCGACCGAAACTAAGAAGATACTAGAACCTTTACCCGACCGAAGCTAAGAAGATACTAGAAACCTCTACCCGACCGAAGCTAAGAAGATAATAGAAACCCCTGCCCGACCGAAGCTAAGAAGATATCAGAAACACCTACACGAAGCTAAGAAGATACTAGAAACCCCTACCCGACCGAAGCTAAGAAGATACTAGAAACCTTTACCCGACCGACGCTAAGAAGATACTAGAAACCCTTACCCCACCGAAGCTAAGAAGATACTAGAAACCCCTAACCGACCGAAGCTAAGAAGATACTAGAAACACCTACCCGAAGCTAAGAAGATACTAGAAACCCCTACCCGACCGAAGCTAAGAAGATACTAGAAACCTTTACCCGACCGAAGCTAAGAAGATACTAGAAACCCCTACCCCACCGAAGCTAAGAAGATACTAGAAACCTTTACCCGACCGAAGCTAAGAAGATACTAGAAACCCCTACCCCACCGAAGCTAAGAAGATACTAGAAACCTTTACCCGACCGAAGCTAAGAAGATACTAGAAACACCTACCCGAAGCTAAGAAGATACTAGAAACCCCTACCCGACCGAAGCTAAGAATATACTAGAAACCCCTGCCCGATTTTAGAGAAGCACCAAATGAGAAGGGTTCAGTTACTCTCAAGCGACACAATGATCACTGAAAATTTTATACAAGCATGTGAGATCAGAAGAAATAACAATGAGAGATGAGGTGATATCTATCTGCTAAGCGTTCGGAGACCCGCCCCGAGCTGGAAGGAACTAATGAAACAGAAGATTACAAATGATTGAACTATCGCACAGAAAAAACTAGTCCACTGGGCAGGATCGAACCCAGCCCTCTCGTCTCAAACCGGAAGCGCGCGTTACAATTACACCACGAGGACACATTGCTATTCCGTGCGATAGTGTTATATGAAAGGCTCATATGCC
This sequence comes from Allodiplogaster pararmata, assembly GCA_964056735.1. Taxonomy (NCBI): domain Eukaryota; kingdom Metazoa; phylum Nematoda; class Chromadorea; order Rhabditida; family Diplogasteridae; genus Allodiplogaster; species Allodiplogaster pararmata. The sequence goes on from OZ057408.1 coordinate 26,138,500, forward strand.
TTGTTCTCTTGATGAAGAAAAAAAAAGAAGATTGTTAGAATATTTCATCATGAAAATTATGTACGGTTTCGCCGCGTTCGAAAGTTTGCAACACTTTTACAGGGTCGCCTTTCTTGAAGTCGAATGGGGACGCTAAAAGATTGCAGAAACGGAGGTTACTCAACTAATAATAATAATAATAATAATAATAATAATAATAATAATAATAATCTTCCTCGCGCTTGTTCCCGCCTCGCGGCAGGGTACGCGCTCCCCCGAGATGCAGGACAGACCTATCCTGGTAGAACCAGTGGCTGCCTGCTAGATCACTGCTAGTGTGATTAGCAGCAGTGGGGAGAGTCAGATTCGTGCATGAACACTACCAACATTTCTTAACCCCCTTGGTTTGGGTGGATCTGTCCGGGGTGGGAGTCGAACTCGGGGCTCTTCGCACAATAGTCGAACACACTACCATTATGCCACGCCCGGACGGAGGTTACTGACAATCAGAATTTCCGAGAAAAGTGCAGAGAAGAGAGAAGTATTCGATGACACTTTTTTCGATCGCGTTGGTAGGATAAAACAAAAACAATTGGTTAATTGGTTGGCAAATTGGTTATTCATGATTTAGAGAAATGTTTTCGACTGTTGTATGTATTGGCACAATTTACTTTCACAGTATTCGATAGATTGATCATTAGGTGGAAAAGTAAACTACAATTAGTTCTGGTTCAGAAATTGTTTTTAGTGCGATGAGATTTTAGTGTGGTTACGAGTTCAATCGAAAGCGTGAGAAGATCCTTTGCATGAAAAATAATAGTTTATCGCATTTAGATTGTGTAATGACGCGAGAAAAAACGAATATATAGCACAATGGCAGCTACACTGAAAGCGTGACACTTTTTCCAATGTGATAAAAGTTGTTTCTCTTCTATAAAAATGGGTTTGATGAATATTACTAGTCATTGCGGAATCTCAGTTCCTTCTGGTGTATACTTCAGCAGTAACCGAGGGAACAGGGAATGGTTATACCAGGTTTGGGGACGAATCAAAGGAGTACGTGCCCTCTCTGGAAAAAGCGATAAAATGCCACAAAACACGAGTATCTGCTCAGTGAATTAAGGGGAAGTGTGGCGCTTATCGTGAAGGAGTTCCAGATTTTTAGAATACTCTTGGAGGAATGCCTGATGATGTGTTGTGGAATGTGATGAAAAGACACTAATTATTAGCTTACGCTTGCTTCAGCTCTTTTTTGTTGAGGGTGTTCATATCACACTGATGGTGCTATGAAGCGATACTCGTGTTTGTTTTAAATCACATTCCACCTTGGATTGTCAATCCTGGCACGAAAATGATGGTGAAATACGGTTTTCAGTGACGATAATTTGATCGAATCGGTGTCTTCCAGCTATGAAATCCGCTCTGTACGACTCATCACGAGGGAGGAACTCATCCGAAAAGTTTCTTTCCTGTCCACTGTAGTATATCAACCACCCAAATGTACAGGGTAACCATAAATTACCTGGACAAATGTAAATGTCTGTATTTCCTTTCAAAACGAAATTGATATCTTGGTTTCATAACATACTTTATTACAATATAGAACCAACAGTTATGCACAATCATGTTCAATATGGTCGCCTCTAGTGCGAACGCATGCCTTGAGACGACGCTCGTATCCACATGCCAGTGACCGCAGGTAGTCGTTGTTGAGTTCGTCCGATGCCTTCAGAAGGGCCGCACGCAGAGAATCGAGAGTGCGGTGGTGGATAGCTTCAACCTTTGGCTGCATGAAGCCCCAGACGCTGAAGTCGAGCGGGTTCAGGTCGGGGGAATTCGAGAACCATTCGGAAGTGCTTATGAAGTTTGGGGTGTGTGTGCGCAACCACTCTTGTGCGATTTTGGACTTGTGGGCAGGTGCCGAGTCCTGTTGAAAGGTCCAATAAGCTCCATTATAGTGTGTCCTGCTCCAGGGCTCTACTACGTCTTCGAGGATCTTCTTTACGTAGAAGTTGGCATCTATCTTCACACCAGGGTCGACCAAAACCAACGGCGTTTTGCCCGTTGCGCAAACACCTCACCAAACCATGAGGTACTTGGGGTGGCTGCTTCTTCCGACTGTGATTCCATGCTCAGCTGCTCCATTACGATCGTGAGCAAGTGTTCAGTCGTTTTGAGAATTCACCGACATCTCAATGGTGAATTTTTTTTCATCAGTCCGTAGCGTACGGAAATGCTCGGCCCGCGCACATCGTTGCAACAGATCTTTGCACCGTTGATGTCGAAGAAGGTTCTGTCGAGCATCCAATCCATGTCGTTTCTGCATCCTGTAGAGGTACATCCCGAAACGGTGTTGATTATCAGTCGCGTTGATTCACGGGAGATACCGACCGACGAAGCGAGCTTCCTCATGGATTGTCGAGGACTGCGTGCGATGCGTTTCCGGAGAATGCTCCTAATCTGGGGCGTGTCGGATGTCGTTGGACGACCTCTTCCTGCACGGTCCTTGCCATCGGCTGTCTCCCGAAGATGATCGGTGGTGGCGTAAACAGTTGTTCGTTGAGCATTGAGTCGTCGCGCGATGTCCGCTCTCGTGTGACCGGAGTTGTGCAGTGCACTGATCGCAGCACGAATAGGACTTGATTTCACCATAACTGTACAAATAAAGCTAGAGTCATGAAACTTTAAACAAGAAACATCCAGTCTCAGAGCATTATCGTGAAGAATTAAAAACAAAGATCGGTCCACTGTGTCGCGCAATAGAGCGCGTTAAAAATTTGTCCAGGTAATTTATGGTCACCCTGTACCTATTCCCTAAAAAAAGGTTCAGTCAATGATAAATTCACAAAAAGAGAATTGGCAACTAAGTGAGTATTTTATCTTTGCTGGTCTTTTTTTTATAAACCAGGAAGAAGAGAGTAGTCATTTAATACTAGAGCGAGCAACACTGTAGAACAAATAACGTTATTATAGTTATAGATTTAATATAGTTATAGATTAAATATAGTTATAGATTAAATATAGTTATAGATTAACACGGTTGTGGTATGGACTCTGGAAAAAACTTGGAGGGTTTTTGTGGTACGCCTACATTTCCTTTCAACGGGGAGTTTTTTTGTTGGAGGATTCCAAAGCATGTTTTGAGAGTAGATAATTTTTATCCACACCGCATTTGGCAATTTTTAGGATAGGCCATATCGATTTGTTAGGATAGGCGATATCTGACAAAAGCAAGAGGCTATCAGACGAGCGCTCGTGTCCACAGACGAGCGCTCGTGTCCACAGACGAGCGCTCGTGTCCACAAAATATAGTGGAATAACGTGACATGCTCTATTTCTAGGCTAGTCGAGACTAGTTCTGCAGCAATTGATTCATAGGTAAACTGCCGACAGGCAAAAAAAATTTCTTGGGTGACCGACCTACCGTCCCTCTCCCTAACTCGAAATGAATGTATCAGAGTTTTCATAGCTGAAATTGAAAAGAAAAAATTTCATTCCGCTACATGAATAGAACGTTTCATTAGCCATAAATAAGCCTCAACCGGTTTCGAAAAGTTGAAAGTGAAACTTTTAACAAACTATAGCGATCGATGTATTGAAATTTATTTCATTCAACTTCTTTGCAAATGTTGAAGACAAAGTGGATTACATTTGTGTTTCTGTTTGTTTTAGACAGGAGGAAAATAGCAAGTGAAGTCGATACATATCAATTGACTTTTGTGAATAATGATGAGATAAGGATTAAGTTTGTTTTACTATAAAATAAGGAAAATTTCGAAGATTCTTTCCATGAACAACTTTGAAGGTGGAGTCTCCTGACACGGATGCCAAGTCTCTTCTGAAGCTGGTAATCGCCTTCTTCTACTGTTTGGTGTCTCTTCTCATCACGGCGTTCGTGATGGTCTTTGTACATGATCGTGTTCCTGGTTAGTTCACAAAGTTAACCGAACGATATTAATATTTGATGTAAACCATTCGGGCAATCGAACGGTGCTATTAAATCGGGAAAACTGAGTGAAAAATTAGGTATACAAATTGTACAGAGCCTTAATTGAGACCATTCTAAGGGATGTTAGAACCCTTAGTGTCAGTTGGAAAAGGAGTGTTGAAAAGCTGGGAAGAATGGAAACGGAAGCACAGGAAAGTTAAGATTGAATGGAAGGAGAATAGAATGTAGATCATTTTCGACCCGAAAATGGTTGCGCCAACAAAGCTGGTCAGTTTAACCTCTGATTGAATCACATACTCTGCCTTTTATACGAGTAAGACGGATCTTACACGGGGTTCATTTCTGCCTAATGGCAAAGTAGGCGCTACCTTGATTGTTGTTGTTGCCGGATGTAGCTGGCTTCGAAGAACGTCTTGTGATGTGTTCTCCTTGGCTTTGCCGGATGTAGCTGGCTTCGAAGAACGTCTTGTGATGTGTTCTCCTTGGCTTCGCCGGATGTAGCTGGCTTCGAAGAACGTCTTGTGATGTGTTCTCCTTGGCTTTGCCGGATGTAGCTGGCTTCGAAGAACGTCTTGTGATGTGTTCTCCTTGGCTTTGCCGGATGTAGCTGGCTTCGAAGAACGTCTTGTGATGTGTTCTCCTTGGCTATGCCGGATGTAGCTGGCTTCGAAGAACGTCTTGTGATGTGTTCTCCTTGGCTTTGCCGGATGTAGCTGGCTTCGAAGAACGTCTTGTGATGTGTTCTCCTTGGCTTTGCCGGATGTAGCTGGCTTCGAAGAACGTCTTGTGATGTGTTCTCCTTGGCTTTGCCGGATGTAGCTGGCTTCGAAGAACGTCTTGTGATGTGTTCTCCTTGGCTTTGCCGGATGTAGCTGGCTTCGAAGAACGTCTTGTGATGTGTTCTCCTTGGCTTTGCCGGATGTAGCTGGCTTCGAAGAACGTCTTGTGATGTGTTATCCTTGGCTTTGCCGGATGTAGCTGGCTTCGAAGAACGTCTTGTGATGTGTTCTCCTTGGCTTTGCCGGATGTAGCTGGCTTCGAAGAACGTCTTGTGATGTGTTCTCCTTGGCTTTGCCGGATGTAGCTGGCTTCGAAGAACGTCTTGTGATGTGTTCTCCTTGGCTTTGCCGGATGTAGCTGGCTTCGAAGAACGTCTTGTGATGTGTTCTCCTTGGCTTTGCCGGATGTAGCTGGCTTCGAAGAACGTCTTGTGATGTGTTCTCCTTGGCTTTGCCGGATGTAGCTGGCTTCGAAGAACGTCTTGTGATGTGTTCTCCTTGGCTTTGCCGGATGTAGCTGGCTTCGAAGAACGTCTTGTGATGTGTTCTCCTTGGCTTTGCCGGATGTAGCTGGCTTCGAAGAACGTCTTGTGATGTGTTCTCCTTGGCTTTGCCGGATGTAGCTGGCTTCGAAGAACGTCTTGTGATGTGTTCTCCTTGGCTTTGCCGGATGTAGCTGGATTCGAAGAACGTCTTGTGATGTGTTCTCCTTGGCTTTGCCGGATGTAGCTGGCTTCGAAGAACGTCTTGTGATGTGTTCTCCTTGGCTTTGCCGGATGTAGCTGGCTTCGAAGAACGTCTTGTGATGTGTTCTCCTTGGCTTTGCCGGATGTAGCTGGCTTCGAAGAACGTCTTGTGATGTGTTCTCCTTGGCTTTGCCGGATGTAGCTGGCTTCGAAGAACGTCTTGTGATGTGTTCTCCTTGGCTTTGCCGGATGTAGCTGGCTTCGAAGAACGTCTTGTGATGTGTTCTCCTTGGCTTTGCCGGATGTAGCTGGCTTCGAAGAACGTCTTGTGATGTGTTCTCCTTGGCTTTGCCGGATGTAGCTGGCTTCGAAGAACGTCTTGTGATGTGTTCTCCTTGGCTTTGCCGGATGTAGCTGGCTTCGAAGAACGTCTTGTGATGTGTTCTCCTTGGCTTTGCCGGATGTAGCTGGCTTCGAAGAACGTCTTGTGATGTGTTCTCCTTGGCTTTGCCGGATGTAGCTGGCTTCGAAGAACGTCTTGTGATGTGTTCTCCTTGGCTTTGCCGGATGTAGCTGGATTCGAAGAACGTCTTGTGATGTGTTCTCCTTGGCTTTGCCGGATGTAGCTGGCTTCGAAGAACGTCTTGTGATGTGTTCTCCTTGGCTTTGCCGGATGTAGCTGGCTTCGAAGAACGTCTTGTGATGTGTTCTCCTTGGCTTTGCCGGATGTAGCTGGCTTCGAAGAACGTCTTGTGATGTGTTCTCCTTGGCTTTGCCGGATGTAGCTGGCTTCGAAGAACGTCTTGTGATGTGTTCTCCTTGGCTTTGCCGGATGTAGCTGGCTTCGAAGAACGTCTTGTGATGTGTTCTCCTTGGCTTTGCCGGATGTAGCTGGCTTCGAAGAACGTCTTGTGATGTGTTCTCCTTGGCTTTGCCGGATGTAGCTGGCTTCGAAGAACGTCTTGTGATGTGTTCTCCTTGGCTTTGCCGGATGTAGCTGGCTTCGAAGAACGTCTTGTGATGTGTTCTCCTTGGCTTTGCCGGATGTAGCTGGCTTCGAAGAACGTCTTGTGATGTGTTCTCCTTGGCTTTGCCGGATGTAGCTGGCTTCGAAGAATGTCTTGTGATGTGTTCTCCTTGGCTTTGCCGGATGTAGCTGGCTTCGAAGAACGTCTTGTGATGTGTTCTCCTTGGCTACCTTGATTCGAGATACATACTTGAGCCATATTCACCTTAGACTTTTGTGATGAATGAGTTGTGGCCTTATTATAGCATTTTTCTATAACATAAACTTGTTATACTCGCTTGCTCCTTTTTTATCCAGACTTTTCTCTCTCGAAGAACGTTGTTCCTCTGAATTACGCATCAGTTTATGTGATCTATGCACGAACGAGTTGGGAAAAAGGACCGCTGAGAATTAACAAAATTTGGCAGAAGAAAACAAGGCTGTTTTCACCACCCAATACATACTAATCATGAGAGAACGGCAGATTAAAGAGAGAGAGAGCGCGAGCGTAAAAGAAAAAAATTCTTATCGCTAGCCATTTTGGATAGCGCATAAATTTTACCCGCTGTGTGGCTTAGAGAAACACCCTGGGGCCGTATGCACGTACCATTTTTGGTGGGAAATGATAAAGAAATTAGTGTTAAGTGTTATAGGATAAGACTGTTTCCGTGTTATAGGATAACAATGGTACGTGCATACGGCCCATGATGTCAACTTCATTTGAAGATATGAAAACATACCCTCCGCTGCCGGATATAGTCCTCGACAATCTCCCGCTGATACCATGGGCTTTCGAGATGTGCGAGATGATCGGAGTGGTAATGTCGTGCATTTGGTTCACTCTTCTCTTCCTCCACAAGCAACGGTCGGTTCAACCATCTACCTCTTCTTTTTTTCGGTTTGATGGTAACGCGGTAGAGAAAGGATGTCTGGGTTCGATCTCGCCCGGTAGACTAGCTTTTTTGCGTGTGATGGTTTATTTTTCCAGGCGTCAGTGCCTTTAGAATGTGTTTTTTTGTTTTTTTGAAGATTCATCTTTTCGTTAACTTTGTCTTCTTCTAGCTCGTTTCTAGTATTATGTATAGGCGTGGGACTAAAATAGAGGTAGTTTCTTTTTTTCTTCTTTTGTTTGTTAGATAAGATTAGGTTACCTAATGTAGAAGAAAAAAATTGGGTGGAAATGTTTGGTTCAAATCACTCCCTACGATTCATGTGATCTATGAAGAAAAATTCAATTAGAAGAGAAATGATTCGATTAACAGAGTGGTAATTGCTCGGAGAATGTTCTCTCTGGTGGGGACTGTGTTTCTGCTCCGATGCATAACGATGATGATCACTTCGCTCTCCGTGCCAGGAGTTCATCTCGAATGCAGAGCTAAGGTTATTAGAACATGGCAGGGAGAGAGAGAGAGAGAGAGAGAAAGCGAGAGAGAGAGAGAGTGCGGAAGTAAGAGAGCAAGGAGTGATGAGAGAGAATAGTAGAGATGAGAAATCTAGAAGAGAAAGAAAAATTTTTAAAAAATGCCGTCTTTGCAAAAAAAAAGAGATTGTATTAGAAAAGATTAGTAATTTATATAAGCGAGAAAAAATGCGAAGAGAAAATCTAAATGGTAATAATACATCAAAGAGTAGAATAAGAACTTTTATAAATTAGGATAAGGTTTTCAGACTCCGGGGTCTACATGGGAAAAGATCTGGCAGGCTTACCATATTTGGTCGAGACTCGGCATGAGCATGCAGGTTATCGAGTCCTCTCACATCTTGTTGTCTTCGGTGCCAGTCCTAAAAGCTCCGTTTAAGACTAGGGTGTTTTTCTAAACCCGCTTGGCGGGTGGAATCCATGCACTGTCCAAAAAAGGCCACTGATATAAGCGTCCTCTGCTTTCGTACACTCTCCCGGTATTTCTCATAAGTGTGCCATCCGCTGTTGATAAGTCTTTCTGATCTATACGCTTCTTTGGTGGGTGATAAGAAACAGCTTGTTGAAGAACAAGCCTTTTCAAGGAGTTTTAGCAGTCGTTGAGTAGTTTACTTACCTGTACCTGTACATGTAAAAATAAATTGTGCCAGAAAGTTTTCATCCATTTGCCTTTCCGGAGAAAAAAGGAAGATACCGTATTCATCCATTCCTTCATGAGAATAGTTTGCAGCTCTGATAAGTACTGAACAGTCAGTGATACCTTTCTTACATTAGAAATCTGAAAACTTCGTCATTTTGAAAAAAAGATTCAGGAAGATACCGTATTCCGTTGAATTCCGGGCGTGGCATGATGATAGTGTGTTCGACTATTGTGCGAAGAGTCCCGAGTTTGACTCCCACCCCGGACAGATCTATCCAAACCAAGGGGTTAAGAAATGTTGGTGCTCATGCACGAATTTGACTCTCCCTACTGCTGCTATTCACACTAGCAGTGATCTAGCGGGCAGTCAATGGTTGCACCAAGATACACCAAGATAGTCCCGCATCCCAGGGGCGCGTACCCTGCCGCGAGGCAGGATCAAGCGCGAGGAAGATTTTTACCGTATTCCGTTGAAGGGAGTTCGGTCCTGCGGCGATTACATGTTCAGCGGACACACGACCGCCATTACTCTTCTCAACCACTTCATTACTGAGTGTAAGTCATGTATGCGTGCTTCGTAACCCTGTACATGAATGTCCACAGTGGACATGTATACTACAGTAACCCTGTACATGAATGTCCACAGTGGACATGTATACTACAGTAACCCTGTACATGAATGTCCAGAGTGGACATGCATACTACAGTAACCCTGTACATGAATGCCCACACTGGACATGTATACTACAGTAACCCTGTACATGAATGTCCACAGTGGACATGTATACTACAGTAAGCCTGTACATGAATGTCCACAGTGGACATATATACTACAGTAACCCTGTACATGAATGTCCACAGTGGACATGTATACTATTAGGACATAGGTCACCAGTACTGATGACAATATTAAGAAGAAAATCGTTCTTAGAACCATGTATGGAATGACCGGCTATGCTTTCTCCGCGCTTAACGTTTAGCTCGCTTTTCATTATCCCAGGCTTTCCCGCTCGAAGAGTGGTCGTTCTTTTAAATTTTTAATCAGTTTCACGAGACCTTAATCAATTTTAATCAGTTTCACGAGACCTTAATCAATTTTAATCAGTTTCACGAGACCTTAATCAATTTTAATCAGTTTCACGAGACCTTAATCAATTTTAATCAGTTTCACGAGACCTTAATCAATTTTAATCAGTTTCACGAGACCTTAATCAATTTTAATCAGTTTCACGAGACCTTAATCAATTTTAATCAGTTTCACGAGACCTTAATCAATTTTAATCAGTTTCACGAGACCTTAATCAATTTTAATCAGTTTCACGAGACCTTAATCAATTTTAATCAGTTTCACGAGACCTTAATCAATTTTAATCAGTTTCACGAGACCTTAATCAATTTTAATCAGTTTCACGAGACCTTAATCAATTTTAATCAGTTTCACGAGACCTTAATCAATTTTAATCAGTTTCACGAGACCTTAATCAATTTTAATCAGTTTCACGAGACCTTAATCAATTTTAATCAGTTTCACGAGACCTTAATCAATTTTAATCAGTTTCACGAGACCTTAATCAATTTTAATCAGTTTCACGAGACCTTAATCAATTTTAATCAGTTTCACGAGACCTTAATCAATTTTAATCAGTTTCACGAGACCTTAATCAATTTTAATCAGTTTCACGAGACCTTAATCAATTTTAATCAGTTTCACGAGACCTTAATCAATTTTAATCAGTTTCACGAGACCTTAATCAATTTTAATCAGTTTCACGAGACCTTAATCAATTTTAATCAGTTTCACGAGACCTTAATCAATTTTAATCAGTTTCACGAGACCTTAATCAATTTTAATTAGTTTCACGAGACCTTAATCAATTTTAATCAGTTTCACGAGACCTTAATCAATTTTAATCAGTTTCACGAGACCTTAATCAATTTTAATCAGTTTCACGAGACCTTAATCAATTTTAATCAGTTTCACGAGACCTTAATCAATTTTAATCAGTTTCACGAGACCTTAATCAATTTTAATCAGTTTCACGAGACCTTAATCAATTTTAATCAGTTTCACGATACCTTAATCAATTTTAATCAGTTTCACGAGACCTTAATCAATTTTAATCAGTTTCACGAGACCTTAATCAATTTTAATCAGTTTCACGAGACCTTAATCAATTTTAATCAGTTTCACGAGACCTTAATCAATTTTAATCAGTTTCACGAGACCTTAATCAATTTTAATCAGTTTCACGAGACCTTAATCAATTTTAATCAGTTTCACGAGACCTTAATCAATTTTAATCAGTTTCACGAGACCTTAATCAATTTTAATCAGTTTCACGAGACCTTAATCAATTTTAATCAGTTTCACGAGACCTTAATCAATTTTAATCAGTTTCACGAGACCTTAATCAATTTTAATCAGTTTCACGAGACCTTAATCAATTTTAATCAGTTTCACGAGACCTTAATCAATTTTAATCAGTTTCACGAGACCTTAATCAATTTTAATCAGTTTCACGAGACCTTAATCAATTTTAATTAGTTTCACGAGACCTTAATCAATTTTAATCAGTTTCACGAGACCTTAATCAATTTTAATCAGTTTCACGAGACCTTAATCAATTTTAATCAGTTTCACGAGACCTTAATCAATTTTAATCAGTTTCACGAGACCTTAATCAATTTTAATCAGTTTCACGAGACCTTAATCAATTTTAATCAGTTTCACGAGACCTTAATCAATTTTAATCAGTTTCACGATACCTTAATCAATTTTAATCAGTTTCACGAGACCTTAATCAATTTTAATCAGTTTCACGAGACCTTAATCAATTTTAATCAGTTTCACGAGACCTTAATCAATTTTAATCAGTTTCACGAGACCTTAATCAATTTTAATCAGTTTCACGAGACCTTAATCAATTTTAATCAGTTTCACGAGACCTTAATCAATTTTAATCAGTTTCACGAGACCTTAATCAATTTTAATCAGTTTAACGAGACCTTAATCAATTTTAATCAGTTTCACGATACCTTAATCAATTTTAATCAGTTTTACGAGACCTTAATCAATTTTAATCAGTTTCACGATACCTTAATCAATTTTAATCAGTTTCACGATACCTTAATCAATTTTAATCAGTTTCACGAGACCTTAATCAATTTTAATCAGTTTCACGAGACCTTAATCAATTTTAATCAGTTTCACGAGACCTTAATCAATTTTAATCAGTTTAACGAGACCTCAATCAATTTTAATCAGTTTCACGATACCTTAATCAATTTTAATCAGTTTAACGAGACCTTAATCAATTTTAATCAGTTTCACGATACCTTAATCAATTTTAATCAGTTTAACGAGACCTTAATCAATTTTAATCAGTTTAACGAGACCTTAATCAATTTTAATCAGTTTCACGATACCTTAATCAATTTTAATCAGTTTAACGAGACCTTAATCAATTTTAATCAGTTTCACGAGACCTTAATCAATTTTAATCAGTTTCACGAGACCTTAATCAATTTTAATCAGTTTCACGATACCTTAATCAATTTTAATCAGTTTCACGATACCTTAATCAATTTTAATCAGTTTAACGAGACCTTAATCAATTTTAATCAGTTTAACGAGACCTTAATCAATTTTAATCAGTTTAACGAGACCTTAATCAATTTTAATCAGTTTCACGAGACCTTAATCAATTTTAATCAGTTTCACGATACCTTAATCAATTTTAATCAGTTTCACGAGACCTTAATCAATTTTAATCAGTTTAACGAGACCTTAATCAATTTTAATCAGTTTAACGAGACCTTAATCAATTTTAATCAGTTTCACGAGACCTTAATCAATTTTAATCAGTTTCACGATACCTTAATCAATTTTAATCAGTTTCACGATACCTTAATCAATTTTAATCAGTTTAACGAGACCTTAATCAATTTTAATCAGTTTAACGAGACCTTAATCAATTTTAACCAGTTTCACGATACCTTAATCAATTTTAATCAGTTTAACGAGACCTTAATCAATTTTAATCAGTTTCACGAGACCTTAATCAATTTTAATCAGTTTCACGATACCTTAATCAATTTTAATCAGTTTCACGAGACCTTAATCAATTTTAATCAGTTTCACGATACCTTAATCAATTTTAATCAGTTTAACGAGACCTTAATCAATTTTAATCAGTTTCACGAGACCTTAATCAATTTTAATCAGTTTAACGAGACCTTAATCAATTTTAATCAGTTTAACGAGACCTTAATCAATTTTAATCAGTTTAACGAGACCTTAATCAGTTTCACGAGACCTTAATCAATTTTAATCAGTTTAACGAGACCTTAATCAATTTTAATCAGTTTCACGAGACCTTAATCAATTTTAATCAGTTTAACGATACCTTAATCAATTTTAATCAGTTTCACGATACCTTAATCAATTTTAATCAGTTTAACGAGACCTTAATCAATTTTAATCAGTTTCACGATACCTTAATCAATTTTAATCAGTTTCACGAGACCTTAATCAATTTTAATCAGTTTCACGATACCTTAATCAATTTTAATCAGTTTCACGAGACCTTAATCAATTTTAATCAGTTTCACGAGACCTTAATCAATTTTAATCAGTTTCACGATACCTTAATCAATTTTAATCAGTTTAACGAGACCTTAATCAATTTTAATCAGTTTCACGATACCTTAATCAATTTTAATCAGTTTAACGAGACCTTAATCAATTTTAATCAGTTTAACGAGACCTTAATCAATTTTAATCAGTTTCACGATACCTTAATCAATTTTAATCAGTTTAACGAGACCTTAATCAATTTTAATCAGTTTAACGAGACCTTAATCAATTTTAATCAGTTTAACGAGACCTTAATCAGTTTCACGAGACCTTAATCAATTTTAATCAGTTTAACGAGACCTTAATCAATTTTAATCAGTTTCACGAGACCTTAATCAATTTTAATCAGTTTAACGATACCTTAATCAATTTTAATCAGTTTCACGATACCTTAATCAATTTTAATCAGTTTAACGAGACCTTAATCAATTTTAATCAGTTTCACGATACCTTAATCAATTTTAATCAGTTTCACGAGACCTTAATCAATTTTAATCAGTTTCACGATACCTTAATCAATTTTAATCAGTTTCACGAGACCTTAATCAATTTTAATCAGTTTCACGAGACCTTAATCAATTTTAATCAGTTTAACGAGACCTTAATCAATTTTAATCAGTTTCACGATACCTTAATCAATTTTAATCAGTTTTACGAGACCTTAATCAATTTTGATCTGTTTCACGAGACCTTAATCAATTTTGATCTGTTTCACGAGACCTTAATCAATTTTAATCTGTTTCACGAGACCTTAATCAATTTTAATCAGTTTCACGAGACCTTAATCAATTTTAATCAGTTTCACGAGACCTTAATCAATTTTAATCAGTTTCACGAGACCTTAATCAATTTTAATCAGTTTAACGAGACCTTAATCAATTTTAATCAGTTTCACGAGACCTTAATCAATTTTAATCAGTTTCACGAGACCTTAATCAATTTTAATCAGTTTTACGAGACCTTAATCAATTTTGATCTGTTTCACGAGACCTTAATCAATTTTGATCTGTTTCACGAGACCTTAATCAATTTTAATCTGTTTCACGAGACCTTAATCAATTTTAATCAGTTTCACGAGACCTGAATTTAGGACAATCTCTTTAATGTGTGTCATAGTTGCGTGAATATCGGGTTTTTTGTGAAAAGGTTTTTTGTGAATCATAACTTCATTTTGTCGAATCAATATGTCTTACAATGCAAAGGAGAAGCGCAAATTTGAATGAGTTGTGATCGGCAGAAAAAAGCGCAACTTTGTGGCGAAAAAATGATGGGATATAAAAGGAGAGTTCTTACAGTCAGGAGAGCGTTAGATCACAGAGTTAGATCGTTAAAAGTTTTGATCGACTTTGATATTTGAGAAAAACTTTTAAAAAATTGACACTGAACTATCCCGAAAGACATTATTTTGTCCGCAACTCTTGTTGAACAACAGAAACAATCAGGCGTGTATCTGTCTATTTTTAGATACACCCGATAGCTGGAATGGACTGCACACTTTGACATGGGTCCTCAACTTATTTGGTTAGTATGACAAATGATTGAACTATCGCACAGACAAAAAGCTCGTCCACCGGGCGGGATCGAACCCAGACCATCTCGACTCAAACCGGGAGCGCGTGTTACCATTACACTAGCTTTTTTCTGTGCGATAGTTCAATCATTTGTCATCTTTGTTGTTGTTGTTGTTGCCGGATGTAGCCGGCTTCGAAGAACGTCTGTGTTCTTCGTTTCTTGTTCTTTTTTTTCCTTCTTATATCTTCAAGAACGCTGCGACCTCCAGCGGCTTGGTCCAGAGGTCGATTGGAGACAGCGCGGTCGGGTGGCATGGGCAGTTGAAGAGATGCGCAACGTCGTGAGGTCCAGAAGAGCAATCGGGACACACGTCGGGGATGGATTCGTCAATGCGGTGGAGGTAGTTGTTGATGAATCTGCTGAATCCCGAGCGGAGCTGGCTGAGCGTGCATCTAGTCTTGCGGGGTAACTCCTTCTCTTCTTCCTGGATTAGGGGCGGAGGTCTGCCTCCCAGGATGACGGCACCCTTCAACGATTGGAGTTCGTTCGAGACCATCATCGAGTGTACGGTGTTTGCGACTGACTTCCCATTGTTCGGATCCTTTGACATCTGTTTCGCGGCTTCGACAGTCTTCTTGCAGCTCAACACGAGGTTGTTCTTCATTGCGCGAGGGGGCGCCGGGCAGTCGAGGAGGCCGTGGTGGATGTGTTCTAGGTCCAACGATCTCGCGAAGTACTGCGCGGCGAGCATGTTCAGATGGGATTTGGTGCGCATGACCTTTGATTCGCGATGAATATAGTCATTTGTCATCTTAACCAGGCGTCACTGCATTCAAACTATGTAACTTAGAATTTGAAGATTTATTTGGTTAGTAGTTATTTTTGACTGATACAAAATTTTTTTTCATCATTGAAAGTAATTAATTCTATGTGTGAATAATTTAATAATCTAGGTTGTCTGAATTTAGAGGTTAGTTATATCCTAGTAAAGTCATGAATTGTATCAAGGAGCTCCTTCAAGTCATTTTTAATATCAGGCGTTCTATGGACATGTGATACCAAGGCGAAAAAAGATCTTTGTCTTTTTTAAGTCGAAGAATCTTCTAAAAAGTGATCTTACAAGCCAAGGAAAATATCAGTGTAGTTTTCAATTCATGACAAGTATCATTTTTTCTTTCAAGTCTTGTCATTTAGCAAGAGTTTACTTTGAAATCTGGATATGTTTCAGTGTTTTTAAATCTGGATTTGTTTCAGGGATTTTAAATCTGGATGAGTTTCAGGGGTTTTAAATCTGGATATGTTTCAGGGGTTTTCTTCATTTTGGCAGGGCACGAACACTACTCCATCGATGTTTTCGTCGCATTCTATATTTCCTCCAGAATGTTCCTCTACTACCACACGTAAGTCTTCTGCTGTCACTCTTAGCTTTGTCCTGTTTGCCAGACAAACAGTTTGTTTTTGATGGTTTTGTCTCGGACGACTAATCTTCCTCGTGCCTGTTCCCGCCTCGTAGCAGAGTAGGCGCTCCCTGAAGATGAGGCACTGTGAACTATCTTGGGATATCATCATGGCTGATTTCTGGGTCAATGCTAGTGTCAGTAGCAGCAGTGGGGAGATCCAGATTTGACAAGCGTTATTAAAATTTGTCAACTTTTTGGTTCGGGTAAATAATTTCCGGGTAAGGGTCGAACCCCCCCCCCATCATCATACCACACTTGAGCGGTTTTGTCTAAGACCTGTCACAAGCGACAATATTTCAGAACAGAGAGCCGTCAGCAGCAAACTTGAATTTTGATATATGAAAAGCACTGAAGCTTGAAACTAAAGAAAAGCACTGAAGAAAAAACACGCTAACAGATAATGGGACGTGACCATTTAAGCTGTTTTCTTAAATTTTCTATCAAACAATCAGCCTCGATTTGTAAGAGTATGAAATTGGCCTGGAGGAAAAAATTTGAATGACTGATAGAGATTTCCCGGTAATTATTCCCCGGAGAAGACACAGGTTTTTCCTAGTGATATTCAGAGCTGAAACCAAAGGTCACAAGGAAGACTCAATTTCTCCCGGCTCTTGGTTTCGCCTCGCATTCTTTCATATACTTGACTTAAATCCTCTCGCCCTCTCTGATTTCTATCATTCCGCGAGCAGAAAGAAGTTTTTTTAACGGTTGTAGCGTTAACAGGTTGCATAAAATGAATGAAGTAAATGAAAAAAAATTTTTTAAAACTTTTATTACCCTTCTATCTTGTTTTAGGTACGCCTACAATCACGCGAATTTGACGGCAACCGACGACAGAATGCGCATTTGGTTTCCACTCGGATGGTTTTTCGAAGCGGGTAGCATTGGAAAGGTTGGTTTCGTACCCATATCTATGGGTCATACTTGAATTCATGTTGAGAAGGTACGAGCTGTTAGTTCACCAAAGGTCTAGTGTAACTGTTGAAGTTCGAAAAGCGACCGTTTTTCGAGTGGAGGAGTCTGGAATAATGAGAAGCGAGCTAAAGGTGAAGAGCGAGAATAGAAAGTTGGCTTTATTCTAGACTCCGGTGCTCAAATAACGGTCGTTTTTTTCAAAATTATGCACAGTACTGGAGACCTATGTACGCGCTGCTCTGATTTGAGGCTATTAGTGAACCGTGAGGGGCGTGACCATGAGGGGCGTGGTTTAGTAATGGCCTGATTTGTGATACACACACGACCCAGTAGACATATTTGCTTCTTCCCGGATCACTGGCGTGACCATGAGGGGCGTGGTTTAGAGATGTTAATGTTGTGCAAACGTTCCTCAATTTTCGTTGGTTGGAGTGGATTTGCTCTGAGAGGGGCTCAAACTTGAAAATCAGTGTGAAATAAGCAGGCTCACTACGATGGCTGAGTATATCTGAAAGGCGTATGATTTGAGTGTCTTTATCGCATCGTGGTTGAACAATTAAAAAATCATTTTTATCAATCATCTGTTCATCCTCTAAGGAATAACTTTCTAGTTAAACTTTCATCTGTTCATCCTCTAAGGAATAACTTTCTAGTTAAACTTTCCTCTGTTGAGGTCCCGAATGAGTTCGAGTTTCCAATCAAGATTCATTGGCGCACGAGAAGGCCATCCGAAGCAGAGCTCTCTCTAAACGGAGCTATCGGGTATTGCTTTGGTTCTTTTTCTTCAGTTTGATAGCAGAGACGCCTCTAACTGGTAACTCGCTACCACTCTTGGTTAGAGATAGGGGGAAGGCTGAGTTCGATTTCGCCTCTAGAATCTGTTTTTGTTTACGACGGCGCCTCGCCTTTTTCATGGTCAACCGGGAAAATTTCAGTAGATCGATATTGCTCGAGATCGATCGATCTCATTTTTCTAAAATTAAACCAGAAGAGATCATCGAGTGATGGTTTCTTAGAATTTTTTGTTCAAGCTTACTCAGTAATTAGTAATTTCAAGCTTACTCAGTAATTGAAAAGTTTCCTGGGGCCATTTTTTGTGTCCTGTCTAGTTGTTCCATAATTAGCCTGCTTGCCCTCTAGTATAGAACTCCCCCTGGCACTCTCTCAACTTTCATTTTCTCGCCCATTACTGTATTGTATTCTCGACTTCCTTATAATTATAGGAGGTCCCCAATTTTTGTTAGAAAGAGGTAGGTCTGCTAAATTGTCAGTTTTAAGAGTTGCGGGAGCAGAATCGGAGAAGTTCACAGTCACAGCGCCGTCCTCGACAGCATCTAAATCGGAAAAGTTGAAGGAGAGAAAAAAGAAGAAGAATAACTAATCATAATAAAAAGGAATAACCAGTCAATGATGACAGGAAAAATTAGAATAATTAATCATTGGTAAGATGAAGTGTGAGCCATTACTTTATTGGTAGTCTTCAGTTATACATGTATGTTTCCAGAGAATGGAATTATTTTGTTACTTCATAGGTCTGAGTAAATACATATTTATTGAAGTTTTTGGATATTTATAGTTTTTTTTCTAGCTGAGTAGTACAGTTTTGTGAGCTGCGAGTACTGGTTTTCGAGAATGCGGTTAATGGTTTTGAAATTCAGTGGAATAAGCTTGTTTCTGACCTTCCCCCAAGTTGATTTTTCTCCTTCCTTCCTTCCCCCAAGTTGAAGAGTGGTCGCCTGTCGTTTCGCTCTTCTTTTTCCCCATCCATGGAATAGGAATCCGGCCTCTCGAGGTTCGTAATCGTAAAAGGACGTCAGGCTGAAATATCCTCATGGAATTTCTCGCGACAAGCCGGTCTGTGAAGAAAATCGTCGTATCTCAAAAGATGCACTACCATCCACCCCCAACGATGATGTGGCGAAGTGCTATCTACACAGCGGACCTCGCTCTTTAGCGAGAATAACGCTAGGAAGAAGAAGAAGAAGCTTGTTTCTGACCACCTCGAAAAGAATTGTTTTGGCTGTACTTCGAAAAGCGACCGCCTCATGAGAGAGAGAGAGAGATTGGAAGTGTGTGCGATGAAAAAAAGAGAGAAAGTAATAGAAACAGAATTCTTGTCACTAGGTTTTTTCTAGGAGCGCTTAAATTTGTGAATTCGTTCTGTGGCGGAGTTACATGACTTGGTGGAAAGCATTATATGCGTCCGTTTGTTGCTTTACTGCTGTTGTTGTTGCACAATCGATTGGTGAAGTAGTAGATCAAAGAGCTGTTTTTTTCTAATGATTGAGATAGACCCAGGTGAATATGTATGAGAGATTTATTGCTATTGCATAGAGAATGCTGGTAACAGAAAGCCATTTGAGATAAGTTTTGGGTTCGTATCAGTTGTTCCCTGTAGATATGTATTATGATCTGTGTTTCTGCGTTGCTCCTAGTTTTTTTCCTTCAGCATTTCAGTGTTTCCCGACGATTAGTTAATGTCACTCTTCTGTGATTTTCTCTCTCTTTTTCACCGTTCCAAGATTTCGTTCAAGTGTTTAATTCTGATTAAGAGATATGAGTGTTGTTGTTTCTATTCATAGTTTCAGTGTGCGTGTGTGTTTAAACCAATTGTAAGCATCATCACTCAATTTGATTCTTCTTTTTTGAGCTTCTTCCTCATAATACCGTTCTGGTTTTTAACGCTGTGATCCGTTTTCGATTCCCTCCATTATTGAACGACATATTCAAAGTGATGATTTGTTATCTATTTCCACTAACAAAATGAAGTAAATGTTCTTGAATAGCAAGAACCCAAGAATTGATTATTGATTATGAATATCAAGAATTGATTATTGAGATTAATCCTGTCGTGTTTCATACTAAAATATTCGGAATCAGCTTAGGTATTTAAAAGTTATTATTAATGGAAAATTTGATTTGTGTCTTGAGTTTTTTCCTATAATAATATTGGTATTATTGTGGTTTCTACCGAAACCCGCTCCTTCTGCATTCGATACCAAGAATGTCTAAGGTAGTAGATGATAATGAGTTATATCATTGATGCTGTCCCAGATCTAAATGAGAATTCTCTTGCTTAGAGAACACATCGGACTGTTATTGAAATGAATTGCATTGTTGTGAATACAAGTAAAAGGTTACAAAACTGCAACCCATCTTCGAGCGTGCGATTTTATCAGACCACGAGTTGAATAATTGAATAATGACAACTGATTGTTACCAAAAAGGGAACAACGACCGCTCATGGAGCAAGGGCTTATAATAATTAAAGTCAAGAAAGTATTTTGAGTTTTACCTCTTGAGATTAACTAATGTATAGTGTGCAATCTGTATTTTTTCGGCTATTACTAAAGCACGCCAGTTCATTACTAATGCATGCCACTGCGTGGTAAAATTCTTAACTTCGTCCCATGCGCTTTATTTAGTTGTTTTTTTCAAGTTTTCATGTTTTTTTTCTGCTTAGGCTTAGGCAAAAGTTTACGCTAACGAGGCCGTATGGCTTATGCTAACGAGACCGTATCAAAAAATATACGTAATAGTGCGTCAAACACTCTCTCTTTCCAGCGCAGTGGCGTGCATTATTGACGAGTGGCGTGCTTTAAGAATGGCCATTTTTTCCTGCCCTTCATGGGCTGCTTCTCATTGTTCTATGCCTGCGCTGAATTGAAGGGTCGTTTTTGCTATTTTTTTTACAACTACCAGTGACTTTTGGAAATGATTGGGTATAGAACGGTTCTATAACCTCGATTTTCTCGGCGAAAAAGTTGTACATTTCAAAGAAGAAAAAAACGCGCTCAAATTTTTGTTGGTGAGCCAAAATACGAAAGTATTGAATTTTTTCTTTTTTCTTCCTACTTCTTGCAGAAGGCGAACCGAAATTTGCATTCCACATATTCTTTCATTCATTTTTTTATTCCGTGCACATGTGATATTTGCGGACAATAATCATTACGTACATATATGTATGCATGGAATTTCTTTCTAGTGGCGGTGTATGTATGAGTGAAGGTTCGCTTGAGAACGGGGGGGGGGGTGAGAGAACAAAGTTAAATTAAAATAAATTAATAAAACACAATGAAGTTTTTGTAATTATCTGAAATATGAGAGGGAGGTACAACTATATATAATATGATGCAAGATTCAAAATATAGATTTTTCTGAGGTTCCATACAAAAGGTCTCTCACAAATTTCTTAGCCTCTAGAGGTTTGGTTTCCGTACTAGCTTTGGTTTCCGTACTATTCTCAATCTGCCCTGATATAAAATTTTATATAGCGTCCTCAGCGATTCGTTCATTCTCTGGTGTCCCTGAAACCTTTCAATTCCCGAATGAGAACTGTATGCAACTTCTCAGTTAGACGGAGTTAGAACCTTAACGATGAATTTATAGAATGCGTCTTGGGTTATAATGGAGTGATGTCACAAGACGACGGTGAGAGCAACAACAAAAAAGAGACATTGTTTTCCAAAGACTCACTCAGTGTTCCCATCCATTCACTGTTCTTGTCAATAGAAGCTCACATCATTTTCTTAAATGCATCTAATCATATGAAACACCGCAACCCCTAAACACACCGCAATCCCTAGACACCGACACTTAGAAGAAAGTCCATGCATTTAACTTTGTTTTTGTTTGTGTTTTCATGATATCTCATCTGCTTGGAATAAAGAAATGAAAATGAAATGAAAGTTTTCGTTTTTCGGAAAATTCAATAAAATTAGTTGTTGCACTGCATCGTTTTCTAATGAGAGAAAATTGTATATGTTATAGAAATCTGAACTTGAAGTATGTATTAAGTTTATATGTCATTAGTGACCGAAATAGATTTGTATTAAGTTTATATGTCATTAGTGACCGAAATAGATTTGTTTATATGTCATTAGTGACCGAAATAGATTTGTTTATATGTCATTAGTGACCGAAATAGATATGTCAAGTCAAAACAGCTGCATATCTTAACAATCTCAAGTCAAAATTTACTTTTACGCTTTAACTTTCATTTTTTGGGAATTACTCTTTCAAATGCTCAATTTCATAGTTTAAATGCAGGTACGCCTGCTTAAGATGAACGTGTAATGGTAACGCGCTCACTCTAACTCAGAAGAGAAATGGCTGCGTTCGATATCGCTCGGTTTAATCAATTGTTTTGGACTTCATTCTCGATCTTCATTTTTACTGTTTTAAGTAAAGCATCCCTTTTTTGAAGCAGATATCGGACACCCGGAGACCGTAACGTCCGAACCACAATCGCTAACCGGTCTATATGTATACTCCACTTTTTCAGACTCTTGTTCTTCGTTTTAAGGGTTTTCGAGAAATTTCGAAAAAACCGGAAAAACGAAAAATGTGCAACCCTGATCACAACGCGTTCTCTCACTATGCATCTCAATTTTTAAGAGGAAATTATATGCGAAATCGTCGGAATCAATGACGTTTGATTGAAATCGATAACAAAGTATTTCATTTAGTTAAATGAAAAATCGTACGAAAAAGGCTAGTCTACAAGTTCTGATCGAACTTAGCCTGATCGAGATTAGCCAGTCATAGTTACCATTTACCGGGAACGAGTCGGTTAACACTACGCTGCTGATACCGCATTACAAATCCCTGCGGCAGTGGCATTTGCAAGGCTGAATGGTCTTGTTTCTGCCGTGACTGCCTTTGAATCATTGCATGTAATTTTCGTTCATTTCACACGCAGCGCCGTTACAAATTCAATTATTTTGTTATTAGTAAAGTTGTTTTGTTATTATGCGGTTCACACTATATCTTTACGTTTGTATAATTAGGATCAGCAACAAAGGGCTTGGGTAGTGGAAGAAGTGAAGAAACAAATCGGCGAGGTTAATAGGATTTATTTAAAAAATAATTAAGTAAATCGGCAAAAGATATGTGCTGGAGTGGGCGCGGTCATGCTCACAGAAGCCATACAACTATTCCGTTATTGGGGTAGGGAATCGGAGAAAGAGGTATTGAAGTACCAAGTCCGTTGAAAAACGTACTGGGACGATGAGGAATATGTACCGAACAAATTATCGGGGTTCTTCATAACTGTCGACTGAATCATTGCACGGAAAAAGCCAAGACAGGGAACAAAATAAAACTGTGAAACATCACTCTTAAGGCTCCTTTTACCGGAAAAGAGTTATGATTGCAATATTGAGAGATGGAAATGATATCGAATTGATTCACAATCAGCTTCGGTTGTTTAACCATGAAACTTGGGAAAGTTCCCAAAAACATTATAAGTGAGCATACGATACTTTTAATTTACTTGAAGTCATGAGCAGGAAATATTCATAACGAATGAGTGCAGAAAATTCAAAAACAAAAAATTCGAGTTGGATGAATTCTCACCAAGGTATGTGGGCTAATCAGGAAGAGTGGTTTTTCATTTGCTTATTCTAAGCTGGTAATATAAATGAAAGAAATCCATCGCACAGGTAAAAATTACACTAGGTCGGGACCGAACCTCCGCTGCCTAACCGGGGCTTGTAGAGCGTTAACAATACACCAACAACCTGGTATTATATATACATATGTACATATATGTAAGTATGAGAAAACTGCTAGAAGCTTTATGTAGATCAATGCTTGAACTTTTTTCAAGAAACAAAAATCTGCATTACATTTTGAATCCCTTGAGTTTTAATGAAATCCCCAGTTCTAACCTATGTGTAAATGGAATCCCCAGTTCTAACCTATGGGTAAATGGAATCCCCAGTTCTAACCTATGGGTAAAGCAGAAGCAATGGAATCCCCAGATCTAACCTATGGGTAAATGAAATCCCCAGTTCTAACCTATGGGTAAATGGAATCCCCAGTTCTGACCTATGGGTTCTGGAATCCCCAGTTCTAACACCCCCAATTAACCTCCACGATGCGCGTCACTCAGTACTCAAAATTCATATGGGTTCTAACCTAGCAGAAGCAATGAAATCCCCAGTTCTAACCTATGGGTAAATGGAATCCCCAGTTCTAACCTATGGGTTCTAACCTAGCAGAAGCAATGAAATCCCCAGTTCTAACCTATGGGTAAATGGAATCCCCAGTTCTAGCCTACGGGTAAAGCAGAAGCAGAGCTCAACGTGATTTGCCTGTATTTTTCGTCATTAAGGGCGTGGCTATGATTTTGGGCAAGACTTTGCTGAAGCTCGCAGAAAAATATATGTAAAAAGGTTCTTGACTCCTTTCTCACCACTAATTAACATCAACTGCACTATAAAGTTCTCGTATATTTGAGCGTTTTTTTTATTTAATGAAGGTATAGTGTATAAAATTTGTGAAATATATACATACAATATGTAGTAGGCTTATTACTGTTTTAGAAAATTGAACTGAATTACGAACTGGATCAATGAAAAGTGATCGAAATGGCAGATCGATAAATAGTTTCCAATTTAAAAAAAAAACAAATAATTTAGAGCATGATTAACGGTCACCTCGCAGAGGTAAACAATTTTCGGGTAAACATAAAGGTTTGGAAAAGTTTAAAGAGCAAAAGGCTGAAAGAAGTGTTCAGAGCTTATCTCACAAGCTAAGGAAAGTTTAAAGAAGAATGGTAAAGAGCAGAGAAGCGGAAAAGGGTCGCGGAACATTGTACTGGGTTACATTGTAGCTTGATGATCACTGAGCTGCCATGCACGTAACCCTGCGCTTCTTCCAGGTTCTTTGTTCCAGTTTATTTGATCAGCGGTAATAAAACTAGTTTTCAAGAGATGTCGAGGCTTTCTTATGTGTAAAACTAGTTTTCAAGGGATGTCGAGGCTTCCTTCAAAGAGGCTCTTCTCGAAATCAGGTCTTGTCCTTGCAATTCTATTCACTCGTCCCTCTTGGACCGAATTAACACCTGGAAACGGGCAAAGCGGTCAATTCAATTCCTTACGTATGATGAACATAATATTCCAAACTTACTCTAAGTAGAATGTCATCGTCAGTGCTGATTACTTAGTCCTTGCCAATCTTTTAGAAATTTGACTCAATTGCCCAGTAGTCATAGTTTAAAAAAAGAAAATGGACTAAATTAGCAATAACCGTGCGAAGCCTTGTGTGGCGGTTTTCGAAATAAAGACTGATGGAGCGTTAGAATTCGACTTTTCACTTTGCAAAGTAATCTCTGCAAAGTGAGGGATGCGGCCTAGAGCGTTAAACGCTTAACAGGATGCGGCCGGGATGCGGCCTAGAGCGTTTAACGGGATCACTTTGCAGAGACTACTTTGCAAAGTGAAAAGTTGAATTCTAACGCTCCATGAGAAGTTTCACATACCAAGCTACCCATGCTCTTCTTATTGAGCTACCAAGGCTTACAATATCTTCTATATCTCTTTTATTTATATGAGATTTTTCACGGCGATTCGTGATGAGAAGAATGAACGTAGAAATTTCTGCTTTAGGCATTCTTACATAAAAATGAAACCACTTATCAGAGATGAACTAGCAAAACATTTCCCAAGCTCAATTTCTCTATTTTGAAAGAATCATGTTTTAGCGATAAAAACTGACTAAAGCGCCTTTGTTGTGATAAGTCAACGTCATCGAAGTTTGAGAGTTCTGAAGAACCATAATCAGTAGAATATTTTATCACATATGGATTTTTACTCAAAGTTCTGCATGTTCAAATCTTTTTGTATTATGTTGTTGGTTTTTTCTTTATTATAAAAAACTAATCAGTACGCCTTGATTATGTTACATGGATTTCAGCAATTCTCATATCTCACTATCCTGACAAACTGACAAACTCAAATAGAAATAATTCAGCACTGATCTCTCTTTACTCTTCATCTACTGCTTTTTTCACAATCGAAGCATTCTCTTTTCACTGTTCAGTACTTGCACTTCCTTCTGGTGACCTTCTGGTGACCTTCTGGTGACCTTTATGAACGGCTGTATTTGATGGAAGTCTCCTTTTCAACACGACCTAAACGAGAAATTATGGATGAGACCTGTATCTAGAGTATCGTCGATGAAGATATGCTCATCGATATATGAGTGTTCCAACGGATTGCTTGCACCGTCATGGCTCGTGTCTCTGAATTCAGCAGACAGTGAACACAGCAAACCATTCAAGTCTTCTCGAGCTTTTAGTCTCTCTATCATTCCACACAAATCCAGCGAATTTACCTTTCCCTTTAGTTTCACATGAAACCAAATAAATTTTTGAGCCAAACAAAGTATAATTTTTAAATTCTTTGCTTTAGCAGGGAATTCTTTTGACTTTTTTTTTACATTTGAGCACTTTAATTTTCTAGATTTGATTACAATTCAGCTTTTTAGATTCGACTAGAAATCAGTGACTTTTCCATGAGTCGCACTGACTTGAGAATGTGCTCGATTCCAGAGTCATCGTCGTAGAGTATCGAGGGCGGTTCGGCGTCGATGACCAGATCGTCTGGCTCCATCACTGCCTCTTCCGTATCTCCGATGGGATCTCGATGCTCCGGGGAGTCTTTGTAGTTGATCTCAACAATTTTCACGGTAGCTTCGAACTTTGTCGGTAAACAGAAAAAGCGTTTCAGCTGCGCGCGGTCTAACAAGAAGACTCAAAAGCTGCTCTGCCTGTGATCTTCGCGTATTTATACTCGTTTTATAAGACAATGGTCTCAATTAGGTTGTTTTACATGAGAATGGTCTCAATTAGGCGTCACTGCCTTTTAAATGTGTAACCTAGACTCGTTGATACCCTTCCCTAGCCCCAATACCTCAAAGTCGGTGGGAAGGTGTAAACTCACTCAGCCCTACTACCATGATTGCCGGAATCACGACGTTCTGAGTGAGGCTAAAATTGGGCCCCCTTTGGACGAGTCCACTTCCGGCAGTGGTTCTATCCGTCAGATGGCTAGGCGGAGAGGGGTTAGTCCAGGCCACACGAGTCGAGGCGTCTTTTCGATTAATCTGCTGCTTTTCTACGGTCAAGGATTAGGAGGAACTCCCGACAAACACGTTCCGCGATGCCAGGCTGGATTGACCATCCACTCAACAGGCCGATCGCATGAATACCCTTGTTGTAAACCATGGCTTCAAGTTCTTCAAGTTATATCACCAAAGCTAGGGCGCCCCCCGGAAGCGACGCGGTCTTACCTTGTCCGCTAGGACCATCAAATATGCGAGGACAGGCAGCTACCCATGGGCGGGGTATGTCTGCGCGGCGTACAGCCCAAATTCGCCTCGTCACGTTAAATGTTGGAACACTGACGGGACGCAGTAGAGAGCTGGCCGCAATGCTAGGAGCAAGAAGGGTCGACATTGCTGCTGTACAGGAAACGAAATAAAGAGGAAGCAAGTCAAAGCCGATAGGAGACGGATACAAGTTGATATACCATGGCACGTCATCAACAAGAAATGGTGTTGGCATTATCCTCTCCTCGAAAATTGCTGATGATGTAACCGAAGTCATTCGCTCTACAAATCGAGTCATGGTCGTCCGAATTTCTTCGTCCAACAATCACTTCCTTGTCGTCTCAGCATATGCACCTCAACAAGGATGTAGCGACGCTGATAAGGAGGACTTCTACGGCTCTCTAGAGGAAGTTATCAAACTCCTAGAGTCTCATGAAGACATCTTGATCGGCGGAGATTCGTTCAAATTTCACCGAGGAAAAAATTGTACTTTATTCTCTTTTATTAAAAAAGCAAAGGGATCATAGCTGTTTATGTTTTGTGGTTTTGGAAAACTCAACCGTTGACCCAGATATAAACTATAGCTTTATTAAGCGTACATTTGTATTCTTTTATAAAAATTACAAGAAATGTCATACTTTCTGCCAGGAATTTCTATTAAAAAAACACCTTTACTCCACTCAAACTTTAAAGTTACCTCAAGAATAAAAAATCTATAAAATCATTCTTGAAGTGAATTAATACAAAATTCTTTCCCAGGAATTTCGTATCTTTGGTAAGATGAGAGCCCCTCTTCTTTTCTCGAGTATCCATGAAGTCCCATCAACAATCGACTACTTCACACGACTTTTTGACTTCAAGCAACTAACCATTGTTAGTTTTCAGTGAAAAACCCAATATTCATTGCGGAATCTGTACCATTTTTTTGGAACGTTTTTGCCTTTCTCCCACGTTTTCTAGTTTCTCATGTACAGTTTCGGTTACAAGGTCGTGAGAGAGAACATGGAGGACATGGAATCGGAACGATCAATGCTGAGGGTCAACGGCTACTTGACTTCTGTGCTCGATGAAACTCCTTTTTCGTGAACTCCTTTTTCAAAAAGAGACGATCTCACGGACTCACTTACGAGAGCGGAAAAAATCAGAGTCAAATTGACTTTTGGTTAATCCTGAGAGCAAAGCTGCGGAGCGCGAAAGATGCAAAGGTCATTCCATCAGACCATGTTGCATCTCAGCACCACCCTCTCTTTATGGACTACAGCGTATTGAAGTCGAAGAAACAGCCTTGTCGTAATCCTGAATGCACACGTTCAAATGGTGACGCTCGACTGGGAAAGCAGAACGTCTCTCTCTCATGCACATCATCCATCGCAATCTACTCTCTCCTGCACTCTACAAGCAGTTTCCAGAGGACATAAATGAACACTGGAAGTCAAATGAGGCTGACGACCGCGCTGCATACACCTCAGCCAAGAAAGCCACCAAAGGAGCTGTCGCAGTTTCGAAAGCCTCCTACTTCCGCGATCTCTATGAGAAGATTAAACAACCAGGAGGCGATAAAGCCATCTATCGGCTTACCAAGGCTCGACACCGCAACACCTTAAACATCCAGAGAGCAGCCACGATAAGGGACAAACAAGGAAAGCTCGTCACTGACCCTTTAAAAGTCAGAAACAGGTGGCGCGAACATTTCGAAGAAATGATCGGCCGAGAGTTTGAGCACCCTCCCATCCCGACTTCCCACGCCGTACAAGGACCCGTGCAACCATCACGGCCGAGGAAGTGAAGAAGGCACTCTCTAAGATGAAGACTGGGAAAGCGGCTGGACCGGACGACATAGCCACCGAAGCCTGGAAACTTGCGGGTGATGTTGGATTAGCACATCTCGTGCACTTGTTCAACACCATCGTAAAGTAAGGCCAAATCCCACATAACTGGCGCTACTCCACGACCGTTCCAGTCTTCAAAGGAAAAGGCGATGCCAGAGTGTGCAGCAACTACCGTCCAATACGTCTTCTCAACCACACTATGAAGATATTTGAGAGGATACTGGATTCACGCATACGAGATATCGTCGATATTCTAGCTCAGCAATGCGGGTTCGTGAACGGAAGAGGCACAACAGATGCAATATTTGCACTCCGTTTACTCGTCGAGAAGCACGCAGAGAAAATATCACCTCTCCATCTGACCTACCTCGACTTGGAAAAGTCGTTCGACAGAGTCCCTCATGATCTTATTTCTTATGCATTGCGCGATCATCAGGTTCCTGAAGAGTACATTCGATGGACAATGGCGATGTACGATGATTCAAAGAGTACTGGCAGAACTCCGGTCGGCATCACAGAGCCATTCGCAGTAAACGTTGGAGTGCACCAAGGGAGTGCTTTGTCTCCCCTTCTCTTCATTTTGGTTATGGATACCGTCACGCGTCCTCTACTGACTCCGGCTCCGTCAACCATCGCATACGCCGACGACATTCTCATTGCTGCTCCTACACGTGCCGAAATCGAGAAACGCACCAAAGAATGGAATGACGCTCTTAGTAGACATGGCTTACGCCTCAACATCAAGAAGACCGAGTATCAGGAAATCGGAGTGCAAACGACGGGAACTGTTCACATCAGCGGTGAACCGCTCCCGAAGACCTCCGAATTCAAGTACCTTGGTTCTGTCATCTCCTCAGACACGTGAAAAAATGCAGCGGCACGCCAAAGAGTAAATGCAGCTTGGATGAAATGAAGAGATGCTACAGGTGTCCTCTGTGATAGGAATATCACAGCTGGCATACGCGGAAAGATGTATAAAACAGCGATCCGTCCCGTGCTTCTCTATTCGACAGAGACCTGGCCTACAACGCGTATAACCGAGAACATTATCCACACGAATGAGATGAAAATGTTACGCTGGACACTAGGACTGACTCGCCTAGATTGTGTGCGTAACACGATTGTGAGAGGGAGACTCGGCGTGGCCCCAATACAAGACAAGATGCGAGAAGGGAGAGTTAGATGGTATGTACACGTGACCATTATCGCAAGACACGCCCTTGACATGGAAGTACCAGGCAAACGCCCGCGAGGCAAACCGGAGACAAGATATATGGATACGCTCAACCAAGACCTGCGCCTTGCTAGACTCCACTCGGAAGACGCAAAGGACAGATGTTTCTGAAGGGCTAGAAGCCGTACAGCGGACCCTACTCCGACCTCGGCCGGCGCGGGACAACGCTAAGAAGAAGAAGAAGTCTCGTTGAAACAAACCATACAAAATAATTCAATTATAATATAATATATCTTAACGAATCTCAAATTTTGTTTTTCTTCATCTGTTTTTTCGGAACATTATTATATAAAAAATATGTCGTGTGACTCCTCTGGCGTTTGTTCCACATCTTTATAATGTTCTGATATCTAATCTGGCGGGAGCTTTCAAAACAAATTATCTGCTTATGCGTCTCGGAGAGAAGCCCTACAGCACGAGTTACAAAAAGTTACCGTAGTCGTATCCTGTCCACTGATCGGTCTATCATGCTCTCTCTCCGTCGCTTCTCGTGAATGTGTTATTCGTGGGATTATGAGCTGAGGTAGAGGCGGCTCTACATAAGATGGCGAAACCTGTTATTTCAAGAAGACTTGCAGGAATTCACAGAATGACGGTATGAATAACTCTTTTCGACAGTTTCCAGTCGTTAAAAATTCTCAGGCAAAAAATATTAGTTTAGAAAATTCAAAATATTATCTAAAAAATCGTTTAGATAACAAATGTTGTGAAAGAGAAAGAAAATAAAGAGGAAGAAAGAAATAATGAGGAAGAAAAGAGAGAAAGAGTAAGAAAAGAGATAGGAAGAAAGATAGAATCAGAGAGTGAGATAGATGAAGAAAGAGAGAAAGAGATATAGAGAGACGCGAAAAGGAAGACCTTTCTGATAGCCGAAGCCATAATTTGATCGAAGACGGATGTACTCTTTGCCTTCTGCTGTTCTTGCTCCAGAGAAGAATTTGTAGACCGGGTGTATTCACTCGCTGCCGAGTCTCAAATCAACCTACTATACTTATTACGGGGACACTATTTAACAATTCCACTACGGTTCTCTGAAACATAAACACTCTTTACAATGGTCGTATTAATAAAAGAAAAATGGTCCTTTTAAAAAATTTCATGGACCTTTTTTGAAGAAAAAAAACCATTATATTACAGATTCAAAGTAAATTTTTACTTGAGATTACCGAAAAAAAAGACAAATTGACTCACATACGAAAAGCTCACCTTTGCTCTGAGAATGGGAAAGAGAACTGGAAACAGGGAGCTTCTTACGCTCATGAAAACTCCGACGTTTCTCTGAAATAGGTGATCACCGCGAAGACAATACGTGTGTTTGGTCTTCAATAACTGAAGTTATTTGCGGAAATAGAACTGTTTGTTTGTCTAAATCGCCATTTCTTTATGAAAAAAGTTGTTTTCAGTTTCGAAGAAAAATCTAGAGTTAAAAACAAAATTTTTTTGAGAAAAAATTTTCATCTGAGCTTTTTTTTTCGAGATTTGTGAGATTCCGAACCTTCTTTTAATCATATGAGAAAGATTTTAAAGGAGCCTTGAGAGTGATGTTTCACAGTTACACAATACCACGGATCAACTGTTTTCAGTAAACTAAACTAAAACTTGTTAAGCTTAAATTGAGCACCGACTCGAGTGATACTGTTTGGGACAATACTTCTGTTGAATTCTCTCTGTTTTCTTCATCTTCTAAAAGCCAAACCGAGTTCAACAAAACCAAAGACTTTCAGAAGACTTACTTGTTTCAGAAACATAGGCTTGATGGAACAGTCCACAGTCTCGATCACAGGCCTTCTTCTCACAGTAAACGGCACCGAAGAATCCCAGTCTGTACATGATGTTCGATTCGTCAACAAGTCTCACTGAATCACAAGAATGGGTCCTCGCTTTAATCGTTATAGAAATAACTAGGTCTAACAAGGTTCAAAAAAGCAGACTCAAAAAGTTCGCGCGCCCCAGTAGTTCGTTCTTTACTCGGCATTCTGGTTGTTTCGAAATACCAACGTCACACTCTAGACCGTTCTCATAAACAAAATGTCGCGCTCATGTGAAACGTGCTGATGAACACTAGAAACGCAATAAGAAAAAAAGATTCTCCGAAAAGGTCTCGAAATCAATACGTAGGTCTCGACAAAATTAATCAACTCACTCGACTTCTTAATTACAGTTTTCTAGACTTTCCTGGAAAATGTGCTACCCTTAGATCGGCTTACTTAACAAGACTCTGAATCAGGAAGAACTACATTCTTAACTTTTCAAGTTTAGAACTTGGAAGAAATCTCATAATATGCTATTAGAAGGTGCTTAACAAAAGACTAATTATCACAAGTTCAGTTGACGTTGCATCTAGCTTCATCTAACTTTAACCTGTTTTACATGTGAACAACCATGCACTCTATTGGAGAATAAAAAGTGAATGTTATAACGAAGTTTTTTTTTAAATGGACTAGTTTAATGTAACTCTGATTGTGGCATGGCAAAACTAGTTTAATATTGTTAACATAAGAAAAAACGGTGAAAAAATAAACATAGTTCTACAGAGAAGAAAGGATAAAATGGTTCCCAAGTGGTACCACTAATCTTCAAAGAATCATATCATAGTAAAGGTGACAAAGAAGAAAGTGAGTTATAGTTAATATAATAAGTAAGATGAAAAAACATGTGAAAAGTATTTATAAGCACAAAAAGTAAAATGTTACTACAAAGAAGAAATTGCAGAAGTCTGTTTCGCCCCCGCTCAGACAGACCTCTGCACTCTCTGGGTGGGGCTCATCGGTGAGTGCCCAGAGAGTAAATATATATTATGAAAATTGATTGAAGAGATAGAAGACTGCGCAAGGATGCAAGATTAGTTTTTTTTTTAATTAAAGAAAAAATACCACAAGCGAAGAAAAAAAAGAAGTTTGCAGTCGTCTCAAAAAAAAAACTTTTTCTTTCTCTCTTCTTTTTCGCTTTTTGTCTTTTCTTTTCTCTTTTTTCGCGTTCCCTTTTTATCTTCTTTACTCTTTCTTTTACTTGTTTCCTCTTTTTTTCTCTTTCTCTTTTCGCTCTCTCTCTGTTACTGTTCTTTTCATTCTCGTCTGTCGAACAGTCCCATACAAAAACTCATTTTCGCAGCCCATTTATTTTTCAAGAAAGAAAAAAGTTGATATACATTATTATTATAATAAGAAAAAAACCGCTACGTAATGCACATCAGCATTTAATGAGAAGAAATGTGAGTTTTGTTAATACTCTCCGTAGATCTATCTTTTGAGGTGAAAGATTCCAATTGTTGCAGAAAAATACTTGTTGAAGTTGCTTTTTTCAGAGTGTTTTCGAACTTTTTGTGCTTTTACAATTAGTAAAAGTTACCTACTTCTCTTCTCGTAAAAGTCTTTAGGGAAAGTAATCAATCTATTTAACTTTTCTAATGCCTAGCGTTTTTGAGTTAACAGCTTAGCTTCCACAATTAATTATCCTTTCACGACATACATACACTTCCATTCCCAATACTAGTTCAAGAGTTTTTCTACTTTTTTTAGATGAGTTATTTTCAACATGTGTTTGTTTTTCATAATTGAGTTTTCTTTATTTCTCAGCAACTTTATTTATTCAATAAAAAATTTTTTTGCTTTAGGTGTACGAAGAAGAAAATTCCCGAACCAGGAAAACATTCAAATTTACGAAATTAAAATTTAGAAACTATGTATTTAACTCAAGATCTTAACTATCGAAATAACTTTCTCTCGTTCATGCAAAGGCCCTCAAACTCCAAGACCGCTCCTTAATCGCAGATAATCTTGGCGAAAATTAAAAAAAGCTTTTTCAAGTGGAAAAAAACGCAACAAGGAAACGGTACAAAATGTTGCGATACGAAGAGTTTCGGTTACTCTCTCACTCAAAAATGCGTTTGTTGAGCAAAAAAAATCCCCCTTTAGAGGGGCACTTATAATTCGATAACATGATTATTCGAATTTTGAGCTTAGAAATATCAAAAGTTATTTATAAAGAGTATGAACAGCCAGACTATTGAATGTATGTGCATCTAAGTTCCAAACCTTTTCTTGTCGTCAAAAGTTGCGATTCTTGCAAGATGTTCCAATAAACAAACAAAAACTCTGAATAAGCATCGCAACGCCTTCGGATGACGATTGTTAGAGAACTTTGAAACATGTAACAACTAGAGCGTTTAAAATAAACTTTTCAGATCAATATCTAATTGTCTCAAACTCTAGCAGTCAAAAGCAGTTTTTTTTAAACGAAACAACTATCAAAATAGATAGCCAGAGAGGATAATAAAATGCATGACGAGTATATATAAACACCGTTCAATGGATGCTTGTAGATATATTTGACAAAGTAGGCTTCAGAATAGTGTCTTCTGTTGCCCTTAGAAACAGAAAGAAGCCAAGAAAGATAAACCATCGCACGGAAAAAAGCTAGTCACCGGGGGGACTCGAACCCATGCAACCATCTCTCCTCTATCCGGGAGCGAGCGTGTTAACCATTACACCACGGTGATACATTGCTACTCCGCGCGACAGTGCTTATTAAAGGCCCAACTGCCCCGTTCTTTGTCTTCTCTACCAGGCGTCACTGCCTTAAAACTGTGTAACTGAGCATTTGAAGATTTATCATCCAAGAAAGATATGCACAACTAGTGAGAAGATCACATGGAGACAAGCAGATAACGGGAAGAGATTGGGGCAAATGTATAAGGATGAAACCTTCTTCCTAGCGTTTTCATCCCTGACTGTGTTGCATACGCTGGGATTTCGCTATGACTGAGTTTATATATATATATATATATATATATATATATATATATATATATATATATATATATATATATATATATATATATACAAAAATCTTTAACCACGGGTTACTTTATAGACTGGCTTGCGACCGAAACATCCGTACAGATTGAGTTTGATTTTTATTCACGCTAAGTAGGTTTGAAGAACCTTGGTTAAAACAAAAGTTTTCTTCAAAGTTGTATTGTTAATGACTTGAACTGTGATACTCACCACTACGAGCAAACCATGATAAAGTCAGTAATGTTTTACTCCACAGCTAAATGATTAAAAGATAACTTTTGGTATTGTTGAACTTTATCAATATCTATAGATGGTTATTCCACAGATCCCGGATGCATTGTATTAGGAGGACTTGTACGCCTTCACTTTAAATCAACCTTACTCGATTTTTTCATACTGTGTATTCCAATATTATTCAAATCGGTTAACTGATTCAAATGGGTTAACTGAGTTTTTTTATCTGACTTATAGCACACTTACAACATCATATGATAACTTGATTAAAGCATGCCTGGTAACTTTTCTTTCATCAGCTGTAAGCTCAAAGTAAAACAAAAGTATAACAATATTACTTCCAAATTTGATTGTTTCCACGCTAGATTTGAATGCAAACAAAAAGAAACAAACAACTTAAAATTTCTCGAAAAAAATTCAATCTTCATTTAAAATTTTACAACTCTGACTTTATTATTTTTTTAATTCAACCTAATCCAAACAGAAAGAAACAAACAAAAAAGCTAAAGCTTTTTCCCCTTTGTATCCATTTTATCTTCGATATGATCAAGCTTTGATTTATATTTAAGGTGAGATTTTCAAAAGAGTGAAGGTAAGGTTTTTTTATTACTCTTTTTTTCTTGAAATATAGACTTTAGACTGCGACTCTTTATTAATATACTCCTAGGGCTCATCAAATGTTCTTCTCTCGAAGTATCTCGGACGCGATTTTGTGCATAGCTCGGGGAAATAGCTCGTGCTCTTTTTCCCTGCAACAAGTACCATGTAGCGACAAAGAAATCATGCTCTAAGCCGGTGTTATATAAATAAATTATATATATATATATATCGCTATATAGCGTTAGGAATATCAATAAGTTTTCTAGAGTAGCAATGCTGAGAAGGAGAATTGTGCGCTCATGCGTATAACCACGAAATGTCGTGAAAGGCAAATGTTTTACAGTATGAAAAAAAAATATTTCTTGGCCTTAGTCTCTGCTTCATACTCAAAGACCAAGAAACTTTGAGAATACCGTAAACCCCTTGCACTACAAAGCCATTCCTGATGAGATAATTGAGCGCACAAATCTCCTTCTCAGTAAAATTACGCTTGCAAAGTAGGAAATTACTTTTTCTCGAATTCTAACGCTTCGATTCTTACTAAGGGTCGTCATAAAAATAATAATAATAAATAATAATAATAATAATAATAATAATAATAATATATTATTATTATTATTGTTGTTATTATTATTATTATTATCATTATTATTATTATTTATATTATTATATTAACAATAGTGTGTCCTAGTATTTTGCGAAGAACTTCAACCTCACTCTGGGCACAAACATCAAAACCAAAGAGGTTACACAATGTTTGAAATTATGATCTAAATGGAATTCTCCCTCACTGCCATACCTACTAGCAGTGACTCAAAACAGCCACTGGTTGTTCTACCATAATAGGTCTGTACTTCATCTCAGAAGAGTGCCTACTCTGCAAGAGAAATATTATACTCATAAGTTTTTTATATTACACTGTTGTAATATTACACTATTATACAATATTACAAATATTACACTGTTATTCATATCCCCTTTATCACCATCACCATTGTTTTGAAAACCTTAACCGTGTATAACGTGAACTTTTGCTACATTAAAAAAACTTGAAGTTTCTTCCAAATAATAACATAATCTCGGTCATAGTGGGACCTTATCAAGTTGTGAAGTTGACCGGCTGTTGTTCCCTCGGGTATGCACACTGGAGCTTGGTCAACGATGGCTCCAGAATCAACTTCACTCTCAAATCAGAACCATTAAAAATGGCCACTTTTTCGAAGGAGTGGTTTTTGTTTGTCACGCCTTTCAAG
Organism: Allodiplogaster pararmata; assembly: GCA_964056735.1. Taxonomy (NCBI): domain Eukaryota; kingdom Metazoa; phylum Nematoda; class Chromadorea; order Rhabditida; family Diplogasteridae; genus Allodiplogaster; species Allodiplogaster pararmata. Next base: position 26,175,544 of record OZ057408.1, read on the forward strand.
GAAAGTTGAAACAGGTCGATAATTCAAAACAGGAAACAGTCGAATACCTCGACAAAGTGTACAGTGCAGCCAGTCACTTTCACACCGGCGGCCAGAGCTTCTTCCACTGCGTGATATCCTGATAAGCAATGTATGATGTAGTGCGATGTAGTGCGTTTTTGTATTTGATGTAGTGCGTCATGATGTAGTGCGTTTTTATATTTGATGTAGTGCGTCATGATGTAGTGCGTTTTTATATTTGCTACTTGAAGTATTTTTTACAAAAAAATTTTCAAGGTGAAACAATGCTTCAGACTCTTCACGTTTGGATGTTATAGTTTTCACAGGTTTCTCAATTTCTCTTGCATTTAATAACGAAAAGGGATCGTTTTTTCGAGTTACGAGTAATAAACTTGTTGTTGCTAATGTTTGCCCTCAGGATGTCCTGCCACTGAGCAGCACACGATAGCTTTCTTGACTCCAGCGCTCTCGATTCTCATTTTCAATGTTTTTTTTTAAAATTTCAAATAACTTAGACTGTGCCGATAGCTGGTTCTTTCTACGAAGAACCTTTGAAAGCCGGGAGGAGCGAAGGGTGGATGTTGATAAGTCTTCCTCTCCAGAGAGCGACGAACTCCGGAGAGAGTATCCTCATGAAGCCAGCCAGACAGATGAGTTCCACTCCGCAAGAGAGGAGAACCTAGATATGGGATGGGATCGAATTTTGACAGAAATGGCGGTTTCCTCATTCAATTTTGCGAAGAGGCATCTTGATTGATGGAAATCATTACGATAAAATAGATAAGAAAGCTATAAAAATGGTTCATTTTTTGAAATTATAGAAACATTGCATACTAAGATGCTTATAGCACTTGAATCTAAAAAATCATTTGCAAATTGAGATGTTCCGATCCAATCATGTGTGACTGTTCATTTATTTATTACGGGGTTCGAATGTCAAATGAGAGTTTAATTTGCTAGATTTAGTGTATCAGCACCCATGCCACCAAAGTAACGACGGAGTTGAAAATTTGAGAAAAGCCCATTTCTGCTTGCCATGAGAATGTCATTATTCGACTTTTTATGCATGAGATTAACGCTTACAACATTAATTCCGTGTTTGCTTAACAAGTTTTTGTGTGCTAAAATTTGGTGGAACTTGCTTGATGCATTTTCAAATCTCCAGTGACTCGATCCTTAGTATGCGGCACGTGCCGCACATTTTTGACACCAGCTTCACGCGCCACTTTCAAACCAGCAGCAGTCGCAACATTCGATATAACCGCAACTATCTGGAGATTAACTATTTTGAAGCATCGTGGGTCGTAGCAATTAGATTCATGAATAAGAACGGAAAAATTTGATTGATTAAAAAAACGAAAAGGTGCCCATTTATAATTTTCATAACTTATTCTTTGAGTAATCATACATTTCTTATCTAGTTTTATAAAGTTTTCAGAGAACATCTTTTAAAAAAACCGATAAAGCCTACAGCTCTTTCGAAAAGCCTACCTCAACATTGCTATTCCATTGCAGACTCGACTGCAATAGAGCACACATATTTGATCCGGCCCCTTCAAGTAAAAATTTTTGAGGATTGTTTTGCTTCTTAGCAAAAGGGTTTTTGAGAAGATTCAAAATCATGAAATTATTGAAACTTTTGGTGGAAGAAGTTTTCAGAACTCGGTGAGAGAAGTTCGCATTAATCAATAAATCAATAGAAAGTACCCGAAATGAGAACAGCGACAGAAATGCGACGCGTCGTAGAAGTTAAAGAAGTAAGCCACGGAGAAGATAGGTCAATGAAAGAATCGATTCTTTCATAGCTGATCAGCTCTCCTGCGAGTCAACAACAAAGATGAGAGTGCTAATCAATAAAAACTTATGAAAATGTTTTCTAACTAAAATAAATGTTTTTGATTTATTTTGTTTGATACTGAGATTCTATGTTTGATATATGTATGTACACACTCTTGTAAAAAAATTTTGCAATCAGGTAACTTACTGACTTTAAAAACACTTTTTTTGAAAAACTTTTCATACCTCGTTCGGATCTACGTATAAGTGAGCCGATCACAACGGAATTCTCTCCCTGCTCAGTGAGTTGTTGGAGAATCTATAAAACCGGAAGGTTATATACATTCAATTTGTTTTTAAATTTTTTCAATTTAAACGCTTTATCAAGATCAGCAAGCCACATCGGTAATATAACATCATCGATTATCGGATCTGTTGCGACATGTGACGACTCCACTCCTCAGCGTTCTCTGCCTTCCTTGGGAATTGGGGACTAACGGCTTTGACAAAGTTTCTCATTCCATCTCATTCTTCTGTCGCTCATGATGGCGCTACGATCCCGGAGCGCCAAATCTTCTCGGGAAAGGACTCTCACAGACGAGGGAAGAGACGGTGCGAGGAGCAACCGTGCACGGCGGGAGACGAATGAGAGAATATACATATATATTAAAAAAGTATATATATAAAAGTTATTGTACAGAACCCTAAAATTTTCATTAAAACAGTAATCGATCGATAAATAAAGGTATACCTGAGCTACGTTGTCTTTACGAGCAACCAGAACTAAGCCAATGCCACAGTTGAATGTACGCAGAAGCTCCTCGGGAGCCACAGGTCCGGCCTTGGCCAGGAATCGGAAGACAGGAGGGAGCGACCAAGAGCTTAGGTCCACCTAAACATCAAAAACATACTTTGCTTTGTTTTCCTTGCAACAGAAGCGTTCAATTGACTTTACAATCTGGTCCTGCACTCGAGGCGTGATACAAAATCTGGAACTGAACATAGTTCAAAGCGCAAAAGACGATGCCTTTATGGCGAGGTTCCCTCGAGAGTCCAGAACTCGAACTGCATTTTCCGTTATGCCACCTCCTGAAAAAAAGTGTCTTCATGCCAGAGAAGTTCATAATCGCATTACATAAGTTTCGACTTAAAGATCGGAAGATCGTCATATCTCTTCATCCATCGTATTTTACTTTTACATGTTAGAATATAAAGCAAATACTATTAGAAGTAATATGTTACAATTTTCAAATATGAAAACTATACATCATTCAAAGTATTACGTACTTGATAAACTAGTTATTCATAAGTACACGCATGTGTCCCTTTCCAACTCCATTTCAAGTTGAAAAATTCTATCATCCAGATTAATTCATGAAAGATCGACGGGATGAATGGTAAGATCTAAAGATCTACATGTGAAATTAAAACCCAAACCTGGTACTTACGCTCATGTACCTGTAATATGTGCTGCAGCTATAACGAGTCCGGATCGCATGAGCGGAAGTACGCTCTGTACGTATATCCGTGTAGGAGAAAGAAGAGCGGAACCTATAAAGCCGACATGTTCACTTTTTTCTGGTAGATCAAAAAATGATTTCAACGGTTGAAATGGAAGAAAAAATTCCGCTTCATTATCGCAGAAATTCTGAAAAGACGATTTCTAACCAAATGTTTCTTTCTCGTTCCACGGGGTCACCGCATCAAACTAACCAAATGTTTCAAACTAACCAAATGTTTCAAACTAACCAAATGTTTCAAACTAACCAAATGTTTCAAACTAACCAAATGTTTCAAACTAACCAAATGTTTCAAACTAACAAAATGTTTAAAACTAACCAAATGTTTCAAACTAACCAAATGTTTCAAACTAACCAAATGTTTCAAACTAACCAAATGTTTCAAACTAACCATCAAACTAACCAAATGTTTCTTTCTCGTTCCACGGGGTCACCGCATCAAACCCGAGTTGAGATGTCTGGAAGATCTTTCGAATAAGTGAGAATCCATTCGAATGCGCGCCATTAGAAGTGATTCCGATGATAACATCTCCTTCGGACAACCTATTAAGTAGCACATTACTCATACAAAAGCCACCAACCAATGGTTATGATAGAGAGCGAACAAATTAAGACCAAAAACAATCTACACGCTTAGGCGAGAACAAAACTGACTTAGAAACAGCAAGAAGTTTAAAAGGTACGAAAGCAAAATTTGACTTATTTTGAAGACATAGGAATTCTTTATGCTGAAGAAAGAAAAACGTTTATTGCTTTAATATACATATGGGCAAGAAGGGTTATTCATAACTGCGACTTCCTGTGCAACAAAAAGCATTGTCGAATAACTGTGCTTTGGAAGAAAATATTTATTATTAGTGTGAGAACCGGGTTTATTGATTACTTGCTAGTCAGCGGTAGCTTGGGCCAATCACCGTCCCTGACACCGATGGCACAGCCTGCCACGTCCCACTGCTGTTTGGAGTATACGCCTGGCATTTCTGCAGTTTCTCCTCCTTGAAAAAATAGCAATGATGAAAAACCACTTTTGATATACATTTTCCTCAAATTCTTTTCCAATATGTTAAATTTTCAGTTCCGTTATCTAAATAATATATATGATTGAATTTTAAAGTTTGATTTATGATTGAGAGCATACTTTCAGAGTTTAATACATATACAAAAAGCGGTGGTTTTGCTAAACAAAAACCGCTCTTTTAATCCTATATTATATGTACCTGCAAGCTCTTTTTTATCGTTACTAAGCAAGATTTAAGGCTCTGATCAAGTTCTATTCGTAATTTGCTTACCAACAAGAGCGCATCTAGCTTCACGACAAGCCGAAGCAATAGAGTCCACCACTTCGGTTGCCCTGAAAGTACTGTAAAGATGATACTTGAGATAAAACATAACTGTTTTGAAGTACTATAAATTGATTGATATGATCATAAATTTCAGGGGCCGTATTCAGAGACAAAAATTTATAATAAAATTTATGGTAAACTTTAAACTAAGTTGTAGTTTCGCCAAAATGGAAATCAGAGAGTATACTTTAGGGTAAACTTTATACTAAAGTTTAGTAGGAAAGCTGAGACGCTCTCACCCGTCTTGTCTCTGAATACAGAACTGAGTTTAACTTAGGTCTACAATATACTAGGGTAAAATTTACAAATGAGTTCATCTTAGATCTCTGAATACGGCCCCTGGCCTTACAATGTGCACTATTGACTATAACTGGGGAGCGTTTCACTTTCTATGATTTGTGCTATTCGCATTCTAGTTGACGTTTGACATTAAATGATTAACTAAACTTGTTGAGGACGCTTTTCCAAGTTATTATTTTTAAACATTTCATGAAACATTCTTCAAAATTTCAGCTTTTATTACATACACACTACATTAAGTAAATTGTTTATTTCGAATGTAGAGTGATTATAGAAAAATAAAGGAAAGAAAGAAAGAGGGAGAAAGAATGAAATTAAAAGAACGAGGGAAAAAAAGAGGGAAAGGGCGATAGAGGGAGCAGACAGATAGAAATGAGAAGAAATAGAGAGGACATAGAGACATAAAGGAAAGAAAGATAAGAAGAAACAGAGAGAGAGAAATATAGAGAGAGACAGAAAAAGAGAGAGTGAAGGAGAGAGAGAGAGAGAGAGAGAGAGAGAGAGAGAGAGAGAGAGAGAGCGAGAGAGAAAGTGATAACGACTTGGCCTTGTCGAGTTTTCCGCAGACATAGTAGTCGAGGAAGGCGATGGGTCGCGCGCCATGACACAAGATGTCATTCACGCACATTCCTCCAAGCACGGTCATTCGAATGAAATTAAGCGGATCACACAACAACAAAAGAAAATACCTATGAGAAATTTACTATATCATTGTGTTTTTCCAGCCTTTTTTCCCAAGAAAATGTAATGTTCAACTACAAAACCTCAATCTTACTACAAACTACAAACACAAGGCCTTACATTTTTCTCTTTTTATCCCGCCAAACCTGCAAGCGTTTCAAAATCAACACTCAGAGAGCTCCAAACAACTTGGGGTCTTTTGTTCCAGAAAATTTCTAAGATATTTGGTTTTAAACTGACCAACATGATCCTTTTAGAAATTCTCCACTACAAAAAAGTTAATTAAACCAGTTGTAGAAAAAAAGCAATTTCTAACTAATTAAATTCGGAATTTCCAGTGATAGCGAAAAGGGTTACCCACCGACAACATCAGATCCGATCGAAGAGTAATCGGACATAGCATCGCATATCTAAAGCATTCTCCTCCCTCAGACGAAGAATAAGAGAGAGAATTTTTATATCTGATAGAGGTACTGTTGAAGTTCATTTCTTCTTAAATGTACTTTTAAAAATGAGTTAGTGAACATCAGTAATTATGCTTCAATCTTTCCAAGACTTGTTAGACCACTTGAGGACTTGTTTTTTATGATCTTGAGAGGTCTCTGACCAGGAGCCCAATACTATTCTTGCAAGATATACCAAAAATATGAGGCCTACAACTCAAATTATGAAATGTTTTGTGGGGTAATATATGTAACATACATGTACAGTTTACAGCGAGAATTGTGATTTTTATAAAATAACTTTTGAGGTTTACAACAAAAATTCATAGGTCTTTTTTGGACATTTCTCAGACTCAATCTCAAATTTCGAGTTTACCTCAATTTTAGTTCCGACACCATCGATTCCCACGACAAGTTCCGGACGATCTATGAAGCCTGCAGCCGCTAGATCAATCACCGCTCCGAATCCTCCGATCTGTGAATACGATTTTGAGTATGTACAATAAATCCCACCAACAAAATTCTAGTAACGTGCTGACATTGAAAGTTCCTGGTATTAGTGTGGATCGGACAAGTTCCTTGATGCCCTCCACAAAATCCATTCCAACCGCAACATCAACACCAGAATCTCCGTAGGTCACGCCAATCCTGGTACTGAAAACCGTCTCAAAGCTCAAGAACTCATTTAAAGCTGTGAATAGCAAGGTTATGAATACATAAGGAATTCAAGGAAAGTTTTAAAAACTAGGATAAATTAGTTACAAATGTGTTACTTTGATGTAGGTTTCTCGCTGGGAAGACGAAGAGAACTGCAATTGAGTGGTTTTTTAACACAAAAAAGAAATTCTGAATAAACTCGTTAACTTTATAAAGACGTTAAATGACAAAGTTTGTGAAAGAAAAACTAAACAAATTCCTTGGTCTGTGCATACATCTCAATTTCTCACCGTTAAGTTAATACTCTTCAAAACGGATATAAATAGGTTCATAGATTACAATATTGAAGCTTTTCTGTTGTGTCGTAGGATTTCGCCATTGTTCAAAATGGGTAGATATCAATAGCGCAAACGATAATCAGTTTGATTACAATATTTCTTTTTTTAGTACTTACCATCCGATGTCTCTCCGAAATTGTTTCCCTTCGAAATGAATATTTTCTGCGACGAAGTTGGCCTAAATATAGCATTGTCTTGATTATGAACTCAATTTTGCTTTTTTAGCATAAATAAAAATCTTATTATTCAAATCTAGTATAAAATGATCAAAACCTTTTCTCGAGCGACTTCGAGCGATCTTCCTAGACCTGTGACACACAGAATGCGACCGCCGTTTGTGAAAACTGAAAAAATCCATAATTTGAAAAGTATATTTATATCTATGTACATCGCTCTCCGGCTATGCTCTCTCTCTCTCTCTCTCTCTCTCTCTCTCTCTCTCTCTATTTCTCTCTCTCTCTCGCTCTCTCTCTCTCTATCTCTATATATCTCTCTCTCTATCTCTATATCTATCTATCTATCTATCTATCTATCTATCTATCTATCTATCTATCTATCTATCTATCTATCTATCTATCTATCTATCTATCTATCTATCTATCTATCTATCTATCTATCTATCTATCTATCTATCTATCTATCTATCTATCTATCTATCTATCTATCTATCTATCTATCTATCTATCTATCTATCTATCTATCTATCTATCTATCTATCTATCTATCTATCTATCTATCTATCTATCTATCTATCTATCTATCTATCTATCTATCTATCTATCTATCTATCTATCTATCTATCTATCTATCTATCTATCTATCTATCTATCTATCTATCTATCTATCTATCTATCTATCTATCTATCTATCTATCTATCTATCTATCTATCTATCTATCTATCTATCTATCTATCTATCCCTCGCTATCCCCGATTCTATCATTTTCTTCGAACTCTACATGAGAATCAAAACTCCAAGTATAAGAAATCTTTTCTTTGACGTCTAACCTTCATTATTTTCAGCTTTGGTCCCGCAGTGAAATATGATACAGTCATCGGTATCCGCCGGTATTCCTGCAGTGGAGATGAAAGTTAGCAAATGATTAAAAATGGAAACTTCGAAGAGGTACCAGATATGGGTGTTATCCCAGTAGGGGAGTCAGGGTAGCCACCGTTCGCCAGAATAACCGCACAGGCGAACTCGTTCTCCTTCCACTCGATCTCGATCTGCTCGGAAGGAAGTTCACGACAAGGTTAATTTGCTTCTGGGCTCAAACTTATTACGAATCGCTTTTCATGCTATGGCTAATTTTTTTCTCATAATTTTTTTTCTGATTTGTGTTTGAAAAAAAAATTAATCCAGTTCTTTAATCCAAAAACTTTAATCCAACTTAATCCAGTTTGAAAAAACTTAATCCAGTTCTTTAATCCAAAAACTTTAATCCAACTTAATCCAGTTTGAAAAAACTTAATCCAAAAAAACTTAATCCTAAAACCGCGCACTACGTAGCCTTATTGTGTGATATTTATGCATACATAACCCACGTCTTTTCAAACTCTATTTAACGACCCTTAAAGCTGTTAGAAGGTTTGACGAAGTTGTTTTCTAAGTACTAGCAGGGCTAGGATAGAATTTGTTTCTGTTGCCGTAGCGATAGGCTAGCATAGCGAGCAGCATAGATAACTAGCATAGAGAGCCCCACCCAGAGAGAGCAGAAGTCTGTCTGAGTTGGGGCGAAACAGACTTCTGCTACATTATAGTCTTAGCAGTGATATAATAATTGTAAATTATATTTATCACATCTTTCACCATTTTCCTATAATAATATGTATTTCGTGCTCCTTTCCATCTATACATGAGGGGAAAGGTCTCATACGGAAAGATCTCATACGGTGCCGTCATCTCTAGCTGAGCTAGCACGTAACCTATTCCTATTTACCACTAGGTTCTTATGGAGACTTTCGACAGGACTTCCAAAGTAAGATGATCACATTGAAGAAAAGGAAAGAATTCAGGGCCTGACTCAATGTCTCATCAAATTTCAACCGTTTCAAGTTTAAGAAGCATTGTTCACTCACATCGTTGAGGTTTCCATCAACACAGCTCTGTAGAATGGGAAGCAGTGGTGAATCCAACAAGGGTAAGATGACCTCAACAGGAGCTAGATCATTCTTCCAATTCTAAGTTACGCGGTAGATCAGTTCAGTCTATGAGAATGTATTAACTACTCTGTGAACTCAGAAAATTCCCGAGTCTCATCTCGCCAAGGCAACTAGGTTATTCCAGGACGCTTATCTCATTCCATCTGCAAAGTTCAATTCAGTTATCGCTGATGTAGAGAAGCGGAAAGTAAAGAGAATATCACTTTTTGAAAGAATAAGTTCCTACCGCATTTACATTTATACCTTGCAAAAAACTCAACAATGGAAATATCTCATGGGTTGCGATTCCAGTAAACATGAAAAGTCATAAGAAAAAACCCAGTAAACATGAAAAGTCATAAGAAAAAAACCATTAAACATGAAAAGTCATAAGAAAAAAACCCAGTAAACATGAAAAGTCATAAGAAAAAACCCAGTAAACATGAAAAGTCATAAGAAAAAAACCCAGTAAACATGAAAAGTCATAAGAAAAAACCCAGTAAACATGAAAAGTCATAAGAAAAAACCCAGTAAACATGAAAAGTCATAAGAAAAAACCCAGTAAACATGAAAATTCATAAGGAAAAAACCCAGTAAACATGAAAAGTCATAAGAAAAAACCCAGTAAACATGAAAAGTCATAAGAAAAAAACCCAATAAACATGAAAAGTCATAAGAAAAAAACCCAGTAAACATGAAAAGTCATAAGGAAAAAACCCATAAAAATTACTGAAAAAACTGAAGGGTAGCATTGACTTGAGTCTCCGGATCACCGAATCGGCAATTGAACTCAAGTGTGAAGATTCCATTCGCAGTGACCATAATACCAGCATACAAGACTCCTTTAACAAGACTTTACAAATGAACACCAATAAAAAATGTTTAAACATCACATTTTATGACTTTGAAGTTCTTAGAGTGATTTTTTTTTAAAAAGAACCTTTACTTGTTTCAAAAATAAAAATCTCCTTTTTGAGACTATTGTTTTCAAGATGAAAATCCCTATTCCTACTCTTGAAAAAATACCTTCTCGTTACATTCTTCTGTGGTTGTGATTTGAAATTGATATTGGTGACATCCAATATTGATATAAACGTTGAATACTGATATGGTATGGCAAAATAATGAAATATGAATACTGGTACCAACCAAACCATGATCAGCCCTGCTTTCTCTACGTTCTGATCTTACTAAGAGAACCTAAGGAGTCGCATCAGCATATAGATGCTTGGAACAATTTCGCTTTATCGTCTATGACATCGATGATAAAGGGTCTGAGTTGAAGTTAATTGAATAGAGTTATATTGAAATGAATAGAAATTCATTAGGATTGAAGCAGACTAATATTAAGATGAGCTCACCCTTGAAAGGTGCCCGTTCCTCCCGTAGGCCTTCGATTGCCTTCATCAGAATGCAGTCGATTTCTGCTTCCACCTATCAAACATGATATTCCGTTCACGGGCTTCTTCAAAATAAGCCTATTACCATAAACCCAGCAAGAAAAAGTAGCACCTCGGGAGGCTGCCTGATCGGAGCAACTGCTCCCATTCCTCCTGTGTTGGGGCCTTTGTCCCCCTCAAGAAGTCTTTTGTGGTCCATTGCCAAAGGCATCTTCCTCATGGTCTGGCCATCCGTGAAGCAGAGTGCCTGGAACAAAGTTGATGCATCAAAAAATAAAACCAAAAACTATGGAGGCTTTACTATAGGAATTCCGCTTCTTCTCATCGCGAAAACACCGGCACTTGGATTTTCTATTTTCAAAACGCATCTATAAAGGGTCCAACAGAATGGCAGTCATATACCAAGTTAATTAATATTGTAATGGATGAGTAATAGATTATGTATATAAATAAAAAAGTTGATGAATATTTTAAAAAAAATTAAAAGCTTTTTAGATCAGAAAAATTTCCGACCGATATTTCATAGCCTTCCAATCGCTCTTCCACGATTATTCGATTTCCAGAAAGACCAAATTGACCCTGTAAAACAGTGCAAACAAGACACTCTCGGATGTTTTTCTTTCAGAGAAAAGATAACTTACCGCTAAATTAGGGTTTGATATTATATATTCGAATGATTACATTCGGTTCAATTTTCCTCACGAAAAAGTATAATCAAAATTCACAGTCACATAAAATATAATAATTATAGATTCGATTTTTGAATCATAAAATAGACGTTGAAGTACTCAAAAATTTAGCTACATACATAACTACTTTTTGCAGCTTTTTGAAATGGATCAAATGAAGCACTATTCATAAAATTAACCGGTGGAATGATTAGAGTCTGAACTGGAGTTAAAAAAAGCTTTAGGAAATGCTCTTCCAATGTCAAACATAACAACCGAGAGGGAGAGGAAAAATATTTTGAAGCGAGATATGACATTCCAGAGTCATCAATGACACTTTGAAGTAGGATCTAACTTTCTAGAGTGATATCAGACCTTTAGAATAGATGCAGCCGCTTCGATGGCTGCAGCCGGATCACTCGCGACCACAACGCCCTTCCCAGCTGCTAGACCGTCTGCTTTCACGACCCATCCATTCCAGTGCCGCTTGCTGCAAAAACAAAACTCCCTCTTACATTATTTCTCGCTTTGTCATTATCTGGATAACGACTATATAAACGGTTTTTTTTTGGAAGAAGAAACATTGGTGTTGTTAAGTGGGGCTGAGATCAGTCACCTGTCGCTTAACATCCTAGATGTGTTCTCTCCAAAGCACTAGTGATCATAAATCTACAATATAACTAACGAATGTGTTGATTAATATGCTTCAATCAGAAACAAATAGCAATGACCCACAATTGGCGACCCAATTCAACTGTGTTGGAATATTAAATGAAAAGTCATATTTGATTGAGTGAAAGAAGAAGCGTGTGTTTTCTTCTAATTCAACAAATTAATTCTTTTTGAGCAAAAACTGAATAAATCACGCAATAATAGAGAAGTCAATCAAGAAGAGAGTAAGAAAGTCAAAAAAACAAAATATACCTTTCTATAAAGCGCTTGGCTTCATCAGCTGTGGTGAAAACACCGTAATCAGCAGTTGGAATACCGTAATTTCGCATGAACTCTTTCGCGAAAACTTTGCTTCCCTGAAAGTCGAGCAAGTGACTGAGTTCAAAGCATCCAAAGCAATACCGCCTTCATAAACACAGTAACAAACCATTATTGAATGAAAATTAAACATGTGTACTTCTTTAGTTTGGCTTCAACAGGTCCTACTTTGCGCTCTTTCACGTTTTAGAGTCTTCCAACGATAATATGTACTTTTTATAGTTCACGATGTCTGGAGCGGTCCACTTTCAAATGCCACTTTGCTCCTCTTAATTGGTTTCATATACAAGATTGAACCCGGCTTCTAGCGATAATTGGAGCAATATCGTCTCACAAAAGCTTGAAATTTCTGGCCTACAAAGGTTTATGTTTTTGAAAAAAAGACTTGAATCGTTCCAATCAGGTTGTTTCTTACAAAGAGCGTCCAGATCAAAAAAACTAATTGTTAGTGAACTTGAATTTTATGACTTGACTTTTATGACTTGACTTTTATGACTTATCATGACTTGACTTTGGATGGAGACCGAAAGCGTGGGATAAAAAACAGCGAACGCCTAAGAACATAGAACTCTCATAACTAGCAATTTTTGAATAGCGCGTCTATTTGCGCCTAGATTTTACTCAAAATGCGGGATGAAGAAACACCTTGGTTGGAATTGGATCGAATAGAACTAGGCTATTGCACACGGCATTTGCACAGGTTCATGTGCTGGGAGATAACCTGAGTGGGCAAAAACACAAACTTCTATTCTGGCGGCTGCTTTGCTTGGACCAAAAACTCGAAGACCCTCTTTTTCCAGGTCGTTCACTAATCCTTGGCACAAAGGAGCCTCCGGTCCGACGATAACGAGAGATATGGAATTGGCTCTGCAGAAGCAGTTTATTCCAGACGCGTGGAGTAGCAGGGCTGAAAAATAACAACATGTAAGCCTATGATAACATTCGAACGAATTGAAGATGAGGTTTAACAAAAACAATGGAATATGAATACCTGTATAGCTTAATTTTTTGTTGGATTGGTAATATGAAACAAATTTTGATCAAAAATAGTTTTATTTTAGGGAATGAATACACAACTAAAATTGAATGCATTCCAAGTCCGAAACTCATTCTTCAGTTATTCTTCAAAGTCCGAAACTTTGAAGAATAACTTTAAAATAGTCGGATTTTTTTCGAAAACAACTCATAAAAAATACAAGTTATAGATATGCGATTACTCATACAAACTATAGGTTTGTAGTACAATATTAAAATGTAAACGATATAAAACTACAGAACAAACATAAACCTTTTCTCATTCTTATGTGCCCTACTCGACAAAGATGTTCGTAACTAAGTCTCATACTATCCTTCATTCGTATAGATTTTCGTTAAATTTATACCTTCTCTGAGTGAATCTAGAAAAAGAACTCTCACAATTGCAGACAAAAAGTTGCTTTCTACAATATTTAGACACACTATCAATAAGCCACACCCGGAAACGTACACTTAGGGTATTCTGCCAACAAGTGTGGCTGACAAAGTGTTTCTCTAACCCGCACTGCGAATCTATGAACTATTCAAAAAAGCTAGTGATAATAATACTCTGTTCGACTTCGTCGTTTCTTTTACATGTCACGCTCTCGGACTCTCTCAAAAACAGGCTGTTCTTTCATGATTATCATGACTAATCAATAGTCATCTTGATCAATATGATGACTAATCAATAATCATATTGATATACACACTTTTTTCTGCTGATGGTAAGAAACAGTCTGGCAACTAATTTACAAGAACAGCTTGTTTCAATAGAGAATGATTTCGAAACAGTTTCTTTCGATAGAAGGTTCATTATTACACAAAAGTACAACTTGGAATGCTATTCTGATTCCCTCCATTTCCTGGAGCAACGTAGACGAGGGAAGCCTTCGGGAGATCCTCTCGCAACTTGTGCTCAAGAGCTGCTTCACGACCACCGCCCCCGATGATGAGAACGTTCACTGGACTATCCATCTGACCTCCTTAATTTAAGTTTTTTTCTGTTATTATATTTCAATCATTTATTCATTCTCTGACACCTTTTTACATGTGAGAAGACACCAAAGATTGTGTTTATAAAACTTAGTTATAAAAATTGTTTGGAATGGTTTTCACTGTGTTTTAACAAGAAACTATATGTTGATACAAAATTTTTAGCTAAAAATTCTGAGTTCTGGCACTTTTTTAGTTTCTGCAACTTAAATTATGTGAGCTATCTCTGTCTCAATGACTTTTCAGTTAATGTATTTTTTATAGAAGTATGTATACATGTTCTTATGATACACGGTTCACGACAATTTTGCAAACACTGGCAATAAGAACTGAGTAGATGTCTAAATATGTATTATACATTAGGAATACTATACCAAAACAGAGATTGTTTTTTAAAACTCTCGCGAATTTTTTTGAAAATTACTCCCGCATAAGCCTCGGACATGCTCTTCAGACTACGATTAGAATAATACATTATCAATGGGGAGAAATGGTTTTTGGGACATGATCTCGTAACTCAAACTTTGGAAGGGTAACTTTTACTTTAGCACCCCCGCCCACTGGACTTTAGCTTCCCCCGTTATACAAGAACCGCCCATTCCATAGTAAAACATACCAAAATGAGGGGAAGCTACAGGTGAAGAGCAGATATGGGGCCGTATGCACGTACCATTTTTGGTGGGAATTGATAAAGAAAACAGTGCTAAGTCTTCTAGGATAACAATGTTTTCTTCATCATTTCCCACAGAAATGGTACGTGCATACGGCCCATGCAGGGGATCTGAATTGACTTGTTTGCCATTCAACTCTAGTTCTCCACCATACAAAATGGAGAGTTAAAGTACATGCCCGGAACTTTTTAATTTTGGCTCCCCTCACAGCTCCAAAGTCCTGAACTTTTAGACCCATTTGCCCTAATAACCATTTAATAGAAAAATAGTATAATTAAAACACACATAACAGAGAATAGTCCATGTTAGCATAAAACAACCCACTATATGGTGATGCAGCATCCTATAACGCCGTGGTTTGAAAAAAGGGGCGGGCTAAAGTATAGTAAAACTTTTGCTTTTGCAGTGAATTTTGTCCCGTGTGGGGGGGGTCTGAAGTAAAATATACACTATTGGAATTTGAAACCTTAAAACCGTATCGTTCAAAGGGTGTCAAATCGCACTGACTACTGAATGGTCTTTCAGCAAGCTTGATATTGAACACTGAATAGACTGGGGAAAAAACGTTCGAACTGATAATTATACACTGCTACCATGGAGGATGAGGAATATTCTATATTTTTCTCGGAAAGACGTGCGTTAGGATGAAAACAGATTGCTAACCGTGAAATTACTTGCTCCTGCTGAAGCTCTATTAGCGTTTTTCTTCTACAAATCGCAGTTACTGGTTCCAAAAAAATGAAAGAGAGCAAAAACCAAAATGTCTGAATATTTATGAACAACGAAGGAAACATGACGTGGCAAAAACCAAAATGTCTGAATATTTATGAACAACGAAGGAAACATGACGTGGTAAAAACCAAAATGTCTGAATATTTATGAACAACGAAGGAAACATGACGTGGCAAAAACCAAAATGTCTGAATATTTATGAACAACGAAGGAAACATGACGTGGCAAAAACCAAAATGTCTGAATATTTATGAAAAACGAAGGAAACATGACGTGAATGCAGCGGAAACAGCTGATAAGAATGAAGACTATGACCCATGCTGATCGAGATGATAACGAAGAAAAGACTGGAGAGATAAGTGGACAAGTAGAAACGAGAGAAGAAAAAAAGAGTCAAAATATTACAAAAGACGATAGCAAAGTAATAAATAGATGAAAGATTAGTAAAGAAAAAAACAAGTGCAAAACGAGAGAAAGGTTGAAAGAGAAAAAGAGAAAAAAGAGAACGAGAGAGAGAGAGAGAGAGAGAGAAGGAGAAAAATATGAAGCGAGAGAGTGAGATAGAAAGAGATGAAGAGAGAACGAGAAAGTGAAAGAGAAAATGAGAAGAGATAAAAGGATTCAAACAAAAAAATTAGAGAGGGAGATAGAAAGCGAGAAGAAGATAAAGAGAAATAAGAAGCAGGCTAGTAAACAGAACAACAGTAAAAAAAATTTGAAAATACACAGGAGAAACATAAATATTGAGCGAGAGGGGTCTTAACAGGAAAGGTCTCGCTTTGATAGGATTAATGCATAGATCAAGACCGAACTCAGCTTGCTGAAAGCCCTAACTCATTATCTTATTGAGCGCTAAAATTCAAAAAAGTGAAAGACAAGTGGAGCGCCGATTTCGTACCTTCTGTAGTCTCACCAAGAATTGCCGTGAAATGGCAACAGATCACGGTGTTGTATTCTGGCTTAATTTTGTTTAAAGGGGATTGCTCCGTTCAAAAAGAATTTCTGTATTAGATTTTCTTCTGTTCAATCGTAATGAGATATGCGACCTTCTTGAAAGGTATCCCAACTCTTCATCTTAACATGCTCTTTCTGAAAAAAAGATAGTTGTCCCTTTATCCATTCCCCTTTGATTTAATCTATAACTCTTCACTTCTCAATTCGGAGTAACCCCCGTGAAGAAAAAACCTCCCTAAAACGACCCCTATTTATAATTACAGCCCTATAAGTATGACTCTTTTACTCTGCCGTGTTTTCGGAAAAATTCTGGCGAGAGAAATAGGTAAGCATTGTGATATGAACAACATCCTTCCTGATGAACAATATAGTTTCCGTCATAAAATATCGATTGAACTGTTGATGATTCTCGTCCTGGAAGATTGTTCTATGTACAGAAATTGATGATAGGAAATTCACAGATGTCGTTCATTTTGATTATGCCAAAGCCTTCGACAAGGTTTCACATTTGAAACTTCTATACATATAAATTAAGAGCTCTTGAATTCCCCCTACAAAACAGTCCCATGAATAGAAGAATACCTGAACGCTAGATCGTACGAAGTTAGGGTTAATGAAAAGCTATCGAAGCAAGGGGCGTTTCTCAGGGTAGTGTTTCTCAGCCCACTACCTTTTTAAAATTTTACCTCGGACATCGTTAGCAAAATAGCTTCTTCCGATTGTAAAATAAAAGTATTTGCGGATGATATGATAGTTTATAGATCTTTTTCAAGGTCAGACTCTCACTTGACCCTACAAGAATCGACTGAACAGGTTTTCGGATGGTCTCGAGATTGACAATTACCTTTATTCCAACCTAAATGTGGAGTCCTCCGCATAGGTCAGAACCAGCCTGAACGTTTTCCATAAACATTGAATCACCAGATCATACCTTATTTTAATAAGATTGGAGACTTAGGTTTTATTATTGACAGACAGCTAATATTTTCTTCGCATTGCTCAATGATTGCCTTGAAAGTCAAGAGAATATGTCATCTAATTTTAAAAGTCTTAAGAAGTAAGAATCCAAATGTTCTTTTGAACACATACAACATTTACGTACAGTCAGTTTTAAACCACTGTTTACTCTCCTCATTAGATATTGCTATATTAGAGAAAGTACAAAGTACTTTACTCGACCAGTCTTCCAACGCTGTTTTCAAGCTTATTATGTATAGAAAAATGCCCAGCAGCGACATAAGAAACAATAAACTAGGAATTCGCTCCCTTTTCTCGACGAGAGAGAATAATGATTTGCATCCTCTCTATATATTATCCTCTCTATATATTATAGACGAATAAGGATCTCCGTCCACAATTGTCATAACCCCAAATATAACAGCTCTCCGTGCGTAAAAAAGCGCTTATATAGGACCCCTATGAAAATTTTGATGCGGTTCTAATGGTGCCTTTTTTATCTTTGTAAGTTGAATATTCGCAGAAATATAGCGCGATTTAGGTTCATTTTCTTCTCATTTTGACAGAATTTATCTAGAAGAGTGTGTGTTTTCGAGAGAAGCAGACAATTTAAAGTGAGAGTCCCATGCCTCTCCCCCTCATCATTCTGTCCCGAGGCATGGTAGAGAACGGTTAGGTTTCTATACAGTATGCAAACGGTGGTGCAAACAGTATGTAAAAAACAAATATACTCCGAGAGAGGAGTATATGTATAAGGAGGTATGATAAATCTTCAAATGCTCAGTTACACAGTGATGGTTGGGAGAGTGCTTCACGCAATAAATTCATTCATTAATTCAAAAAGTAGCAACATAAAAAAGACCGTAATCGATTTCCATTTCACGGCAATTCGTGTTGAGACTTAAGAAGGTACGATATCGTTGCTCCGCTTATCTTTCACTTTTTTTGAATTTTAACGCTCCATTACTTCAGGGTTCAAAATGATACAATAAAACTTCATCACCTTTGAAAATCATATTTAAATTTAGACGAAATTTTGAGATCACAAGCCTCAACTTCTTTTAATAACTATGATTCAAATCCTTGAAACTAGTTTTGATTTGTAAACAAAAAGCTGGCTCTTAGTGTACAAGAATTAATCACATTTTTGGGTGTATGATGCATTAATCTTTTATAGGGCATATTATCAACTCTCTCTCTCTCTCTCTCTCTCTCTCTCTCTCTCTCTCTCTCTCTCTCTCTCTCTTTGTCTCAATATTTCTCTTTCTTTCTTATTTTATCTCTTACCCTATCTCGCCTTTTCTCTTTCTCTCTTTTGTTTTCTTTTTTCTTTCTATCTTTCTCTCTCTTTCTCCTTTTATCTTTCACCATCTCTCCCACTCTTTCTTTCCCTTTCACTATATCTTTCTCCTTTTCCTTTGCTTTACTTTTTCTATCTCTCTTGCTTGTCTGCCTGCTCTTCTTTGTGTCTCCTTTTCATCATTCGTAGTATGCTGTTGTTCAAGTTGGTCGTCTACGCTCCTCTAGTCTTGTCTCAGTCAACATCATCGACTGATTCTTTGTCTTCCAATCCTGTAAGACCTTTTTTTAATTTTTTTCTTTTCAAAGTGTTCCATGAAGCTTGTTATCGAATTTGAAGAGCAGATCAATAATCAGGCAACTCGATAACCTCTGAAATTGAAGGTTTTAATCACTCAATTGGTAGTTCTCAAAAATTTGCCGTTCAACAAAAGTTTTTCTAAAAAGTTTTTGGAATTAACGTTTAATTAATAGCTACTACAGCTATTATGTAAAGGACGATGAATTTTTTTTCAAGGCTTTGAAAACTCTTAGAATTGATAATCCGAACTGAATGCAAGACTTATAAATCTTACATTCACAAATTTATAACCTCTGAAATTGAAGGTCAATCGAATGACGATGAGTTTTTTCGAGGCACATGTTATTTGTAGTTCTCGAAAAATAGTTTTTCAAAAACCTTTCAGTCATGTGGAGGCCACCGAAGAACGAGAAGTGAGCAAGAGGTGAAAAACCAAAAAGAGAATGAATTTGTGAACTAAAAAGGTCATGATTTAGTTTATCAACAACTTTTAATCTCTCTAAGCCCTCTGCTAAAATGAACGATTGTTTTTTGACAAGTGCCGATGGTATTTGAGCAGTCAAAGTATGATTGATTATTTATCGCATGTGGGTTGTTGGGGCGAAGTAGATCATCTACAATACCCATCTACAAAGGAAAAGGAGATGTCACAATATGCTCCAACTACCGGCCGAAAAGAAGCATTCCTCATACCACAATGCAAAATTGTAAGCACAACCGTCAATCAGTGTGGCTTCGTCAAAGGAAGTGGAACAACGGATGCTATTTTCGCCATTCGTCTTTATCTAGAGAAACACAGGGAAAAGGCGAAATCAGTCCATTGCGCTTTCCTTGACTTAGAGAAAGCTTTCGACCGTGTGCCTCATGAGCTGATATGGTTCTCTCTTCGAGACCACCTAGTCCCAGAAGAGTACATAAGATGGATTCAGGTGATGTACGCTGACCCTAGAAGTACCGTAAGAAGTCCAGTGGGTACTTCGGAGTCATTAAAGGTTGCTGTAGGAGTTCATCAAGGTTCCGCGCTTTCCCTTGTGCTCTTTATACTGATAATGGACACGATCACCAGAGATCTACAAACAAGTCCTCCAAAAACTCTACTGTATGCTGACGACGTTGTGTTATGTTCCAACACATCAGAGGACTTGGAGAGACAGCTAGGAGAGTGGAACGAACGTTTCAATGACTAAACCTCCAAAAGAACGAGTACTTGGAATTGGGAAAGAGTACTTCGAATACCTCGAATACCATCAAAGTCAAGAACACCGAACTCCGGAAGGTGGATGGCTTCAAGTACCTCGGATCCTACATCACCTCAGACCTAGACCCCAAGGCTACAGTTGATGCGAGAGTCAATGCTGCCTGGCTCAAATGGAGAGAATCAACCGGTGTACTATGCGACAAGCGAATGCCTGACAGACTGAAAAGTAAAATTCATCTATCAGTTGTCAGACCAGTCGCGTTGTACGGCCTCGAATGTGCTCCATGCACAGCAAAGACTCTACAGATGCTGCATGTTATGGAGATGAAAATGCTGAGATGGAGCCTCGGACTCACTCGTCTAGACATGGTGCGAAATGAAACCATCCGAGATCGTCTGGGCATCGCCCCTATATCTGAAAAGCTCCGAGAGTCAAGGCTGAGATGGTACGGGCACGTGATGAGATCAAATCTCCATTCTGTTTCTCAATCGTCCTGGAATCTCGAAGTAGAGGGCAAAAGACCCAGAGGCAGACCCAAAACTAGGTGGCGAGACTGCATCGAAGTAGACATGAAGACGACCGGGCTGAAGACTGAAAACGCAGCTGATCGGGTGAAATGGCGTGGTGCAGTCTACAAAGCGGACCCTGCCCGGCGGCGGGATAAACGCTAGGAAGAAGAAGAAGGTTGTTGGGGCAGATAGACATTCGAAACCCACAGAAGCGTATCACTTTTGTTCTGTAAACAGAGAAAGAAGAATAAATCTCTTACCGTGGTGTAATTGTAACACGCTTTCTCACGATTCGAGAGGAGTTTTCTGAGTTCGATCCCGCCCGGTTGACTAGCTCTTTTTGCGCGATGGTTTAATCAAGAGAGAAAAATAAGTATATACTCGGGAGACGATTCAGGTTGTTTCGTAGGATATCAGGGTTCCCATTACTGCTCGAAGCCTGGTTATGTCCTGCCTGTCAAACGAATTGAGCTGAGCAGACGGCGAAGAGTCGATTGTCCCGAGCAGCGCAAATATGCAAAAATGCAAATATCGATGAAACCCTTTCGAACTAAGGCTAATTCACGGGGCGAGTTCAAAATTATCTGCTTTTCTCTTACCGTTTGATTCCAGTGTCCTTTGCTACTGTTCGCATGTCTTCCAATTTGTGTGGTGTTGGCTGAATTCGCATTCCTGCTCAGTTTCGGTAACTGCATTCCTCTCTTTTCTCTTCAAATAGAATATGTTTTCCTAGATACTTTTTATCATTTACTGATGTTTTGCCAAACAATATTTCTCTTCACCTGTGACCTCAAACATCACCTAAAATTTTTAAAGGAAGGTTTTATTATTTGGTTTCAGAGGTCTCTGAATGTTTTAGATCTATGTTTTCATTGGTTCTTTTAACACTAGGTTCGAAAAAATTAATATACTTTTGAGCCAACTTGAACGGAGATGATTTTGAGGTTATTGCACGATAATTTATACTCTTCAATAACAACTAAATTTAAAAATTTGAAGAAATTCATAAGAGCTCAAAAAATATACTTTTGTGAACAAACAGCCTAAATAAGACAAGCATTTCTACTTGAATAACTTTTCCATTTCCCCAGATATCTACTACCAAACTTGTAAACTATTGCACAGGGATCGCGCGCTCAAATGTACGTTTTTTTGCGAATTATCGTGAGAATTTCATGAATTATCGTGAGAATTAGAATCTGAACATCCATAGGTGACCAGTAATGTTGACAATTTGAAAAATGCCTTTTTTCGGGTAAGTCCAGAATAATTAAAAAAAAATCTCCCTTCTCTGCCGTTTAACTTCGAACTCACTTTTTATTTTTGAAGATTTCCCCGCCCAAAGATCGGGGTTTTTATATGATTTTTTTCACAAACGTAAGTGACTTTAGTTGTGCTATGTCCCAAATTGTGAGCTCCAAACCCTTCTCGTTCCCTTTTGAATGATCTCCGTTCTCTATGAGTGGTGACCCTTCCCGAGCTCTGCCAATTGATGGAAAATCTCCTCCTAATCTTTGCAACCTCCCCATTCCCACAGTCTCTCTTCCGTTCATCGACAGTCTTGTCCGAGAAACGCTGACAAAAGTTATGCAGCCGCTTCAACAGATGATACTTGCTCAGTCCCAACAGATTTCTGACATGAACAAAGTAATTCTGGACCAGTCACAGCAACTTCTACGGATTAGTGAAGAAATGCAATCCATAAAGTCATCTGTCTCTCCGGCCACAATTAGACCCCACTTGTATTCAGCTATCGTCGAATCCACTTATCGAGACAAGGATATGCTCATAGGAAAAGGTAAACGAGCGGACTTCCAGAAGGCAAGTCAGAGGATGAAAAGTGTTCCAAAGACAAAGATTTTATCTCACGTCTTATCATCAGACTCAATTCAGCGGACCTTATTGACGACCTAGAGAAGGGTAATATCAATCATCATCGTCACCCAATTGATCGCCCACGTCTCTCTGCTCCTCATGGCCGTCCCATGAAAATTGAGTTCTCTTCGCTTGGGAAGCGTAACCTTTTTTTGGAACTTTGCAGAAAAGCGAAACACCCTTTTCCTAAAGGATGTTACTCCCGAGCTGATCTCTCGCCGGCAGAGCTTCAAGCCGAGAGAGACTGCATCCGAATATCCACTAACCCATCTTTTCCCTCTGCCAAAGTGGTCGACGCTCACCTAATCCCTGCCTTTCCTCGTTTTGCCCAGTCTTACAAACGAGTACCCTATCGACCAATTTCCCCTCCTCCCGCCTCTTCGTCACTATCCCCCTTAGCCAGTTCAACTCAACACTCCCAAATGCCATCGTCTTCGCTGGTGAATTCTGGGGCCCGGTCGACATCTACATTCGAGGCTTCTTCAACTGACTTTCCTTCTCTGGCGAAAATCTCCGTGAAGCCGCAACAAGTCAGAAGCAGACGCAATACCAGAAACGCCGAAGAATCTACCTCATGCCCCAGAAAGTCAGACGAATTTGTTTCCAGAAGAAGAAATGTTAGTAAAACCTCTCGTTATTCACCATAGGATAAGTCGGATAAAAGAGCTAGAGAAGAAGTAATCAAATGCTTGTCTTTCAACTGTAGATCAGTGATGAATAAGCTATATGATCTTTATTTTCTTCTTCGTTGCTGTAAATATCACATTCTCTTACTATCTGAGACATGGATGCACAGTGAGCTTCCCGACTCCATTCTAACCGATAGTTTACCCTTCACGGTATTCAGAGATGACAGATTGGCACAAAGAGGAGGAGGCGTAGCCATTCTAGTAGATAATGCCATCTCCTCATCTTTAGGTGTTCAATATAGCAAGGCTCAGTGCGAGGGGTTAATAATAGACATTTATCCTAACACATCTTTCTCGTTTGCTTTCTCGGCCATTAGACTGATTAATATATATCTATCTCCTAGCTGTGGAGTAGATAAAACAAAGGATCTCTGCTCGTTTATCACCTCTCATGTTACTGAAGTATTTCCCACCATTCTGTGCGGAGACATGAACCTCCCCAAGATAGACTGGGCAAATCTCACCGCTCCCAATACATGTAGTATGTCTCTTGCGTTCTTAAACATGACATGCGACAACAATCTTAAACAACTCGTACTTTCTCCCACTAGACTTCAAAATACACTCGATTGCCTGCTCTGTAATTCAAATATCATAAAAGACTGTATTGTCAGGCCTCCCTTCTCCACCAGCGATCATGCCTCAATATACTTTGAAATCAGAGATAGAGCCAAGCGTATTATCACAAGCACCAGCTCATCGTTAGACTGGAAGAAGGCAGATTGGGAAATAATCAACTCAGACATCTTTAGCATCGACTGGACTTACATGCTCTCAAACCTAACTATTGACGAAAGTGTCGATAAATTAACCAACATCATCCAATTCATAATGGATAATAGGATTCCTAAAATTAAGAATATCAGAACACATTTGAAGTATCTTCCCAAGATAAGAAGACTATACAGCTTCCTACAGAGAAGTAACAAACGCAACCCTCTCTCCATTACGTCATTACGCACATCCAATAAACTTCACAAAGAACTAGTCAAATTCGAGGTTCTTAGGGAAGACAAGCTTAAGTTCCCGAGAAACTATAAGGTATTCTTCAGAACTATATCCAACCGCATTAAAAGCAACACATCTATTCCTGCTCTCATAGTGAACAATAAACCAATTACTATCCCCTTCGAACAAGCAACTCACTTCGCCGAGTACTTTGATAAGTTACAACCCTTACCAATCAGTGGACCCCTTCAAATCTCTCGCCCGAATTTTCATCTCGACCACATTAATGATATCTCCCCTTTTGAGGTGAACTCCATCCTGAAACGAATCGCTCCGAAACTGAACTCGTCCCCTGACTTTATTCCAAGTAGACTACTCAAAAATTGTCTGGACTCACTGGCCATACCTCGCTCCATCATTTTCACCAACTCACTAACTTTAGGGCACTACCCTCTGGCCTGGAAAAAAGGAATAATCAAACCAGTTCATAAAAAAGGGCCCCACTCTCAGAGTGAAAATTATCGTCCAATCACTATGGTGTGCTCTATGTCAAAGGTATTCGAGAAACTGATCTTCAATATAACTTATCAATATCTGGAAACCAATGGCATACTACATCCCAAACAACATGGTTTCCGTCGGAGACGGTCCACGGTAACATCCCTGGTAGAGGCTCATTCCATTTACCTCACGCTTCAGAATAAAAAAATAGACTTTGACATCTGTCTAGTCGACTTTTCACGGGCTTTCGACTCTGTAAACATAAGATTTCTTGTTCACAAACTTGAGAAAGTGGGAATAACGGGCAACCTCCTCTATCTTATCCGTTCTTTTCTCACGAGCAGGTCCTCGAAAGTCTCAATCGGAGATACATTATCAGGCTCTAAAGTATACAACAGTGGCGTTCCCCAGGGGAGTTGCCTTGGACCCCTCCCCTTTTCAATATTTATAAATGATATCATGGAGCACATAGAGCCAGATGTCCATGGTTTTCTATATGCCGATGACCTCAAATTTTTTTCCAAAAACAGAGACTCTCTTCAGAAAAGTCTGGATTCCATTTCCGATTACTCACTGACCTGGGGACTTGTGATATCAACTCCAAAATGCTTTATCATGCACTGTGGTCCTAGGAATCCAAAAGTAACATATCACCTAGAAGACAATATTATACCAAATACTTCATTACTGAAAGATCTTGGCATTACATTTCAGGAAGATATCACATTCTCTAAACATATTGAACTAACCTCCCTAAAGTCCCAAAAATAAATAAACATGATCTTTAGAGCTTTTAAAACCAAATCAATTAATGTTCTGCTCAGAATATTCACCACATACATAAGACTTCTTATTGAATATGGGAGTGAGGTATGGTCCCCAGTAACTATCGGTCTCGTTAACTGCATAGAAAAAGTGCAAAGATCATTTACACGAAGGTTACTACAAAGGGCGGGATTACCCAAAATTAGTTATGTTGCTAGACTAAATTTTCTTTCCATCTCTTCGCTTGAATATAGAAGAAATGTGGCCGATCTTGTGTTTATCCATAAATGTCTGCACGGAAATATTCAAATAGATTACTCAAATATGTTTAAACTTCGCCCATCGCCTTATTTGCTGAGAGAATCGAATAACTATAGAATATGCTTGCCGTGTAAATATCAAAACAGAACAAGCACTTGTGCCTCAAGAATGATTAATGTCTGGAATAAGTTACCTTGCTCTTTGGTTTCTATAAGCTCTTCTAGCATTTTTAGAAATGAACTTATCAAGCTTGATTGTGAGACCATTGTCACGAACTCTAGAATACATTTTTAATTCAAGTGCTTTGTTTCTTCAAATGTTTTGTTTCTCCTCTTTTTTCTATTATATTTGTGTTCTCGGTTAGCTCTCGAATGATAAAGAGTGAGTTGAATATTTGGAATTTCAAGTTATTATTGCGGATGAATAGTTCTTAATTGCGGATGAATAGTTCATAACTAAAGATACAAGCTTTGCTTTCTTTGCTTTTTTGTGTGCTTTCCGATTTTCCTAAAATGAAATGTTCATGATTGTTCTTGTCATATTTAGATCTCACTTTCCATCACCTTCACTGAATTCACTTTTTTTGTGACAGTGTCATCTGTTTCGTCACTCAACATGATGTTTTGTTTCAAGCGGAATAAAGAATTGAATACACGGCTCGAAAATTGAGACTCTCAATTCTCAACTGATGATTTTCTATAGGCTTCTCATAAGTGTTTATAGGCAGTTGACTTTGCATTCTTGAGGCTATTCGACAAACATGAAGAGTAAGTAGATAAATGATAACTTGAACGGTTCGTGATGATTATAAAAGTTGATTGATTCATATGATGAATGAAAAAACTATAAATGAATAATTCTATCCGACTAATGACTTAGTCAAGTACCACAATCAATTATTTACCATATGCTCTTTTGAGACATTGTGACCTATTGTAATCATTCACAAAAAAAAATCAATCGCAAAGTATGGTAGTTCTCCGAACAACCGATCTTTTCCTGTAGGTCTACCAAGACAACCATCCTTCAGGAAATTGGACAAAAAGCCAGACGTACAAATTTTTTTTTGGAAAAAACTTCAGAAATTTTTCTTATTTAGCAAAATTCAAAGAAAATTTCGCCTTTCAATCATAAAAATAATCGAATTGAGATGTGCATTTTGAAGGAAAGAAAGTTTCCGCTGCCTAGGCGACCAGATGTTACGAAAACAACAACGGAGGAAGATGAGAATGTTACTAATCCTTATGAACAATCAAAATTAATCTATTATTTTAATGATGAGAAGTTATCATTAAATTGGTTAAAAAAATCAAAAAAAGTGGAATCAAAATGATGAAAATGCTCAGCTCCAACGGGATTCAATACTAGAAGCGGCTGAGTCTCTCGGAATAACTTCTAAAAACAAAGAGATAACAGAGTTGGATGTCAGTTTGATAGGAACGGTTGACTTAATCAATCAAAGTGTCGAAGTAGGTTAATGTGGTACTTTTTCGGTTCATCGGACTTTTGCGTCGCGGTCGCGTCGCGGCCCTCGGCCTCGTTAGCTAAGCCGTACGGCCTCGTTAGCTAAGCCGTTCGGCCTCGTTAGCGTAAACTTTTCCTAAGCCTAAGCGTTTTTTTAATGTAAAAATAATTTTAATTCCACGGTTCAATCCGGTTTAAGCGAAGCGAAGGGGGCCGCGACGCGACCGCGACGCAAAAGTCCGATGAACCGAAAAAGTGCCGTTAATGTATGTTCAAGATACTTTATTCCTGGCATTCGCTGGTCCAGTGAAATTCCTCGTGCCACCCATGATATGTCAAGGGAGGGCAATTTTTCACATGAGAGCCTAATTTGCATATGGTCAAGATGTCAAATTAATGTTCTGAATTGCTTCAGTAGACCTAAATGGATGGATGGAATTTCATCTGAAAGAAATCGCGAAAACTTTAAAAGCCATCTCTGTTTCTTCGGGCATACAAACCTGGTTTGCAGAATTTATAGCATTGGGGTGAATATCATTTACTGAATAAAGTCTGGTTGACTTTTTTTAGCGAAATGTTTCGATTCAATATCATAGGTCGCCTGTGCTCTCTTTGAGCGTTCGAGTCTAGCATAATGAGAGCGCAGAGGAGTGGGAGCTTCTCATTATTCCAGATTTCAACCCCCTTCCCAGCTCAGAGGGCGATCTTTTCTCTCTCATCGATTTGTTGAGCTAAGCTAAATATACAGACATGTATAACAGAGCTAAAACACTCATTCATATTAGTTGCATTGAAGATAGTTACACTTTGACTAACTTTTGATACTAAAAAGTAACGAGTGCTTTGATAAGTTTTGAGGGGTAAAAGCTTACGGCTTGTGAAATTTCCTGCATCACTCGATATTCTCGTTTTCAGCCAAGCGATAGAAACTACTTCAAAAAGTCGAAAATGAACGAGTCCACAATGGTGAGTGATTGATAAAATAATTATGGCATGGGAAAAACTGTTCCACTGAACGTGATCGAACCGAGGAGTTTTTATCCGGAGAGAGGGCCTTACCATTAAGCGAGCGCGTTACCATATGATATAGATATACAAAGCAATGAAGCTATCAAAAGTACAATGAGAAAAGTGAATAACTTTGCTCTTGAGTGTTCTCAAGTAGAAGGAAAACTTTCCTGAGGCCAATTCTATCAGGTTCCAAATGTGCGTTTATTTAGAACTCGTCAGAGTCTCAGAAGAATCTCAAAAACAACAATATCGCGAAGAAATGCGCCAAAGTTCAACTTTCTAAAAAGAAAATGAACCTCCCTCTGCTGCTGGTGAGTTGGATATTACTACAAACTCTCCGAGGCCTGACACTCTTGTTAACTATAAACTTTTTGAGCCCATGAAATAAAATTATTAAACGCTTGCACGGGAAATAAATAGTCCACCGAGCGGAAACGAGTCCAGCCATTTCTCATCAACGAAAACGAGTCTAGCCATTTCTCATCAACGGAAACGAGTCCGGCCATTTCTCATCAACGGAAACGAGTCCGGCATTTCTCATCAACAAAAACGAGTCCAGTCATTTCTCATTAACGGAAACGAGTCAAGCCATTTCTCATCAACAGAAACATTAAAGGCAAATTTATTTGACTTGTTAGCACAGGCGTTAAAATTTGTGAAAAAAAAGACTCTTCGAGCGAAGGGCTCGGAAAAATTGCAAGCACATCCATCTCTACCCTTAGCCTATAGCTCGCTTCTCATAATCCCATACTCCCTCGCTCGAGAATTAAAAAAAAGTTTCACTTACATTAGACTATGTTGAACTATGCTACATAAGCAACCTGAATTTGAAAAACGTTACTCTTTTCGCGAATACAGGGGCTATAATAATGAGAAGCGAGCAAGTTTTCACAAAATCGATTTTTTTAAATCCATTATGCCTGATTCCTCCTTTTTTTTCTTTCACCTCTAGTTTTTTTTTAATCCTTTTCATACTCTTCTCATTAGTATGGCTCCATCGCTCGAAAAACGATAATTTATTCAACCATTTCAATAATACAGGTGAACTATGGTAAACTGTGTTTAATAGTTCAAAAAAGATTATAGTTTTTCTCATAAGCTTAAACTTTTACTCTCACTTTCACATAAACTAATCTATGAAGATTATAGTTTTTCTCATAAGCTTAAACTTTTACTCTCACTTTCACATAAACTAATCTATGAAGATTATAGTTTTTCTCATAAGCTTAAACTTTTACTCTCACTTTCACATAAACTAATCTATGAAGATTATAGTTTTTCTCATAAGCTTAAACTTTTACTCTCACTTTCACATAAACTAATCTATGAAGATTATAGTTTTTCTCATAAGCTTAAACTTTTACTCTCACTTTCACATAAACTAATCTATGTTATACGATTCACGTTTTCTTTCTTCATAACATTGTTGTTGCCCGCAGTTGCAACGAGTTGATTTTTGTAGAAATTGCTAGATCAGATACCGAGGCATGAGGCCACGATCTCTGGATTTTTCCACAGTACACGGCAGCCTAG
The DNA here is from genome assembly GCA_964056735.1 of Allodiplogaster pararmata. Classification (NCBI taxonomy): domain Eukaryota; kingdom Metazoa; phylum Nematoda; class Chromadorea; order Rhabditida; family Diplogasteridae; genus Allodiplogaster; species Allodiplogaster pararmata. The sequence continues at coordinate 26,205,480 of OZ057408.1, forward strand.
TGCATGTGTGATATTGTACGGGGAGTGGGCGCAAGCCGGGCATGCAGTGCCGGCACTGTGCTGTCAATGCGATGTCTGTAGTTGTTGAGGAGGCTGCAGTGTTGAAAGCGTAGTTGTGCAAGGTAGAAAGGCCATCATTGAACCACGCTCCTCACGCTCCTCACGCCCTTCACGCCCGTTTATCACTTATCCACGCCACTGTGCGGGAAATAGAGAAAGAGTGTTTGACGCATTATTATGTATGTTTTTGATACGGTCTCGTTAGCCTAAGCCGTACGGCCTCGTTACCGTAAACTTTTGCCTAAGCCTAACCAGGAAAAAAAACATGAAAAAGTTGAAAAGCTAAATAAAGCGCATGGGTCGAAGTTAAGAATTTTCCCGCGCAGTGGCATGGATTAGTAATTAAGGGGCGTAAAGGGCGTTAAGGGCGTGAGAGGCGTGGTTCAGTATTAGCCAGGTAGGAGCGGGTTCTCCCTGGCATGCTTCTTTCGACTGGGGAGAAGGGGGTAGGAGGGTTTTAAGCACTCTGTTGGGCGTGCGTCTTTTTATGGCTCTAGAGGCGGCGTCTTTATGTATCGCCGCCAACACTTCCTTCGTCTCCAGCACATTGTTAATGTGCGTGTGAGCTTGAACTCTTTAAAGTTTGCTTAATGTCTCTCGCTCCGGGAAGGCGCGTGTATACGGCGTGTCATGGATGACCGGGAGAGGCGCACTTCGCGAAATAATGTCTGGTCAGCAGCTTGCAGTGGTCCTCAACCGGAACAGTTTCAACAAGCAAATTATTTCCGTCCGCCCGCACACTAAAGATCCGGAAATGGGCTAATTGATGAGCTTGCAGTGGTCCTCAACCGGAAGCATCTTGGTTTCCTTTTGGAGATGGTCGACTTGTATCATGACTTTTGACATCCAGTTGCGGTGCGGAGGGCTTCGTTCTGTGCACGTTGAAGCTTCAAGAAGGACGTGTTTGAGGAGTTCGGTGTCCAAACAGGGGCAGCGCAAACGAGGAACGATTTTCCGATGGTCTTGTATGCGTTGCCGATTACTTCCTTGTTTTGTCCTCTAGTTCTGTCCGCCAGAGCTTTCAAGAAGCGATTCCGTTTCTGGACTTGCTTCGCCGTCGCCTTGATGTGCGCGGAGAAGCTGTACAGCGTGTCGAAGGTTACCTCGAGGATCTTCCGCTTCTTCTTGAGTGGGAGCATGCCTCCTCCAATATATATTCATGGGTGCAGTCTATTGACCTGGGAGGGAATTGGCGTGAAGAAAGTGACCGTGGACTTCGAGGTATAGAGAAGCATCTTCGCCTCTAAGAAGGCGTGCACTTCTGCAAGGTGGCCGTCGAGAAGATCCGTGATTGCGTCGGTCTAGGTTCCTTTGGTCCAAACGGTTACATCGTCTGCATAAGTGACGATTCGCACACCGTGAGGAGGTGAAGGGAGATCGGTTATGTATATGTTGAAAAGCGTGGGGGAAACCACTGCTCTTTGAGGCACTCCTGTGCGGACAATCTTCTGCGTGGCATTTGTTTTGCGAAACGATGTGGTGGCTTGCCTTCCTCTTAGATATGATGCTAACCATTTAGTGGTCTCGGTGGGTAGGGAGGAATGGATTTTCCTAACAATCAAACCCATATTTACAGACGCCTTTACGTTGAGCATGTTTAAAAATTTCATGATAATTCCCATCCAGATTTTTATACTTGCAGAAACAGAAACAGGAAACATGGAAGGTTGAAAATGTTCCTCCTGTAGCGAGCAAGTACGGCAATCCCCCGGCGGTTGGAAAATCCTCTGTTTTCTCTGAAACCTGGGGTTCTATGCATAGAAAAAAAATTATATTCTAAATTTAAGAGTAATTTTTTGACTAAGTTTTAGTTTTGCCAAAATGTAATGCATAGAGTAAAGTATAGGGTAAACTTTACACTAAAATTTAGTCATAAAACTGATACAATCTTACCCATCTCAGCAGAGCTTGAAACATTCTAAATCTCTGTAATTCATTCTTGTTCACGTGTAGTTTTTTTTTTCTGATCATTACTTCGACTCAAACGAAAAAGAGACGTTACAACTAATTTTAACAATTAAACAGCCGAAATAGTTTGCAATACGCGCGACTAGTTGTTCACCTTACAGTAGTACAACTTGCATTATAAAGCAAATCGTAGTGGGACCTTTTTTGTGTAGTAAAATTTACCCTACAATGCTCTAGCTTTGTCCTAAAATATTGTAGGCCGAAAACTTGTTTCTGCATACAAAACTGAGTTGAACATAGGTCTACAATATACTAGGGTAAATTTTTCCCCTGAGTTCAACTTAGGCCCCTGGTCTTCACCATAGAACTGTTCACCGTGGGACCCTTCAGAGTGGTATATAGATATGACGAGTTTTTGAATCGATCGCAAAATCATCGAGGGAAAAACTCGTTTGTCGCAAAAGCATCGAAGTAGGTAGCTCAGTCTGAAGTTGGTTTTTAATTACGACCCCCTAGTAACACTGACTCTTGCTTTTTGAGAGATAGAACATGAGAACGATAAGAAAAACGACAATTTTCTGCTTCGATAATTAAAGGAATGAGTTACATTCCCGAGTTCAACGCAGAGAATGCATTGTTTCGCGTCTGAACTTCCAGTTCAGATGCGGAAAAGGAGTTAGTTATCGACTGATTTGAAACTAAAACTTATCGAATGATTTTTAATCTAATGAATCGATTGTTCAGAAACATCTCAGCCTTCCTCCAGGAAACACCCCGAAACAAAAAGAGGGAGTACTGTCATTGGAGGGACGAAGACCATGGTTGAAGGTGCTTTCGGTTTTCCCTACTCTCTGTTTCAACACAGAAGTTTATTTTAAACTAAAAGCAAGTCGAGTCTCAAGCCAGGTATAGTAAAAGACTGGAGACATTGAGAGAAAGCGTTAGAAAGGAATGAAAGGAGAACTTGACAGAGAAAAAAAGAGAGATAGGGTAAAAAGAAATGTAAGATAGAGAGAATGAAAGAAAAAAGCTGAGAGAGAGATGGCAAGAAATGGAGACATAAAAAGAAAGTGAAAAAAGGTATTTGAATTTTGAGAAAATTTTGAGCTGCTGCTCAAAAGAGCAACGATCGGAACAATCATGGGAAAGACAAACTTATATTCTCCTAACACATCCGAAAAATTTTTTAAGACAGGGTTGTTTTTTCTACAAATTTGCGAGACAAAAAATTAAAAATACTTTTTTTTTGTTTTTGAAGGACGCATCTGCGGAGCCAATTACTGATCAAGGGGTCAGCAAGGCCTCACCAGAGATAAAGACTGTCCTGAAGGTGGGCAAAATTTTACTTAGGGGGGGGGGCGCACTTTACTTGGGGGGAATACTACTGACTTGTCCTGAAGGTCCTCAAGGTTATACTAATGATTGGAAATGTGTATTCCAATTGAAAAAAATTGGTATTGGGTATCTTCAAATCGGATTTTTCTGCTTTTTAATATCCAATATTTATCTTTCTTACCAATTTCTCTTCTTTTTTTCCTCTCTTCATGTTCTGCGTCTCTCTATATCTCTGTCTTTCTATTCACTCATCTCTCTTACTTTTTTTTCACACTCCGAATAATCAATTTGAGTGTTTCAGCTCTATATCTACACACACATATATATATATATGATTAAATGGAATTTTCTATTCTTTGCAACACCAAAAAAAAAAAGAAACTAGTAAGAAAAGAAAGAAATCATTATCGTTGTGTTGTAAAGAAGGCCTCCGCCGAAGAGTATGTCCAACAAGGGAAGAGTCAAGCCTCGCCAGAGTACCAAACAGCCATGAAGGTGGACTCTTCTCTGTTTTTTAAAACTTGTGATTGCTAATTTATCGCACTCACCAATATACCATCACTAAAATACGCCTTCAAACATGGTCCATCACTAAAATACGCCTTCAAACATGGTCCATCACTAAAATACGCCTTCAAACATGGTTAATCATATCCTCAGTCATTTTGTGTAGTTGGGACATGAATAGGATTCTAGTAAACACTACTATGTTTGTGTTATCAATTTCCTCAGTTTGTTTAAATATGTCAGGAGAGCAAGTGTAACTCGATTGCCAAACTGTGAGCACACAGAACATTCTCGCCACAGCCGGGCTATGCGATGCTTATATTCACCATCATGTTGATAGCGTTGGGTTGGGATTCCGAGTAAGAAAGAATTAGGATTTAAGACTTAGATTTTGCTTCATTATGCTCAAAGTTTTTTAAAGGTTGTTTTTTTCATAAAGAATTTATTTTGAGTGAAACTCGGTTTGGAAGAGGTTCTCGATCGACTTTCAAGAAAGCTCTGGATACTTGTCTTCCTTGAACGAAAAGAGCGACTTTGAACGATTTCTATGAATAAAAAAATTGAAAATTTCGTTTCTCTGCGTTTACACAGGCGTTTTTAATATTTAAAGAATTCGGTCTCTTATATATTTTTTCAATTTCAAAGTTGTTCTCTCTCTCACTTCCTACTCACACACAGGCTCTTATCCAGTTCGAAGTTAGAAAATAGACAGGAGAGAGACCTGAGAAAAGAATCAAGGGAGGGTTGTCCAGCGTTACCTTTAACGATACAGCTCGTCGTTTCCATGAATTCTCTCAATTCGGATTGACATCCTTTTCATCCTCGTGAAGTTTCTCTTTTCGGAATTTTTTGGTTTGATTTTTAGAAACTCGCCGAAATTAAAAGTAAATTGAGAAAAAATAAATGGTTTCGGGATGAACTATGTGTAAAGTGAGAATATCTGCTGAAAGCAATAGAGGTGTTATTTGAAACCTGTTGAAATATCTTCGAAAAATGATGAGGAGCGACCTACCGCCCGCTCAAAACTCGTCATCTCTTTTCTGACATTACCAGCAACCATACATTCGGGGTATATTTCAAACCGAGTTCCACTGTTGGCCTGAGGTACGCACCGAAATTATTAAAGTGGGCATTATGATCTGCCCATATTGAAATATATTCTCTTTCGAGATAAACAAAAATTGAGAAGTTTCATCTCGAGCAAGCTTAACTGCGTTTCAAAGGCGTCGCGGTGCGTCTGATAGCAAGAAGTTATTATATTACATCATAGGAAACGCATTAGATTTTCGCCAGAACGAAAAAAGCGGGATTGGGAGAAAACAAGAAAAGACCAAAGACCGGAAAAACGGAATCGGAAAAAAAAACCTTTCATTTATGCGTAAAAGTGTATTTTTTTTTCTTGTTCGTAAAGCAAGCATCCTATAAGTCAATATTCAGCTGTTTACAATATCCAGCTATTTCAATCTTTTGCGACATGGAAAGACCCTCATAGATTTTAGTATCGAGTTACAATCTGTTTTTTGTTTGCTTTTTTCGTTTGCTTAATAAATTATACGAACTTTTTTAGTTTCGAATTTCTGTTCAGTTAGAGATGGATATACGCAGCAACACAGATAACTAGAAACACACTTGAAAAAATTCAAAAATCTAAATAAAATAAGTATTCTCTTCATAATCTAAAACTTTAATTTATTTTATTTGGTTTTCTAAAGCATTTAATGAATTCATTTGGTGATTCATGTCGAAAATATACATAATTAATTCGTTTTTTTGTAAAAATACTAATTTTGCAAAATTCAATAACTTCGCTCAACTTGTTGTGGAAGTATAATTTTTTTCTAAAATCCGCTTGTTTCGACTTTGAACTTTACTTTTTTGTCATTCTGAAGCTTTCTCGTGACCTCATTTGTATTACGCTTGAATTTGCTCTCAAAGAAGATTCCGTGGCGAACCTAACCAGTTATTTGGTTGTTTTTTTTTGAAATTTATTGCATAGCTTGAAACAAGGCTTATCTTCAGTAGAAAGTTACACCTTTAATCGAGAATAAGAAGGATTGGGTGTATTGTTGGACCAATAAAAAAGTCATCCTTTGGAGATATCCAAGTTCGGTTCACACTTAACATGCAACATTTGGCACGAGTATTTTGAAAGCATAGTCAGTTGATTTTATTCCTTCTCCATTTCGAGAGATCTTGGTAAATCTCACGCTCTTGCATATGTATATGAAAGTATAACTGCGGAAGAATCAGTTCAATTATAATGTTAAATTTCCTTCAAGTCAGAGGTCCAAATCAATTGAAATAAAGTTTTAAAATTGAAGGTGTAATTGAAGGGTTACGTGTAATAATAATCTTTCTCGCGCTTGTTCCCGCCTCGCGGCAGGGTACGCGCTCCCCTGAGATACAGGACAGACCTATCCTGGTAGAACCAGTGGCTGCCTGCTAGATCACTGCTAGTGTGACTAACACACTAACCATTATGCCACGCCCGGACTCAATTGAAGGGTTACGTGTACTTCTAAGAATTACCAAGTGTTGCTGGTTACTAAATGGTCCAATTTGAAGAAAACATGATTCTCAACAGTTGAATTTGGATTTGCTTTCCCTTTCTTAAAAGCTGCTAATCTCTAAAGAATGACTTCATAAATGCTTTGGTTCACTTTGAAATAGCTTCTTTTTTCCGTTGTGATAAGTAGACTTTTTTGGAAGTTCAAATTGGTATTTACATCTTCTCTATTCTAATAGAAGATTGAAGTTATGTTATAATTACGGCTTGAGATAGTTATATGTACAGATATACCTTAATATGGGGACAGATATACCTTAATATGGGGACTGTTTTAATTCATAAACTACCTCCAAGATATGAGCAAGAGGTAAATATATTCCTACCTTACTTTTTTCATGAATTTTCTGAAGTTTCAAAAGTTATAAAGCTCTCAAGAAGAGAAGTAGAACAAAGAAAAGAAAAGTAGTAGGAGGAAAATTAAATGTTTCAACGGTTCTGCTGCACTTGTACTTTTTTAACTTTATTCTTCAGGAGAAGGCTTATTTCGTTTCATTCGTGAACTGAAAATTCAATTTTTCCGGGTTTTCATGAAATATAGAGTTCGAAGTTCGAAGCCCTTCGAGGTCTTCTCCTCATCCGCTTTTATCCGCTTTTCGAGTAATGTCTAAAACAGTGTTCATCACACTTCCTTCCCAAGCAAACCCCATCTTTCCCCCTCTTTTCCCCTGCTTCTTGCCGTAAGCCTCTGGACATAAGCTGGCTTCTCTCCCTGAAAGCATTCTGGTGCATTTGAAATGTATTCGTGCGTCCCACAGAATCTCTCACCGAGATCTCAATGGCATCCTTCCTATAAGTGGCGCATGCGTTTGTCAGAATGCAAGCATCGCAACGATCATGTCAAAAAAGAGGTTTGAAGCGATAGAGAATAGCTGTGGATGAAAAAACATAGAAAGAGATGGGAGATTTAAATAGAAACAAAAAGTGAGCGAAGTATGACGAATAGAGTGAAATACCGAGTTAAGGAGAGAGAAAGTGATGGAGAATCACAAAGAGAGAGAAAGAGAGAGAGAGAAAAAAGATATGGAGAAAGTCAAAGAGAGAGAAAGAAAGATACATAGAAAAAAGAGAGTATGTGAGAGAGAGAAAGAGAAAGTAAAAGAGATTAAGAGAGAAAGAGTTAGAGAGCGAGAGAGAAAGAGGGGCAGATGGAAAGAGAAAGAGAAAAAAGAGTAGGTGAGAGAGAGAAAGAGAAAGTTTTTCTCTCTCTCACCGTAAGAGAAAGAAAAGGGAGAAAAATAGAGAAATATAAAGAGAGAGAAGGAAGCGATAGAGGCATTTCCGTTGAAGGATCCGCGTGTCCGTTAGTATTTGGTTTCCTTCCACAGACGAGGTTATTATTCTCGCCAATGCTCTCCAGTCTCATCTCGAACCAGAAAGCATTGCTGCTCTCCTGTTCCTTTTATCAGCTACTATCGAAGAGTTACGTGCTCAGCCGAAAGTTCGCACGCCACAGGAATAGGAGCTTTTTGTTATATATTCCTACGATATGAGTGCATTCATTCTTCTGTTACACTTTCATGGCTTCTTCTTGCTCTCTTCTTGCTCTTCCCCTATTTTATTCGCGTCTTTCTTCCTCTCACTTTGTTTGGTTTTTTTAAAGTGCAAACATGCTTTTTCAATTTTTTAATAAATATTTTAAGTATATTTTTAGTACGTTTCACACATTCCCCTCCTTTTTCTGTCCATCTTCTCTTTTTCAGTTATCCCTAATTCTGTTTAATAGCTTCACCTCTTGTCCCCCCTTCATCTCTTGTCCCCCTCAAGTGCCTCTTTCTATTCCTTTAATTCTTTTTTCCACACCACTTCCTTTTGCTGTCTTCGATAAATGAAGGAAAGTTCAAGCAACAAAATAAAAATATTCGCAGCCATGCTTATATTCGCAGCCATGCAGCAGCAAAATATTCGCAGCCATGCAGCAGCCAGCCTCACTTCTTACTTTTTAACACTGCCTTTTCCACTCATGAAATTCGCTTTCCTTTAATTTATTTCCAAGTACCTTTTTCATTCAATGTTTTTCAGCCCATCTATACTTTTCTGTTTCCGCCTCTCGCTCTCTTCAATTCTCCTACTCTTTCTCTTTCTCACGTCCTCTTTCGTTCGGCCTCTCTCTCTCTTTCTCTCTTTTCTTCCTGTATTTCTCTGTATTTCTCTGTCTTTCTCTCTCTGGACCTCTCTTTCTCTATATCTCTCTATATTTTCCTGACTATCTCTCACGTCTCAATCCCCCTGTGCACTCTCATGTTTTTTTGGCCGAGAAATATCCGTAATAGCGCTACGCGCACTTTGAGTTCTTTCTTTCTCCATGCCGAGCCTTTCTCCCTTCTCTTTCGATTTCAAATGTTGCACCTACTTAGTACTTAGACAACGCATGAAACGATACGAAGGCACTTGAAAGCTTTCTCATCTAGAAAACCTGGTGGTTTTTTCAACAAGTTAATAAAAATTAATGATAATAATAGTAACAATAATAAAAAATAGTTTATTAATTCAATATTTAGAAAATTTGCAATTCTCTTCTCTTACTCTCTTCCCTCGAATTTACTCTGTTGTGTTACGTTGACTTGACACCGCAGCACCAGCTTGCTTCCCGAATCGTTTCCTGTCCATTTCATAGCTTCTCTCGAGACTTTTTTTGCTGAAAGGCAAAAAAAATTTCTAATAACTAATTTTCTAATAAAAAATAAGCTAATTCTAATAACTAATGACTTCGCAGGTACACATATACGCTGCCTTTTGACATGTCTTATGACATTTGTTCGATAGTGACAGTATCATTTCGCTGTGACATAACTGGTTTTTTCTCCTAACCGGGAAACCGACTTTTTAGAGAGATTCTTAGTGTGCCTCATGGATTGCTCTTACGTCAATACGTCCATTACAGACTTCTTCTTCTTCTTCCTCGCGCTTGTTCCCGCCTCGCGGCAGGGTACGCGCTCCCCTGAGATGCAGGACAGACCTATCCTGGTAGAACCAGTGGCTGCCTGCTAGATCACTGCTAGTGTGATTAGCAGCAGTGGGGAGAGTCAGATTCGTGCATGAGCACTACCAACATTTCTTAACCCCCTTGGTTTGGGTGGATCTGTCCGGGGTGGGAGTCGAAGTCGAACACGTCCATTACAGACTAACTCTATGTAATATATCAACTTCGGTCTTTTTAAGGTAGTCGGGAATTTTTTGACTTTATCATTTTCCGAAATAATGCTCGTGAATAAAGAACTCTGTCAAATGACTATTGTTTTTAAAAAATGGTAACCTTCAAGTAATACTAACACTTAAACACACAGCCTTTCTCATCAATACTCCGAAATTGGTTCGTTCATTCACTACTATTCCTTCTTATTTTATACAATGGTAAAGTTTCGAAGACATTGTTACAGAAATGAGCTTAATTCTTAGATCAGCAATCATGAGTTCGAATAATTAGAGATAAATCTGCGAAATACTGTAATCAGTATTCTGTACATAAATTGCAGCGAGTTCTATGCACATACGTGGAACCTATTCTTGGTTGTAATGAAAATTCAATTTTACATAGAACATAGAGTTTATCTCGCCACAAGCATTTTTCTAGATTGTCTTCCTCACAATTTAATTTTTTTTTTTCTATATTGTCTTCCTCACAATTTGAACTCGACATATTGAACTCGCTATCATTTTCCGAAGCTCGCTACTAGCTTTTTGTCTTCCTCATTTGAACTCGCTACTAGCCTTTTGTCTTTCTCATATGACCTCGCTACTAGCTTTTTGTCTTTCTCATTTGACCTCGCTACTAGCCTTTTGTCTTTCTCATTTGACCTCGCTACTAGCCTTTTGTCTTTCTCATTCGAGCTCGCTACTAGCTTTTTGTCTTTCTCATTTGACCTCGCTACTAGCCTTTTGTCTTTCTAATTTGACCTCGCTACTAGCTTTTTGTCTTTCTCATTTGACCTCGCTACTAGCCTTTTGTCTTTCTCATTTTACCTCGCTACTAGCCTTTTGTCTTCATAGTTTGACCTCGCTAATAGCCTTTTGTCTTTCTAATTGGACCTCGCTACTAGCCTTTCGTCTTTCTAATTTGACCTCGCTAGTAATCTTTTGTCTTTCTTATTCTACCTCGTTACTGGCCTTTCTCGTTGTTCTCCATTTGAGTTTTACTGAATCTTAAAACCTCTCTCCCTTCTATCTTCTTCTATACACCTCTCTATTTATACCCTCTTTGTATTTCTTTCTCTCTCTCTCTAACTGTATTCCTCGACCTTTCTTAATTTCTCTTTCTCTTACTCACCCCATTGGACTCTTGCAAACTTCCGGCCTCAAGACAAGCATTGGACTCTTGCAAACTTCCGGATTCACGACAAGAAATGCCTTGATGTCCTGCAAGCCGAGCCAAATTAGCTTATTCCCTTAAGGGAGATGCTCTTCTTTTCACTCTTTCTCTCCTGATGAATGCAATTTCTCTCAGTCTTTCTATACTTCCCGTCTCTGCATTCCTATCACTATTTCTCGCTGGCAGTAGTCATCTTGTAGTATTCCTCTCTTCTCATCATCTTGCCTGTCCCTCGCTTTTTCTCTGTCTCTATCACTCTCGATATTTCTTCCTTTAACTCTTTCTGTCTTTCTCTATCTCTCAAGTTATTAACTAGTTTTTTTCTCGAGGTCCCATCAGGAAACTGCCAAGGGTTGTTATATATTTTAATGGTATTCATAATTCGTCGGCGGGGAGGAGCAGATATGAAGATCGCTGGGGCGAATCATACTTTTTGATTAAAGTTACAATAGTGAATCTTGCGCTTACCGCGAAAACCTAAACATTTTGAGGTCATCGTGAATACCGAAACGTTTCTGTGATAACCGGAGGTACCGTAACAATAAGTTTGGGGCTAGTTTGCTCCTAATTTCCACACTCAACAGAATGCACAGTTACACATGTTTAAATGCACCACCCGAAACGGAATATTTGCTAAACTAGTCTAACAGTACAGAAAATGTGTTAAAAACAATTCCAAAAAGTTTACTGGTTACAATTTAATCCCTATTTGCTGGTCTACACTTGCTAGATTCACTTGATTCTTTTGTCTAAACGAGTTCCCATCCAACTCAGAACTTCCCACTGCATTTCAAAACTCATCGGCACCTTCGGACATTTACTGTAGACTACTAAAATTGTTTTCTATCCACACCCCGATGCATTTAAAAATGTAGAAACAAAAAGTTTTATTCGAAATTGTTTCAATTTATAAATAATTCTATTCATAGAAAAATCTAACTCAAAGCTTGTCAGGGTGTAACATAATGATAATGTGCTCGACTATCGTGCAAGGAATCCAAAGTTCGACTCCCACCCCGGAAAGATCCACTCCAAGCCAATGGGCTAAGAAATGTGGTTAGTATAATACCTTGAGCCGTATTTGGAATTGCCAGAACAACAAAGATTAAAGAGTTTCATCAAAGATGTTCCCTATATCATCATCCATTCAGATTTTCAGCTTTTGCACAAGAGATAGGAACTGAGAGGATAATTCATTTCAGATTATGACCGGTAATCATTTCAGATTATGTAGAAATCGCATCATTAAACGCCTCGCTAAGGTCTTTGATATTATCTTTAAAATCATGATATTCTTATTTAGATAATAAGGTATGACTTTTCTAGGCTGTAACTCAAAGTATAACTTGTCTGAGGAGTCACCATTTCTTCTTCTTCTTCTTCTTCTTCTTCCTAGCGTTGTCCCGCGATGGCAGGGTCCGCTTTGTGGATCTTCTTTCTCCACTTGTCCCGATCGAGGGCATCTTTCGGGCTTAGATGACTGGCTTTCAAGTCCGCATTGATGGTGTCTTGCCATCGCTGCTTCGGTCGCCCTCTCGGTCGCCGGCCGTCCACTTCGAGATTGTAGGCTGTGCTGGCTACAGTTTCCGTGATGCTCTGGTGACATGGCCGAACCATCTCAGCCGATTTTCGCGCATCTTCTCGTCGATGGGGGTGACGCCAAATCTTCTCCTTATGGTCTCAATTGGTAGGTGCTCGCGGAGAGAGATTCCCATGATCCAACGGATCATGCGCATTTCCATAGTTTGTAGACGTCGCTCAACTGTTCTCGTAGTTGGCCAGCACTCGGTTCCATACAAAGCTATGGAGCGCACTACTGTCCGATATATCTTTGACTTGAGGCGCAGAGGCATCTTTCGGTCGCATAGTACGCCTGTGAGATCTCTCCATTTCATCCATGCTCCGTTGACACGTGACAGCACGTCAGAGTCGATGCCTCCGCTGGTCTGGATGTTTGATCCAAGGTAGCGGAAGCAGGTGGACTTCGTCAATTCTTCGCCGTTTACCTTGATGGTGTCTTCGGATGGTATTGTTTCCAAGTACTCCGTCTTTGAGGTATTCAGACGTAGTCCAATTTGACTGAGTCGGCTGCTCCAAGCCTGCACTTTTTGCTGAAGCTCCTCTCTCGTTTTAGCTGCCAGGAACACGTCATCCGCGTACAGGATGGTTTATGCAAGGTCACCCTGTAGGTCACAAGTAATAGTGTCCATGACAAGAATGAAGAGGAATGGCGATAGCGCTGATCCTTGATGTACGCCCACACTCACTGGGAAACTATCCGAGATTCCGACGGGACACCTAACGTTGCTCGTTGCATCTACGTAGAGTAGCCGGACCCAATTAAATTGGAAGTTCAGGCACTTCGTGGTCCCGAAGGGCGTACATGATGTGCTTGTGTGGTACACGGTCAAATGCTTTCTCTAGATCGAGAAAAGCGAGATGGAGTGATTGCTGCTTCTCCCTGTGTTTCTCCATCAGCTGGCGAGCAGTGAAAACAGCGTCTGAAGTGCCTGTTCCTTTGACGAATCCACATTGGTTGCGTTGGAGCTTGACGATTTCTCGCAAGCGCTGTTCGCAACACGTTCGAAAATTTTCATTGTATGGCAAAGAAGGCGTATCGGTCGATAATTCGAACAGTTTGCTGGACCTCCTTTGTTCTTGAAAATCGGGACCGTGACACTTGTCAAACAATCTGCGGGTGCTCGACCAGTTTCCACTATCGCGTTGAAGAAGTCTGTAAGCCAGGGGATCGCGGAGTCTCGTAGTTCCTTGAGCTTCCATAAGTCGGCTGGTAGCTCGTCTGGACCTGTGGCTTTGGAACTCTTCATAGCACAAACGGCTTTCGAGACTTCGGCACAAGTGATGCGGGAGACTGGGCCAGCTAATTTCGGGCCTTCTGGAACATCCGGGTGTGGGAATTCTACATTTGAAATCTCTTCGAAGTGCTGTTGCCAGCGTCGGAGGATCTCTATAGTATTCTGCAGCCTTCACCCGTCTTTCGTCTTGACACATTTGTAGTGCTCGATGTCAAGAGTCGCCTTTTTCCTCGCTTTCGCTAGCCGATATATGGTCTTTTCTCCTTCCTTCGTGTCCAAGCGTTCGTAGAGTTCACGATGATGTTCAGAGCGTGCGGAGGCTACGGTTCGCTTTGCTTGTTTTTACGCAGCCTTGTACTCCTCCCAGTTCTCGTCTGTCTTCTCGATGAACCATTTCTTGTAAGCCGGTTTCTTTGCTCGAACTGCATGCTGCACTTCGTCTGTCCAAAGCCATGTCTGCTTGTCGATTCTTCGGCGTCCAGGTTTCGTCGTTCCTAGAACTCTGCTCGCGTTGGCGGTTGCAGAATCTCGAAGCGAGGCCATGTCTTCCGGGTCGATTTCAGGGAAGGTTAAACCAGTGACGACGGCTGATTTATATTCCTGAAGCTTCCACCATTTGATGGTTGCCGGGCCAGTTACTTGTACTCTCTTCTTCACGTTGACACGCAGGTCAGTTATGACCAGCTTGTGTTGAGGGGCGAGACATTCGGACGGAATCACCTTCGTGTCGATCACTGCCGGGAAGTCTCGTTTTCGTAACAGCATGAAGTCTATTTGGCTTGTGATGAGGCCGCTGGAATACGTGATCATCTGGCTCGTTCTCTTCTTGAAGAAGGTGTTGGATATGACAAGACCAGCTGCTTCTGCGAAGTCGAGGATTCGGCATCCATCGTTGTTCCTATTCCCATATCCTTTTCCACCGTGACAACTGTATCCGCTGCTTTGAGGAGTCACCAGTTAGGAAGGGAATATCTGTTGCTCTCCAGCCTGTTTTGAGACATTCCCTCTTATGTCCTGCAAAATTGACTAGAAAAATAAGCTAGGATGTCTGCATTTCCCTACCTCGACATGGCCTTTCCTCACAAAAAAGGAGCCCATCCATCTTTTCCGCTCTTTTGGCTCTTCATTTTATCACAGGTTTTGCATTCATCCGGCCTGGTTTCGCTCACACTCGATAGAAGTTTTTTCTCCCTCATTCTACCTATTTCTCTCTCCCTTTCTTTCTCTCTCTCTCTCTCTTTCTTTCTCTCTCTATCTATCTATCTTTCTCTCTTTCTCCCTGTCTCTCTCTCTTTTCCCTTTCTCTTTTTTTCTTTTCTCTTTTTCTTTCTCTCTCTTTCTCTCCGTTTTTACTCTCTTTTTCTCTTTATATCCAATTCATATCTCTGGTTCCTTCTTCCCACAGCTCCTCATCTGCTCTCCCCATCCTTGTTTTGCACTCTCTTCGATATGAGTTGTCCTTTCCTGAGCCCGGTTGTTCCTTCAACGCGCGCTGTTTTGTTTTATCGCTTCCGTATATCAGTGAGGCAGAATGAATGGCCATCAAACGACTCCCTCGGCTGTCGCTTCCAGCACTCCACTTCCTTCAATGTAGGCCTTCATCACAATCAAACTCTGAGGCCTTCATCACAATCAAACTTTGCAACCAAAGAGCTTTTTCGCAGCTTGGCCTCTCTCTCGCTCTCTTTTCTCTCTCTTTCTCTATTTCTCTCTTTCTCTCTCTGTCTAACTTTTCTTTCTCTGCCTCTCAGACTCTCTCTCTCCTTTATCTCTGCCTCACTGTTACTTTCTCCCCTCTCATTCCATTCCTCTCTCTCGATCTATCTTTCTCTCTCTCTCTCACTCACTCATCTCTCTCTCACTCATTCTCTCTCTCTCTCTCTCTCTCTCTCTCTCTCTCTCTCTCTCTCTCTCTCTCTCTCTCTGTTCTATCGTTATACTACCAATTCCGGTGCTCTTGCTTACTCTCATATGTAGTAGCTCAAGTCATAAGACTCGAGAGAGAGAGAGAGATAGCGGAATAGGCTAGGTCTCTCCGATGTCTTCCAGTTAGTCTTCAAAAGCAATCAACACTCTTTTTTTCTACTTCTTGTCATAATTAAAAAAGGCGTACGAGCAATAACATATTGTTTCTCCCGGAACAACTGGGGCAGGAGGGATCTTAGCTCCACTGTTTTTTTAATTAACTGGGTTATACTCTTCTTACTTAACTGTCATTGCTATGTTTTCAAGACAAAATCCACTCTATTCGATTCTGGTCAAGATGAATGAGATTTCCTGGAAAGTGTGTGTTTTCTAATCTATTATATTACTTGCCCACACTATCTTTTTTCTTCGAAGAAACAGAAATTGCCATGAGTACCGATCTCGTTTGGCGTTCTATTAACTTGAAAATTTTTTCTGACTTCCAACTGATATTTATTCGTTCACTATCGAATTCTTCTCTATTTGCTGAAATACAAAAATCAATAAATATTCTTTTCATTCCTCGAATAAGTTTGTTGCTATATTTTCAAAAATTATACTTCTGGTCGTACCGCCGCGCACGCTGCCTTGTCATTGTCGGCCCTAAAGATAGCGACTCTCCTTCTGCGGGGGAGCGTGTCTTACCTGATGAGGCCGTGGTAAGGGTGTTATTGGACGATCTGAATGTTCAAATGCGACCTGAAGCGATCTTTAGAATAGGCACTGTTAACCGGCGCTTGCTCAAAGTGATGCTACCGGCGCGTTCTTACATGCTGTATTCCTTGACCAATGCTCACTCGCTGCGTTCCCTTTCTAAATGGAAGGACGTTTACATCCGTAATACAATGACACCCGATGAGCTGACTGCCTGGAACGATGAAATACTCCTGCTGAGACAAGTAGGTGAAGCGTGCCCTACCTCCGGCAGGGTGGTAGGGTTCGCTTCAGCGAGATGAGCTTTGTATGGCTGTAGCAGGAGATAATAAGGCCGAGGCGGACACTACCACCGGCTCTTCCACAAACTTCCTCCAGACCTTCTCCCATTCAGGGAAACTGATTGATAAAGGAACTATTTCTCTTGATTCTCTTTCTGTTCTTTGTTTAAATGCTCGCTTTTTGAAAAACAAGTTGAAGCATTTGCATAATTTAATTTCTTATCATAAGCCACATCTTCTTCTCTGCTTAAAAATGTGGCTGAATGATGCCATTAGAGACTCAGAACTCATTGGAAACCTCCCCTACTCTGTACTACGTCATGACAGGACAAATAGAAGGGACTGGGATGTTTAAGCTCTCCTCAGAGATCATTTACCGCTCAGTCAAGTATCTATACGTAGAATTTCTACATTGATCATATTAGCATTTGACCGATTTTTATCAATCTCTGTCTCTAAAACCCGTTTGATTATCTGCTATAGGTCTCTAATATTATCTTCTCCACAAAATGAATATTTTTTTCCGATTTGCTTACGGAATTAGTTGCCCAACAATATGTAATAGTTGGAACTTCAAATTGGAATTTCATTCACACACTGTCTTACTCATCTAACTTTCTCAAAGACCTAAATTTTGACTTATTTTTGACACAACACGTTAGATCTTGCACTTATGGGTCTAAATTCGATTTAGTCTTGTCTACACAGGACACAGTATCCAATTGCACTGTTGGCCCGTCTTTTGCGGCCCCTTCTGATCCCAATGCTATATGTTTTACTCTCTCTTTTCTGTTGTTGTTGTGTTGTTGTTTTGTCACGCTATGCGTCGTCCGTTGGCGGTGGCTCCGGTTGAGGCCGGGTCGGGAGAACTAGGAACTCCACGGCCTCGCTGGGTTTGTGCCAGAGGGCGGAAACATCGAGGGTTGTCGGAGACACCGAACCATCGAACAGATGACATGTGTCGTGGCCAGGCGTTCCGCAGTCTGGGCACTTGTCTTGGGTAGTGGGGTCCAGGCGGTTCCGATAGGACATCAGAAGTCTGTTTTCTGTCTCCACCTCTTTCTCTTGAAGAAGTCTATGACTGCCACAAGGGTAATCATGACGAGTTCAATGACCACCTCAATAGCATCGACTGGTCAGTTACGATTAATAACTAGTGTCGACAATCTTGTTAGTGTCGACAATCTTCTTAGTGTCGATGATCTTGTCCATAGGCTCAATCTCGTTTTGATGCAAGCAATTTCTAGATACATTTGTGCCTACTAAACGTCGCAGAACTCCGTTTGATTCGTATACTGAATACATCCATACTATGTACCGTATACTGATACTGAATACATCCATACTATGTACCGTACATCCATACTATGTACCGTACATCCATACTATGTACCGTACATCCATACTATGTACCGTACATCCATACTATGTACCGTACATCCATACTATGTACCGTACATCCATACTATGTACCGTACATCCATACTATGTACCGTACATCCATACTATGTACCGTACATCCATACTATGTACCGTCACAAACGACCTTTGTTCGAGAAAATTTATGGCTAGAGTTCAATTAGAATACAAAAGAATTACTCATGATTTGGATAAGGCTGTAACAAAATTCGAATTAAAAAGAGAAACGAAAAAGTTCTCGACCGGAAATCTTTGTATAAGTATTCGAATTCGCATCTAAAAGGCAAAGCAAATATCCCTTCTTTATTTAACTTGTCTGGTAATAGCCTTCACACTAATAAAGCAAAAGACAAAGCTCTCTTCTTTTCTAAAGTATTCAGCTCTGATTATGGTAACCATTCATCTTTTGATAGTGTGATTGGAGGCTCTATCACTGATATTCTTATCAAGCCTGAAGAAGTCGCCCGCCAGATTCAAAAGTTGAAATCAACTACTTCACGAAGTTCTGAGGGTATTCCGCAAATCGTTTTCAAGTACTGCGCTTATTCCCTTTCAGAGCCTCTCAGTTATACATATTTATAACTTGTTTTTTAAACTAGAAATTTCTCCCTCTCTCTGGAAAATGTCATATGTCACTTTGATACCTAATCTTTTTCTCCCAAATCTGTGTGATGACTTTCGTGTCTTTGCTATAACACCTAGCCCGTCGGAAGTATTTGAGCGGCTGCTTAGAGATAAGCTCCAGTTGAGATCTGACTTGCACTTCATTATTCCTGAAGATGAATTTGGGTTCGTACCTGGCAAGTCTGTCCATTCTCAACTAATTGTTACCATTAACAATGAAAAGAAGCTTCTATATCACGATTTAACTTAGGCGTTTGATTCAGTCTCGCATCCTAAATCAATTCATAGGCTGAATTGTCTTGGTATTGGTGGAAACTTATTGTCTTGGTTCGATTGTTATCTCGCTAACCGCACTTTCGCTTTTAGCGTTAATTCTAATTTAGGAAAGTGACGTGAAATTTTTTTAGGAGAGTGATGAAAATTCCGGTGTGCCGCAAGGGTCATTTCTCGGACCTTTACTCTTTCTATATTATATTCATTATCTTCACAGCGCATTTCGAACACTGCCTTTGGTCGATATCCAACTTTTTGTTGATGACATAAAACTATCAACAGTGTTTGACGCACAATAAGCTCATTTACAGCCAGGGGTTAAATGGAGCCGCCCAATTTGGGTTTACATGTGTCCGCCGCTCAAAGTTTGGAGGAAAAAAGAAGAGGGGATAAAGGAAAAGGGTAAGAAAAGAGGGAGTTTTCTGTCAATGGTGTGTGTACATGTATCCGCCGACGGGACAGATCCGGTCACTATTTAACATCTGATTCCAGCTCTGTTTTGCCTCTTCAAACATATTAGAATACTGCAAGAAATGGCTGTTGAACATAGCGGAGAAAATGCAATGTAATTTATTTAGGAAACAGAAACCCTCATCCGAGTTACTCAGGAAACATAAACCCTCATCCGAGTTATTCAGGAAACAGAAACCCTCATCCGAGTTACTCAGGAAACAGAAACCCTCATCCGAGTTACTCAGGAAACAGAAACCCTCATCCGAGTTACTCAGGAAACAGAAACCCTCATCCGAGTTACTCAAGAAACAGAAACCCTCATCCGAGTTACTCAGGAAACAGAAACCCTCATCCGAGTTACTCAGGAAACAGAAATTCTCATCCGAGTTTCTCCTTCGTTTCTCAGTTTCTCCTTCGTTCAATCCGTCTCCTTTCATTCGAGATCTCAGTGTTCTGATTGATTCAGATTTCTGCTTCCGTAATCGTTATTCTTTAGTGGTTAGAAGACCTTTGAATATTACTGTATTTGAATATTACTCTATACTGTATTTTTCGCACTTTGAAGTCCAAAATAGCTAAGATTTATATTAATTAGATGATTCAATACATACATATGCTCTCCCATTTGTGAGTTTTGTTCTTCTTTATGATTTCATCTAGTTGTATCTTTATGATGTCTCCGTTTCTTCAAAAAATTTTCTCACTGAGTTATGGTTCTTCTTTTTTTGGATGCTGTATTTGCCTTTTTTAGATACTGTATAGGATACTGTATTTGCCTCTTACTGTAACCTCTTGATCTATTGTATGTTTGTTCCTTTTTTCCCTTTGAGGGAAATGCGTTCATATTATCTGTTCTCTCGACCTATTATAGTGTCACACCTAATGGTGTAAATTAAAGAAATAAATATATCAATGTCGGAATGACTTTAATGCTTCGAAATGCACTCTGAAAGTTTCTGCAAGTTTTCGATTTTTCTATGTCTTTTCTGACATTTCGCTTCAACGACTTTTAAACTTATTACCTAATTTTTTAAACCTAATTTTTTCTCAAACTTCCTTTTCAAGCATAAGCCTTGGTTTAATTCGGAAATTTTGATATCATACATTGCTTCCGCTCATCCCTCCTTGCTGCTCGACACCTACATATATCCGATGACGGTCATGACGATTCATGACTAATCAAGACCTTAAATTATTCTTAAATTTTTTCCTTGCATTTATTTATCACTTCGAAACCTTTTTCACTGCTCTAATTTGTCAGGGGAAAAATTCCTCTCTATATAGGAGTTGTCTCTACTCTTCTCTAATCCTCTCTTTATAGGAGTTGTCTCTACTCTTCTGATTATTTAATCAATCATTTCTGTCTTTTGAAGACGTTTATTTTGAAAAACAATCGGAAGTTTAAACTTGACGCATACAAAAATGAAAATATCTCGAGAATGGCATTTGAGTCGTGCTTTAGATTGAGCATTATACGGCCAAGTTTAGAATCAGATGAAAAAATCGTAATAAAGCATTCGAGCTCAGCTACTCTTAAAGAGATGTGTGGGAAGTAGGCTGAGAATGGAAATAGATATAGAGGTACCGAGGAAAAGGAGAACAAGATAGAGGGAAAAAAAAGTGGTTAAAAAAAGTTTGAAAGAGATACAGAGAAAAGAATGAAAAAAGAGAATTAGGAAGAAGGAGAAACACAGAGAGAGAGAGAGAGAGAGAGAGAGAGAGAGAGAGAGAGAGAGAGAGAGAGAGAGAGAGAGCGAGGGAGATAAAGAAAGAGAGAAAAAGGGTGGAAAAGAGAAAGAGCGAGGAAGAAGGAGGGGATAGGAAGGAATAAGAACAAAAAAAAGAAAAGAGATACAATAATCTAAAAAGGAGGGGGGGGGGGTTGAAAGGGGCGGCGAGGTTTAGAAGTTCATAAAGAGGAGCATTCTTTCTTCTTGGTTGAGCAACGTGAACCATTTCCGCAAGCTCTCTCTCTAAAACTCTGAAACAATAAGTTATTAGTGGATTAGGGAGAAAAAGGAGAAAAGGATCCAATTTTGGGAAAAATTTAAAAAAAGAGAGTGCAAAAATATAATTTAAAAAAAGAGAAAGTGAATAAAAAAAGAAGTAAAAGAGAGCGAGGGAGCTTGAAGAATGAAAATAGAGCTAGACATGGATTGTGAAGAATGAAAAAGCTTCATGAAACCCATGTTTCACTACTTCAACCGATTTTTTTCGGCCAATTACTTGAATTCCACTGAAATTGTTTCATGTTCTCTTTTTTATCTTTCTCAGTCGCATTTCAGACAACTCTCTTTTTTTCATTCGCAGTTAGTTTTCGAAGCTGAGAATTGACTTTTTCATGGATGTCATGTTCAAATAAATGTCAATTGCTGTCTCTTACATTTGAACCATCCTTCGCCACGAAAACTCTATCATGAGAAGATATTGTTTCTAGGTACGGCATAACTCTTTCGATCGAATCTTTTTTCACAGTAACCTATTGAGAAAAAAAATTTGAAAAAAATTGATCACTTTTAATTCGTAACCGCGATTGCCTTATCAGCATAATGATATGTGTACTCAAAAAAGTGTACCCAAAAAAGTGTACCCAAAAAGTAGGATTTTCGATTATCGGTTAAACTTGAGGTTTTCCAAAAGAAGCGCAACTTTTACCCTTCTTTCAGGACCGTTTGCCCCACCTAATCGATGTCAAATGAAATCAATCAACCTCTACAATGAGCTGGATAACGGTAAGTTCATTGAGGTTATGATTGATGATTTTCCAGACATTCAAAAATTCTGTACTCACTCAGAACAGAAAGATTCTGAGAATTTCTCAGTACCTCTTTTTTTTCTTGAGGAAAGGCCATGTCGAGGTTTTTTGTGAGGAAAGGCCATGTCGAGGTAGGGAAATGCAGGCATCCTAGCTTAAGAAGCGTGGTTGAATTTCATAGACAAAAGTTTGACAAGTTGTAATAAGGCAATAATCCGGAGTGAACTTGCTTGTGAGTGTGAGCATTTAAAACAGACACTAACAGCTCTGTGTAGTTTTCAGGGCGCGAAAATTTAGAATGAACACTGGTCATCAACGTGTATCATCACTGTTTAAAATATCATCAAGTTTTACCACCGAGAGCTAAATGAGCGTGAATCCTTTTTAGGACACCCTTGCGGTGCTATGTCTGAGTGTCTTGAAGTACGCCAGCACTGGTCAAATTCCGATTCCGCCCATCTTCTCTCCGTGTGAATTCCCTTCTCCGTTGATACCTGAAACACAGGTTGGCTTTGCCCTTGCAAACTGCTAGATATCTGCAGAATACATGAGTGTTTGGTATTTTGTGCGCTGATAGTTTATGGGTAAACAGATAGGTCGACTCCTTCCAGGATAGGAGAAGGTTATATTTGATAACTTCACTACCACAGAGCAGGTTCATTCATGGCAAGAGGACGGTTCTTTCATTTGTTTTTAACCGTTAGGTCTCTTTTTCTTCATTTGGTCTACGAATTTTTGATCTCTTGTTTGTTCCTTTCCCCTGCAGACTCACACGTATAATGCTACTTAGCAACACCAGTTACTTTTAGAGAGAAAAGCACTTAAGCTAATCTCATGACGTTGCTTACCTTCAGACAAACGGGGACCAAGCTGAAAGAAAAAGAATATGACTCCAAACTTAAGACGGGAAATGACTTTTAAAGTATATGACTCCAAACTTAAGACGGGAAATCACTTTTGAAGAATATGACTCCAAACTTAAGAAGGGAAATGACTTTTCAATCAAAGTCTCGGATCGAACAAGGAAGTGGAAAACTTGAACAAAAGAAAGAGTTATGGAAAGAAAATGACAGCTCTTAGGAGATAAAGAGGTGGGAAAGCAAGTCTCAGAGCTCAATATTTTCGAAGTTTGGAAAAGAAAAATAAAAGGAAAATAACAAGATTGAGTGCTTAAAACACATTATTAACTTTGACATTGAGCCTCGGAGTTATGCCTCGCTAGCATAAGTGAAGCATCTATGTAGTTATGCCTCGCTAGCATAAGTGAAGCATCTATGTAGTTATGCCTCGCTAGCATAAGTGAAGCATCTATGTAGTTACAAACGGGAAAAAAGGATAATGCCTTTCCCGTTCAGATGTGAGCACGCGTAATGAGAAAATAATTTTAGTTACAATATTGTTTTTTTTTATTGTGACAACAACAATTCAAGATCAAACTATTTTTTAAACAATTCTAATGGAAAATATGGTTTTTGTGTTCATAAATATTGATGTACCACTACTTTTAAGCCATTCTTGGGGTAAATTTCACTTTAGCCCCCTCCCCCGCGCTGGACAAAATGTAATTCAAAAGTTCTATAAAACTTGAGCTCAACCTCTCTTCTAAACCCTGGCGTTGTATGATGCTGCATCACCATTTATTGGGTTTTTTATGCTTGCCTGGATTAGTGTTTTCGTTGTGTTTAAATTGCATTTTTTTCTATGAAATGATTGCTTAGGCTAAGGTAAGGGAGGCTAAAATTTCAGGACATCTATTGGAGAAGTGGCGCTGTCAGGGGCCTAAATTAAAAAGGTCCGGGTATCTACTTTAACTCCCATATTGTATGGTGGGGAAATAAAGTTAAATGGTGAACATTTTTCTTTAGGCTTTCTCAATTTCTGATCTTCCCCTTTAGCCCCTTACATTTAGGTATGTTCCACTATGGAATGAGGGGTTTTTGTATCCCGGGGGGTGCTAAAGTCCCGGGGGGGGGCTAAAGGAAACGTTTCTTCCTACTTGATACCCTGGTCTCTGAATACTGGCTCACATCTAGAAGTTCTTACATGATTTGAAAGAGAGGCTGGGTTCTCTCTTATCTAGTAGACAAGCTTTTTTCCCGTGCTTTTTTGATCATCTTCCAAAAGATAATGTGAATGAAATCCATGGCACGGGCAAAAATTGTCACTCGGCTGGGAACCGAACCTCCGCTGCCCAACCGGGGCTTGTAGAGAGTTACCAATACACCAACCAAGATAATGTCTTTTCTTACAAACTTTTTCACGGACTACGGTTTCGAGGCCTTCACACTGTGTTTTAGAATTGTTCTCTAAATACCTTCCAGAAAAAGAAGAATGTTTTGACGTTTATAAACTAAACCATTTCTCTCTCTTCTACAGTATTCTACAGTATCAAAAGATGAGAACTCTCTACTTCTACAGTATCAAGAGATGAGATCCTACTGTGACTCATGAGTATTCACTCGTCCAAAATTACTGCTATCACGGTACTGACTGTGCGCAACCACTTATTCTTCCGATTTGTAATTTCTATGAACGGCTGCCTTTCAAAAACTTCCTTTTTTTATTGCCAAGACTCTCACCGCACGATTAACATACCTATTCCCCTAGGAGCTCTCCTTCCTCATGTAAAGCCTGCGATCTCCATTTATGTCCTTCACTGCCTCACAACACTTTGCGTAATGAAAGTGTATAGAGTACGGTAAAAAGCTCGGTACAAAACGAAAGCAAGTTTTCATCAAAAACAAGTCACACTTAATGCATATACCGTAGTCCAAGAAATTTCACTTGCTACCGATAAGCAGATTCAATTTAGACTGCTCGATGTTATGCATGATTCTATGATTATCTACTTTCATTACGAATGCATCATAAGATATCATTCTAGCCTTAATCGACGTTAACCTGCAAAAGCTTTCTCATTACCTCCTTACTCCTTTCCTTGTAGAGGCGATTGGAATGTAGTACACACACAAAAAAGTCTGGAAAATGACACATATACATTTGAAAGTATGGATAGTAATAAATTATAGGTATGAATAGTAATATTTTCAAATGCATATGTGTAATTTTCCATACTAATTTTTTATTTGTAGTCATAATGTGATTTTTTACCAATCAGCAGCAAGATAAGTTTGTATATACTCATCGAAATTTGAAAGTCAATGTTATAATTCGCTTTAATTATTTATTTTCACTTGAGAAAGAAGTTATGCGACATGAGTAACTTTTTTAAACCGATAAACTAAATTACAATGCGAATGTAACTGAAATTTGAAGCTTTTCTAATATCAAAAGTTTCATTCTCTTCATTAGAACATGTCATCAGTATGAAAGAATGCCATCAGCCATCAGTATGAAAGAAATACCGCTACTCCATTCGTTTCATTTTTTTCTAAACCAAAGTTTTATTTTTCTCTATTCCATGAAAGTCTCTCTCAATCTCTGTGTTCTTCTCGTTTTTGGATACCTTCCTCAAAGTCCAGTTCTGCCTTTTCTTCTTTTTTCGCCTTACATCATCTCTTTTACACTACACAGCCGAGCAAATTGTGTATGTTTCTCAGGTCCCGAGTGGAATTTCGACAGCTCCTGAAAAGTTTTCAGTGGCGCTCGATCCGTTTGTGGGATTGTGACGCAAAAATAGAAAAAATTTCATTTCCACAGCAATTTTTTTGTGTTTTGTTATTGAATTTCTTCAAAATTTCTACGGCTTTCCGATATGAGAAGCCCTTCCTTTCCTATTCAATTCGGACATAACGATATGAATGTTGCATCTCTTTAGGTCTCTCTTTTTTCTCTCACTTTCTTTCTTCTGTTTATGTCTCTTTCTAATTTTTGTCGGTTCTTTGCTATATATCTTCCAACTTTATATTATGCGAAGAAATTGAATTGTCGGAAACACATTATTGTTATGTGATTTTTCATTCAAGAAAGGAGCTAACGGGTGAGGGAGAACTTGCAAAACCAGAGGAGTATGGGATTTTTATGACCTAGGATTTTTATAACAAACATTAAAAAATATCGTGCTGTACTTTAGCAAAAAGTCAATGACTTTTTACAGAACAAAAAAAATTAATGATCTACCAAAAATCCGTAGCTCTTAATTAAGTTGCATACAACAGTCAGGAAAAAGAGTGTATGTGGAGAAAAAAGAAAGAGTAAGGAAAAGAGAGTGGAAAAGAAAGGGACTGCGAGAGAAAGGGAGAGAGCGCCAGAGATAGAAAGAGGGTAGTAGAGAGAAAGGGACAGCGGGAGAAAGGGAGAGGGCGCCAGAGAGAGAAAGAGGGTAGTAGAGAGAAGAAAAGGAGAGAGAAAAAGCTAGGGAGAAAGAGAAGAAGGTAAAGGAAAACGTCTAATGTTTTCGCAAAATCAGAGAAAATATGTAAATGTCTGCTGCGTTTTTACATTACTAGTAGTTACGGAATATCTGACAGGAAACTCATCACATGCTAGCAGCAAATGCTTCATTTGAAAACTCTACTCGATGCGAATAAGGACATACTTATCCGTGAAAACTTTTTTTTTCAAAGACAACAGCAGAGAACGTAAATTGGGAATGTCATGAGATTTTCCTTTTAGGAAATTCCAAGAAAAAATTATTAAAAATTTTTTTAATGCTATGAAAGAAATATGATTGTGCTATAGAAGAGTTTTTCAACTATAAAATAGCCACATTTTGAAAAACTTTCATTCAAGTCAAGGTGTTTATCAAAAAATTGAATGATCTCCTGCATCTAAACGTCTTTAAAGTGTTTTTTTATGCAAGGGTTAGAGTTCATCGTGACTTCTTCAATAAAAAAAAATGAGAAAAAACAATGGAAGTATAACAATTCAAAGAAAAAGTATAAATACCCTGATTATGACCGATAAAAAAATTTGTTTTTTTCTTTATGGGTTGTCTCAATTCATTTACTCTAAGGATAAAATAAATGATTAAAATAGTATTGCGTAAGACTGAGATGAAGTCTCCAAAAGCGAGTTTCAAGTGGTCAGGCATATTATTTTTCAAAGGGTCTCAAAATCGATCCTCTTTCCCGGTGAGAAACGTCTTAATTAAAAAATATGCAAATTTGGTATTGCTCGCACGTCTACAACTCTCCTTTTTGCCACACAAAAAAACTGAGTCTGGTTCAACCCATGTTACTGAATCGAACTATATTGGTTCTGTCCCTCAAATCAGGAGAGCGCTTGATCTTATCGAAGCAAGTTTGAACGCGAAGAAGAAGAAAAGATATAAACCATGAGTAAAGGATGAATCTTTCAGTTCTACGACAACTGTGGCTTCTACTATCGAATGAATAAACTGCCTTGGCTATGTGACTTGCAGCGACAACTCATGGATCACGGTGACATTTACAACCTGCATCAAACATATATGAAGTTAGACATGTTTCAAACCTTCAGTTACACGGTGAAATTTACAACCTGCATCAAACATTCTCTCATTCGTCTCCCTCCGTGCACGGTTGCTCCTCGCACCGTCTCTTCCCTCGTCTGTGAGAGTCCTTTCCCGAGAACATTTGGCGCTCCGGGATCGCAGCGCCATCATGAGCGACAGAAGAATGAGATGGAGGGACTACTTTGTCAAAGCCGTTAGTCCCCAATTCCCAAGGAAGACAGAGAACGCTGAGGAGTGGAGTCGTCACATGTCGCAACAGATCCCATAATCGATGATGTTATATTACCGATGTGGCTTGCTGATCTTGATAAAGCGTTTAAATTGAATTGAGTTGAATCAAACCTATATGAAGTTAGACATGTTTCAAACCTTCAGTTACACGGTGACATTTACAACCTGCATCAAACCTATATGAAGTTAGACATATTTCAACCCTTCCGTTACACGGTGACATTTACAACCTGCATCAAACCTATATGAAGTTAGACATGTTTCAACCCTTCAGTTAAATATTCATGAATTATTATATTATCAAAACGATGAGGCAAAACCATGAATACACAAAATACGCGGCTAAAAAAAAATCATGGAACCAAAAAAACACGCAAAAACCATAACCTAAACTATTGTTATGCTTAGGGTTTCTATATGCTTCCATATGCTAGAATCTTTTGTTTTTGTATACTAGAATCTTTCTATATTTATACACGTTTTATATACTTTATATTCTCGATTCCAGACCCACTTACCTCTTTTTCCTCGAATTACCTCTTTTTCTCACTTTGAAATGGGGTGTTGATACTAATTACTCCTCTATTTGATCCCCTACCTGCCCCTTCCGAAATCACCCTTGCGATAAAGTATTATTATTATTATTAGGGTACGAAGAACACATATGCTTCCTGTAGGGTTTCTTTTCTAGTAGTGCAATCTGATCAGTTTTCAATTGTTTTTGTATACTGTTGACAATCAAATAAGTTTTTGTAATTAGGAGATATTCGACTCGAATACCCCTGGAATGAATAAATGCCTGAATGGAGTGCTTATCATACATATAACCGATCCCGACAGAGGGCTATTGAGTTTCTACCAATGACTTCAATTGCAGATACAGCTCTGTCTTCTTGCCGAATAACAAATCCAACCTTGCCGTTGCTTTAGGTTTGAAGTTTGATATACATACATGATAGTGTTTCTCTTTATGTTGTATAAGCTTTTGAAAATTTTTTGTATCGCAAAAATAGCTTGATGAAAACTATGATACTGTTATAATATAAGAAGGTCCAAGAGTTGGCTGGTACGATAAGAGGCAAGATGTTGTGATCCTCTTTGAGGTTCCGCGGGATCTACCGGGGTTAACCTTCATAATAACTCTCCACTGCAATCTTTTAATATGTATTTTTAAATGTTTCTTAGGGGTTAAAAATACTAAATCGTTTGTTAAAACGTTTGATGATCCGAGTTATGGGGCTTTGAATGACTTCAAACTGCAGGGCGAATTTGAAGTACTTCCTTCCTGCCCTTTTTATAACTAGCGAAGATCACTTTATTAAACACTTGTTGTTAGCTTATTGATTGAACTGATTGATTTAACTTATTGATTGATTGACACTTATTGACTGAACTATGGCACGGTTAAAAGATGTTCTACAAAGTGCAGTTGAACTAAGACATCTCTATCTCTGACCGCGTTACCTGTTACGACTTTAGTTCGTCACTTGGAGCCAATGCAGAAGGAGGAGGAGGGGAAGCACAAGCGCTACTCCTGTTTGCGGGACTTCCACGAGTGCACGCGATCGGAGGCTTCGTTGCTAACGCAGAAGCCGGACGAGATCACCATCAGACTTATCAACGACATCAAGTTATATATGAAAGTATGTATATTTTTCCAATTTAAATGAATTTTTTAAACATAGTTCATCGAATGGTAGCAATCAACAGGAATGGGGACATGGAGCCCCATCCAGAGAGAGCGAAAGTCTGTCTGGGCTCGGCGGCGAAACAGACTTTCGCATTTGTTATTCGTAATTTAAAGCAGAACTTCATCTTTCAAATACATCTTTCAAATGTAATATGCACTTTTATAACCTTTCTCTTCAATAATACAGAAACTCTTCCAACTTGACTTCGGTAAATCTCTCATTTCCCAGTATGGGTGATGATGGAATAAGTTTTTCGTCAAATGGTAGTGTGACTGTTGAAAATCTGAAAAATAAACCGCTCTTCGCACGGGTTAGCCAGGAATAATGAGAAACGAGCTTAAAATTAAGAGCGGAGAAGAGATTATTCACTCATTATTCTAGACTCCATTGCTCAAAAAAACAGTACTCTTTCAAAATTTTCAACAGTGCTGATGACTCATCCTTGAGAAGCCCGGAGCAGACTTAAGATACATTTCTATATGCGTTAAGGCCTCTTTACGTTATTATAAGGTAGAGTTCGCAGGAATGGCGATATATGTAAACTCTGCCAGCTTAACTCTTTTTATTCTTCCAATTCAAGTTGGGTGAAAAAAAAATGTTGTCAAATGGTAGCAATCAACTAGACTGAGCTGTGCGATTGACCATTAAGTCATATTGACACGGATGACTCTTGAAATTTTAGGTGATTGGGAGTACATAGGTGAAGAGATTACTCGATCTAAAATTGAGCGTAGAATTTTTGAATTCTTCATTTCTTAAAATTAACCAGTCATAAATAAAGGTACACTCTAACACAACCAAAATGATACTAGTTAGCAGGGAGAAAACTAATGAAAAAACTTGGAGCAGTCATTTCATTACTTCTCCAGTGAAGACTTTACATCACTATCTTGATAACTTTTAATTCATTCTTTCATTCATTCATCTATTCATTAACTAATATAATCATCATTTAACTAGGAGAATATTTTTCAGGTTTACGCTTGGAAGTTATACGACCGCTGGTTTGCTGCTTCGGATCAGAACTGCCATGCTCCTCAAGTGCTTGTCTTGATCGTGGTTGATGGAATGCTGAACAGTGCACAGAAGATTCCATACGTTAGGATCCATTCCGGCGCGATGTTAGGCGACAGTGTCGGTCAGGGCTCTTCTGGATTATCTTGTGCATAAAAAAGTATGGAAATTGACATATATACATTTGAAAGTATGAATATTTAAACTTATGAAGTATAGTCATACTTTCATATTATAAGTATGAATAGTAATAAATTATAAGTATGAATAGTTATACTTTCAAATGTATACATGACGTTTTCCATATTTTTGTGTGTGTCTTATCTCACCATGTCGTCCTTCACTAAAAAGACAATGAACGCAAAAAAGTTCGCTGTCATTTCTCACATTACTTCCCCTCTCTATAGGTCTTTCTCTATCTTCCTTTCTGGTCGTGAGTACTCTGATGAGTCAACTACACCCCTACTCAGACTAATATCGAGACTAGAATGCTTTTGTGGAACGTGTTCGTTGGAAGTTTTTTGGTTCGAAAACAATCATTTGATTGAATAAGAATTCACTCAGAAAAGATGGTTTCTTACAGGCGACGAAAGACTCAGAAAAACTCTCGCCAACATCGAAATGGAGACAACGAATGCGATCGTACAGAGTTAGTTCTGCTGCACCTCTGAACGTTTATTACAAACCTGTCTCACTTCAAAACGTTGAGCAGTTTCCGCGTCTTTAATCATCTGACTATTGAGCGACTTGTAGTAAAGATTACATCCTTTGGGTTGCAAGTCATCAAATTCATGTTTTACAACGGTTTTCGTGACAGTTCATGAAAACAACTTATACCGGGAAACCAAACTGAACGTTGAACAGAGTGGCCCGAAAACAACACAAAACAAGTAAATACACCTAGAAAGATAAGAGTGATACTCAAGATCTACCAACACCGCGTATGCTGACGGACATGCTAGTGGATGTGGGGAATGCTCTGCTGGACTGGCGAGAAGCTGCCAAGGACCACTCTGTGCCCAGATGGGCCAAGCAGGTCTTTGCCGTCTGCATATTCTTGGTCGTGCTAGCACTCGCCGTCGAATGGTACGCAATCTTTGAAAACTTTTGAGGTTTTCGCGAGAGATAGAGATAGAGAAAGATAAAGGAGAGAGAGAGAGAGAGAGAGAGAGAGAGAGAGAGAGAGAGAGATAGAGAGAGAGAGAGAGAAAGAAAGGGGAAGAAAAAAGGAAGGAAAGATGAAAATAAATGGAGAGAAAGAGAGAGAAAGTAAGAAAAAGAGAAAGAATAAGAGAAGAGAGATAGTAATTGAGAGAGAGCCAACAAGGGTATCCCGACATTTCGCCACATAACAACTCACACCCTGAATTCGACAATCGTTATATTTCCATGTTTTTTCATTGGAATTTATGCTTAGGCTCAGTTAAAGATTACGCTAACGAGGCCGTTCGGCTTAGTACAAGACCGTATACATACAACGATGAGCCACATAATTAGAGCTTTGGAGAAAAAATAGCGAAATCCGGGTGCGAGTTGTCGCGGTGCGAAATGTCGTGATGCGAAATGTCATGGAGCCGCCAACAAGACCGGGGTGAAAAGCAATGCTTGTTTAACAATAAGAAGATTAATGAGGCAATATTAGAGTAATAAGAGTAATTCTTGTAAGAAAAAGGATAGTAAATAACAGTAGCAAATCTGATATATGATGTGCAAGAGACCAGTGTCCATGTTTAAGGTACATCGTGCGAAGGAAGCTCGCGGTAAAGAAGTCCCCCTCCGGCATCAAGATAGTCTCCGGCAAGAGCAAGACTCATCTCATGTTCTAGTGCTCCATCTCATAATTATTCCCACGGCTCTCATGATGTTCATTTCAATAATTTTCCACACTTTTTTTAAAAATTTAGCTTCTCGACTCTTTTTAACCGACAATTCGAACTCACTCTCCCACAAATCTCTTTTCTGCACTTGATGATCTTGAAAGAACTTAATAATTCATGAAACGGCTCACCATGGTTTTCAGAAGATCTCTCACACTAATAGTCAACAACAACCAAAACTGTTTCTAGCCACGCTTAATGCATTCCTAAGCCAATTTTTCTTCTCAAGATCTTCGTTGATGTCATACTCTTTGTCTTATAATCTGATGTTCCGGTTTTCCAGATGCCGATTTCTTTATGCTTTCAATTCAGCGCTGAACCATTAGTGGAGAAGTTTGCTAACCCGACCAAATATATTATTATATGTAAATACTTGTTGTGATATGCAATTATTCGGGTGAACGATCTAATAGTTAATTTGCTTATGTCAATAATTGACAATAGATTAGATCTCATTGATTTATAGGTCTGATCATTTACACGTTTTATTTTTGTTTTAAACTTAAATATAGAACCAGAAATATAAAATTATTTATACCAAAATGCGAGGTTCCAAAGTTAAGATCAAATGATTTCTGATAATCCACCGTAGTCTTTTCGATCATTAGAAAGTTGAAAAACATGAAAGGTACATAGAAGAGAAGTTGATGAAACGAACGATTACATTAGAAGAAATAAATACACACTATTCGTTCTAATTAGCCCTTGCTCAAACCAACCTCTGGATGACTCGCTAAGGATGACTCGCTGGATGACAAGTCTCATTAGTGACTCGCTAAGGAGTATTAGTGACTCGCTAAGGAGTAGATCCAAGTAGAGAAAATTCATATTGTACAGAAATCAAAAAAAGGAGAATGCATATATTGCATATCTATAAAGTTTTTATAATTTCCTGAATTAAAAAAAAACGGAAACTTAGAAATTAGTCTTGATAGAATATTTGCATATTACAACATGGCGTGAAATAAAAATTTATAGTGCTTCGGTAAATTTCTCGAGAACTTCTTCATCTCGAGAACTTCAAAGGTCCGCGATTCAAAAACATCTTTCAATTGCTCTATCGCATGTTTCGCAAACCGTAATAAGGTATCAATTTCCACAAAGACGGGTTCGGAATCAGAAGAAGAATCCCTGACTTAGGTGAAAGTGCTCAGTCTGACTTAAAAAAGGTCCTAAATCACCCAACTTTCCTCTCGGCGCCCCTTCCTCATCATTCCATCATATCATATCACTTTATATGATGAGATTATCACCATCATATCATATCACTATATATCATGCCCCTCTTTC
>OZ057408.1:26239102-26270168 GCA_964056735.1 Allodiplogaster pararmata
ATCAGCTATTTACGCACAAAAATGCGCATTTTAAGGCCCATACAACCTATTTACGCACAAAAAAATGCGCATTTTAAGGCCCATACAACATACCCCCTCTCAACACCGAGGTCTCTTAAAGTCTAGGGTCAGAGGTCTAGGCGCCTTTGTTTCTGCGAACTAGCTCATGCTCGGGTTTTGTTCTTTTTCTCTCTTTTCCTAGTTTTATCTTCTCCTTCTCATCCCGGTTCAGCCCCATGTAAATAATAGTATTCCCTACTCCTCGTTGATCTCAAGCAACGGATTTTTGTACAGAGCAGAGGAGCGGATTGTTCGCAGAAACTTGTGCAAAAATCGTGTGGTGTGACGGGAACCGAACCCGCGACCTTCGCTTTCCGGGCGATGCTCTTACCCACTGAGCTACACACGCACACAATATAATGCACATTTTAAGGCCCATACAAAAACCCTCCGCACAATACTCACACACAACCATACCTGGTGTAACCACTAGGACTAATATTCATGATAAACCCACCCATTGAGCCACTGGAGCTCGTTCGCATCCAGCATTCCGTTCTTGTTCGTGTCCAACTCGCGGAATAAAGAAAGGATCCGTGTGCAGTTGTACACACTCAACCTGCAGTTTCCTCTTGTCACATCACCAATTAGTTGAATGTTTAATGCCTATGACCATTCATGTTTACGTCTTGTACTAGAAAACTCATAATAATTTTGAGGCTAATGATAACGCTCCGAGCGATCTTCTGTGAATCGATGACAGTTAGCAATACGTTTGTCTGCCCATCAATCTGTTTGTCTGTCCAGAAATCTGTTTGCCTGTCCATAGGCCTGCGAAATAGCAACATCATACTGTCGGATTAACAAATTGATTAAGGTGGCCTACTCCATTTGCTAAATAAGTTCGAGACGAGGGTTAGGAACGGTGGAACACTAGATATTTACAAGAATTTCGTGTTGTAAAAATGTTGAAAAAAAATTGTTGTACAAGAATTGAAGAGACATTGAACCCGGAAATATTTACTTCCCCGGTATCTCCCTACTTCTCTGCTTTCCTCTGTTCCTCTCCTTCTCTCTCTTTTTCAAATTCATGCCCACCAAAGTTCAATAATCAACCATTCTCGACGATCTTCCATATCACTTTCTGTCGAACCCATGTGAGCATTGACGACATCGTACAACTCCTCCAAGAGCCCTTCAATGAAAAGAAAGTAAAAAGAGTTATTGGGAATAATAACCCCTTTAAA
The DNA here is from genome assembly GCA_964056735.1 of Allodiplogaster pararmata. Classification (NCBI taxonomy): domain Eukaryota; kingdom Metazoa; phylum Nematoda; class Chromadorea; order Rhabditida; family Diplogasteridae; genus Allodiplogaster; species Allodiplogaster pararmata. The sequence continues at coordinate 26,240,350 of OZ057408.1, forward strand.
AAGTTATTCATTCTAAGAATACCTGAGACAACCAGATCTGAGATGCGAACGCGTCCCCTCCGCTGCGGGTCTAGGAGAAAGAAGATGCGCTGCTCGCAGAAACAACGGTAGTACACGGGCTGCATTGTCGATATTAGACAGTGACAACGGGGTGACAATGTCATCGTAGAGTGGCAATGACATTAACGAATGTGACATGGTCATTATAGAAAGTGACATTATGGAACGTTATAATGACATTATGGAACATGAAAAAGACATCAGAGAAAATGAAATTGTGATTCAAGAACGTGACAATGACATCATATTACGTAAGGATGACATTCGAACGTGACAACGACAATTACTTACCTCAATAGATGGCGGGCTCGGTCCCTCTTCAGAGTGCTCATTCTGATAACGACGAAAAAAAGGTTCTCATGAATTCAACACCTAAGTAAAACTAAGAAGCTAGAGAAAAAATGTCCTGCATTCGATCATGAAACTTTTAAACATGTAAAAGAAAATCTAATTCCTTTCTTTTACATTTGTAAAATGAAAATCTAAGCTTCTTCTTGTGAGCCAATTGAGCTCGGTACTTCATCAATCCAATGCCTTCATCATTTCAGAAAGTTTTAACTTTGAACTATAGGTAAATTTTGTTGTTTTTGGGTCAGCGCTACATATATATATATATATATATATATATATATATATATATATATATATATATATATATATATATATATATATATATATATATATAATAAACTCGAGAGAAGGACAGATTGCATTTACTTGTACGAAAAAGATAGTTCAATAAAGAGAGATGGAGTCTTTTAAAAAATCCGTTGAAGCAGTCGAGAAAAACCCTAACCTCGATTTCGGAGAAGAACTCAATTTCTAGGAGTTCCACTAGCTCCTGAAAATAATGCGTCAAGGACTTATTAAAACAAAAATCCCAATAAACAGACATAGAAAAAACAATTCATCTATAGGACAGGACAGTTTTTTCAATGAAAAAAATCTTATTTTTCAAGTTCATTTTTCAAGGTTTCAAGGTCATTCAAGGTCATTTTTCAAGGTTTTAAGGTCATTCAAGGTTTCAATGTCATTCAAGGTCATTTTTCAAGGTTTCAATGTCATTCAAGGTCATTTTTCAAAGTTTCAAGGTCATTTTTCAAGGTTTCAATGTCATTCAAGGTCATTTTTCAAGGTTTCAAGGTCATTCAAGGTCATTTTTCAAGATCATCCGTAACTTTAGAACGAAATTATATCGCAAAAAACTGACTTCGTTCACCAAATACTTCCCATTCATACTGTATTTGTGACATAGAGCGAAGTTGCGGTGAAATGATACATTCTTCGTCACGAATCTTCAACATTAAGTGATTCACACAGAATAATGGAAATTCATGAGTCATGACTGGTTAAACTTTAGTCATGACTGGTTAAACTTTAGTCATCACTGGTTAAACTTTAGTCATGACTGGTTAAACTTTAGTCATGACTGGTTAAACTTTAGTCATGACTGGTTAAACTTTAGTCATGACTGGTTAAACTTTAGTCATGACTGGTTAAACTTTAGTCATGACTGGTTAAACTTTAGTCATGACTGGTTCAACTTTAGTCATGACTGGTTAAACTTTACTCATGACTGGTTAAACTTTAGTCATGACTGGTTAAACTTTAGTCATGACTGGTTAAACTTTAGTGATGACTGGTTAAACTTTAGTCATGACTGGTTAAACTTTAGTCATGACTGGTTAAACTTTAGTCATCACTGGTTAAACTTTAGTCATGACTGGTTAAACTTTAGTCATGACTGGTTAAACTTTAGTCATGACTGGTTAAACTTTAGTCATGACAGGTTAAACTTTAGTCATGACTGGTTAAACTTTAATCATGACTGGTTAAACTTTAGTCATGACTGGTTAAACTTTAGTCATGACTGGTCAAACTTTAGTCATGACTGGTTAAACCTTAGTCATCATTACTTTCATCTTTGTTTCAATATAATTTTTTTTCAATGACATGAATATGGAGAAAAAATATTTCTGATGAATCACACAATTTCGGAATAGTAGCGAACTCTTTCAACAAAAAATGAAGACTCTCTGAATGAGCAACGGCTTTTCATCGAAATGGACAAAGTTTGTCTCTGTCCGGGCGTGGCATAGTGGTAGTGTGATAGGCCATTGTGCGAAGAGTCCCGAGTTCGACTCCCACCCCGGACAGATCCACCCAAACCAAGGGGGTTAAGAAATGTTGGTAGTGCTCATGCACGAATCTGACTCTCCTCACTGCTGCTAATCACACTAGCAGTGATCTAGCAGGCAGCCACTGGTTCTACCAGGATAGGTCTGTCCTGTATCTCAGGGGAGCGCGTACCCTTCCGCGAGGCGGGAACAAGCGCGAGGAAGAAGAAGAAGAAGCACTCCAAGAAATGCCAAATTCCAAGAAATGCCAAATTCTCTCTGGTTCCTTCCAGTGCTACCATTCTTCGCTCGTTCACTGTCTCTCGGACCCGCGTTGTCCTCTTTTACTCTTTGAAATCTTCATTCTTCTCCAATTTGTCCATCATGTTCGCCTTCTAATTCTCTTGCTCACACTTCAGATGACCGGTTAGCTTTTCTCGAAAATTTTGAAAACCTAGGTGTTCCTATAACCCGTTTTGTGGGTAAATTATTTGCGCAAAGCTATGCGAAAAAAATTAATTTTTCGAATTCTCTGTTCATATGCGTTCTCTAATCTTTACTGTTGTGGTTTCTGCTGTCGGTTTTTTTTCTGAGTTTGCCGTTTCCTCACAATTAATTATTCTTATTTACAGGCTTCTTGAGTGATTGGTACGAAACAACATGTACACGACGTTGCAAGCTAACTTGAATGGGTTGAATATGATTGGTACGAAACAACATGTACACGACGTTGCAAGCTAACTTGAATGGGTTGAACATGATTGGTACGAAACAACATGTACACGACGTTGCAAGCTAACTTGAATGGGTTGAATATGATTGGTACGAAACAACATGTACACGACGTTGCAAGCTAACTTGAATGGGTTGAACATGATTGGTACGAAACAACATGTACACGACGTTGCAAGCTAACTTGAATGGGTTGAATATGATTGGTACGAAACAACATGTACACGACGTTGCAAGCTAACTTGAATGGGTTGAATATGATTGGTACGAAACAACATGTACACGACGTTGCAAGCTAACTTGAATGGGTTGAATATGATTGGTACGAAACAACATGTACACGACGTTGCAAGCTAACTTGAATGGGTTGAATATGATTGGTACGAAACAACATGTACACGACGTTGCAAGCTAACTTGAATGGGTTGAATATGATTGGTACGAAACAACATGTACACGACGTTGCAAGCTAACTTGAATGGGTTGAATATGATTGGTACGAAACAACATGTACACGACGTTGCAAGCTAACTTGAATGGGTTGAATATGATTGGTACGAAACAACATGTACACGACGTTGCAAGCTAACTTGAATGGGTTGAATATGATTGGTACGAAACAACATGTACACGACGTTGCAAGCTAACTTGAATGGGTTGAATATGATTGGTACGAAACAACATGTACACGACGTTGCAAGCTAACTTGAATGGGTTGAATATGATTGGTACGAAACAACATGTACACGACGTTGCAAGCTAACTTGAATGGGTTGAATATGATTGGTACGAAACAACATGTACACGACGTTGCAAGCTAACTTGAATGGGTTGAATATGATTGGTACGAAACAACATGTACACGACGTTGCAAGCTAACTTGAATGGGTTGAATATGATTGGTACGAAACAACATGTACACGACGTTGCAAGCTAACTTGAATGGGTTGAATATGATTGGTACGAAACAACATGTACACGACGTTGCAAGCTAACTTGAATGGGTTGAATATGATTGGTACGAAACAACATGTACACGACGTTGCAAGCTAACTTGAATGGGTTGAATATGATTGGTACGAAACAACATGTACACGACGTTGCAAGCTAACTTGAATGGGTTGAATATGATTGGTACGAAACAACATGTACACGACGTTGCAAGCTAACTTGAATGGGTTGAATATTAACTGGATGAGCTTTGCTGGTCCATAACTTTTCACGGCGAAAGTGATCTACATTCTCTTTTTTCCCTAGTATTATACTTCCTTATTCTTTGCAGCCTGTCCCCGTCCTTTTTCTATCTCAGTCAGCGCGTGAAAACATTACTTAGAGCGGTTTCATTCAACGCGTTGAACTTACCTTAGGATACCCTGGCACGGAACGCGTCCCCATGCATCCGCTGCTCTCAGCCTCAACCGCATGAACATCTCATTCGTGAGCATCTTCGCCAGTCCTTCCGGCGCGGAAGAGCGAACTTTCTAAGAACTTGTGAACATAAGTCACCCGAATCGTTGCAATTCTTAAAAAAAACCGCCGTTATTAGAGCGAAACAGTCTACAACAATGAGAAGCGAGCTGAAAGTCATGAGCAGAGAACAAAGAACTTTTAGACTCATTTGCTTGAAAAAAGGATAGTTTTATTTCCATTTTTCGACAATTGCGAGTTAGCTATGGTTGTGAATATCATAGGTAATCTTCACTGTTAGAAAACTGAGAGAACAAAAACCAGCGAAAGTGAGTGAGTCCTACAAGAAGTGAGTGAGTCTTCACCTCTTTTGTATACTTCACCTAAAGCGTGCCCCTCATTATTCTAAATCGTCCTCCGCTCTAACAGCCTGTTCTCAAATCTTAAACTCGGAGCAATGACACTTGTGGTGAACTATGGTGACTATCATCTAATGTTCCTGTTGTTGTTTCTTGCCCAATGGGTTGTCTTCCTCTACGCGACACAGTAGAAAGTGGTCGAAGCTCTCGACCCTCACTGTCACTCTTTCTCTCTCTCTCTCTTTTTTTCTCGTCCAGGACAAAAATCCAGAACGCAAAGGACTCCAAACTATACCTATCCCAAGTGGTTCATCTCCCGCCAAGGGACACACTATAATGTCCCTCATATTAACACTTCTTCACGCATGATTGCACATGAGGAAAAAAGCACGCGCTCCGTTCATTTCCGATACAAAACTTTGTATGACCCTTGAAATGTGCATTATATTGTTTGCGTGTGTAGCTCTTTCGGTAAGAGCATCACCGGTAATGGGACGGTCGCGGGTTCGGTTCCCTCCCACAACACGATTTTCACAAATGTATTTGCAGAAAGTCCGTTTTTCTGACCGGTATCAAAATCCGTTGCTTAAAAACAGCGAGGAGTAGTGAATACTCTAATTTACAGAAAAACTCCTGCAGAGTTATGAGCAGCTCTCTCAGCCACTTCAAAATCGCGTTCTGCGCGTCCTCGGCAAAGAAAGAGATGGCTGGGTTCTCCGTAAGAGAAAGAAAGAGAGGATATGGTTGAGTTCGACCCTTTTCGTAAAATAGCTTTGTTCTTGCAGTACATTAACCATAACACATTCAAGTTTTAAGAATAGTTAATCAAAAGATTTTTAAAAAAACATTTTGAGAATGCTCCAACCTCAAAGTCCGTAAAGGATATCAACTGGACGCCGTTCTGAGTAGTCTCGTACTCTTCTAACGCATGGCTCAGCTCCTTGATAATACATGTACCTTTTTTCAATTACAGATTTTTCAGACGCTCAAGCAATGGAAATTTTAATACCCTAATCCAGTTTCATTGCATTCATGTGCTCTACTTTATAGGTCTCTCCGTTTGAACCAAACAAAAACTCAGGAAGATTAGCAAACATCGATTGATTGTGTCAAGTAGATCTAAGGAATCCATTGATTGCGTCAAGTAGATCTAAGGAATCGAATGATAGCATCAAGTAGATCTAAGGAATCGATTGATTGCGTCAAGCACATCTAAGGAAGCACGCATAGCCTGAAAACATATTCAGAGACTAGCTATTGTTTTTATGGGTAGAGTTATTCAGCTGCCCATGAAGATTCGTCAGTACATGCAGAAACATAATGATTTTTTCCATAAAACTTTTACAACTGCTGAAAAACTTCAATATAGCGTCCACAAAGTAAAATTTTTCTCATACCTACTACACATACCTTCAGAAAAAAACTATCAAACTTGTTTTATCAGTTAGAAATATATAACTTTCATGAATGGTTTCGTGGTAAACGAGTATCTGAACAAACTGTAAAATGTCGTTCCGTGACAAACTGTAATATGTTGTTCCGTGACAAACTGTAATATGTTGTTCCTTGACAAACTGTAATATGTTGTTCCGTGACAAACTGTAATATGTTGTTCCGTGACAAACTGCAATATGTTGTTCCTTGACAAACTGTAATATGTTGTTCCGTGACAAACTGTAATATGTTGTTCCTTGACAAACTGTAATATGTTGTTCCGTGACAAACTGTAATATGTTGTTCCGTGACAAACTGTAATATGTTGTTCCTTGACAAACTGTAATATGTTGTTCCGTGACAAACTGTAATATGTTGTTCCGTGACAAACTGTAATATGTTGTTCCGTGACAAACTGTAATATGTTGTTCCTTGACAAACTGTAATATGTTGTTCCGTGACAAACTGTAATATGTTGTTCCGTGACAAACTGTAATATGTTGTTCCGTGACAAACTGTAATATGTTGTTCCTTGACAAACTGTAATATGTTGTTCCGTGACAAACTGTAATATGTTGTTCCGTGACAAACTGTAATATGTTGTTCCGTGACAAACTGTAATATGTTGTTCCGTGACAAACTGTAATATGTTGTTCCGTGACAAACTGTAATATGTTGTTCCTTGACAAACTGTAATATGTTGTTCCGTGACAAACTGTAATATAAGACGGTGCTGGGAATTTAGTTCGGCAAATCGTGTTGTTTCGGTGTCTGTGGCGAGTTTTGAAACATGGCGGTAAAAAAACTCGTTTATCCGTGAATTGCACAGAGGATTTGAAAAAGAAACACGTGTCATATTTAATATACAGATTTTTGCTTTAGCAAGATAAATAAGAAACATAAGCACTGAGTGTCAAAGACATAAGAGTTGGCGAATTTAGAACGGTTCGAATATCGTCACCGGTTGATGATCATTACAAGGCAAGTTTAGAACGGTTCGAATATCGTCACCGGTTGATGATCATTACAAGGCAAATTTAGAACGGTTCGAATATCGTCACCGCTTGATGATCATTACAAGGCAAATTTAGAACGGTTCGAATATCGTCACCAGTTGATGAACATTACAAGGCAAATTTAGAACGGTTCGAATATCGTCACCGGTTGATGATCAGTATGTAATCATAATCATATTATGATTACCCCTTTTTGGTGTAGGTAATTTTAGTGTAAGGGCGACGTTTCTCGAACTTTCTCTAATCAAATTTAGGTTTCTCCTAAAATATTTTAGGCCACATTCGACAACGTTCGCTGCATTTTTTGTGTTGTTTTTCGTTGTTTTTTGTTGTGTTAAGCTCTATAAGTTATCTTTTAAGGTTAATAACTTATTATGCTTAAGTTATATTATTTCTCTCTTTTTACCTCATCATTCTTACTCGGTCTTTCTTCCGGTAGGAAACATTTCTTCTTCTCTTTAACCTTATCACTCAATATCATTTTAGAAGTCTGTCTTCTTCGTCTTCTTCCGCGCGCGCGTTATTGTCACCTATGTTTCAAGAACATAGGTTTAATTACCCAAGTTTGAGACAGGTACGTCCTGTTGCACGTAGCAGATCTCAATCGCTCGTCGATCTCAACCGCTCATCTAAGTTCCGGAAGAAGGCAGTCAAGCCGTCGGACAGGCGCGAAGTTAGCTTACTAGGACTAGTTAGATAGTGATCCGGGTAACGTAACGTAAGTTACTCACTTCTTTATTCTCACTTCTAGTTTTCGGGTTCTATTAACTTCTTCCTCTCTCTTAATTCTTCTCTCTTCATTCTCTCACCATAAATTTCATTATCTCTTAATTGGTTCTTTCTCTCTTCTCTCTTCATAATTCTCTCTCTCTCTTAATCACTCCTTGTCCTTCTCTATCATTTATTCTTGTTAGTTGGTTCGTTAGTTCGTTATTTAATCGTTCGTTGGTTCTGTGAATAAACCTGTAAAGGCTATCTTTGGAAGTCCCGCGTGGCAGGCAAGACAAGAAACGGCTTTCAAGCCCGAATTGTATCTTAAAGAATTCTGGTGTCCTTGAGGGAGTATCCCTTGACATCCAGATCTACCACACATTACCGAAAATACTTTATATGGTGCATCGGCCGGGAAGGCTGATAGCTCATGATGTCAAACGACGAAGTGGTGGAAGATAAGGCCGTAGAGCTTATCTTCACCTCATCTGAACAATTCGCAGCGTGCGAAATTAACGACGAACTCCAAGAATTGATAGAAAGAGCAGAGAAGCTGCCTTTAACACCTTGTAAAACTGGCAGTGAAGCCTGGCAAATCACGACTACTATTCGAGACGAAATACCCGTTGTTGCGGAGGCATACTACAAGTCGATCACAGACTGGTTGACAAAGTTAACCAAAAAGAGCTCCAAGACAGACGAGGTAAACATGTGGTTGCAAGAGGCGCCGAGGAAAAGAATTGTGGCGTTGGTTAGACTGCGGGTAGCAAAAGTTCTACTTCGAATCAACAAGATGTTGAGCTCTAGCGACACAGCAGAAAGCTCAGCTCGCGGAAGTACTGAACCAAGGAGAGTTGAAAGTACGTCGACAGTAAGTCCACCCGACAACGGCAGCGCGCCCATTCACTCAGATCAAGGCACTACTGAAGCTAATGCAGTTCCTCAGGTAGTCGTACCAGAGCAGGACAGTCTGCAAGACTTTAGAAACAGAACAAGACTGCCGCCACTCCCAACTCCAACTCTGCCAGTGTTCGATGGTAATCGTTTGAAGTTCTCCTCGTGGTGGGAGCTTTTCAATGAGATGATACATACCCGGCCAGACATTTCTTCGCTCGAGAAGATGTCGTACCTGAGAGAGTGTGTGAGAGGCACAGCGAAGGTGGCTTTGGGTCAGTTATCCTCAAGTGGTTCCTCATACGAAGACGCAGTCAAGCTTCTACGTGAGAGTTTCGGAGCAAAAAAGGCGGATGAGAGAATGGCGCTATTGAAATTGGAATCAATATCGGCGGCCAATGACTCCTGGAACAGTCAGCTCACGCTAGTGCTTGCACTGAAAGGAGCAGTGGCGAACCTAAACAAAACGCAGCCTACTCTTCAAAGAGACTTGATCATGCAGCAAATGCTTTTGAAGAAATTTCCTTCAAGCACAAGGACGAGACTACTGGAATTCATCTACGAGGTGGAAGACGTAACTGTCTCAGCAATCCTTAACCAGGCTGAAAGCATGATCAAGAAAGAACTCTTCATTACGGAGATGAGTAACGAACAATCAACTATACCAAATCGCCACACTACCCATGTAGCCAATACGGACACCCCAGTCAGAACACTTGAAATGGGGGCAGACCGCATAGTCCCGACACCTCAGCCGCTCGTGGCGAGGGATGACAAATGTTGTGTGTTCTGCAACAAGCACAAATTGTCATGGGAATGCAGGAAGATCCCGATGGTGAAGGATCGCATAGAGTTTGCGAGAAAACATGGATGGTGCCAGATGTGCCTGAAACCTGGAGGGTCCGCGCATCAGTGTGACGTTCGCTGCCCGTACTGTGATGGGCCGCATGACTTTGCCTTATGTTTCCGGTTCATGATGAGGCCCGGCAAAAAGGGTAATGCCGCGGTGAAAGTTTCTGAAAGGAACGCATCAGCTACCTTGAGCAGTCAAGGAAACGATTCAAGAAGAAACTCCACGCAGCATATTGGTCACGTTCATTCAACACTGCCTGAATGCAAAATCTCAAATGAATCTCGTTTGCAAACGGGCAAAGTTCGCATTGGAAATCGAATTCAGAGGAGGGTTGACTTCATCCTTGACAACGGCGCTTCCGTGAGTTTGATATCAGAAAGTGTGGCTAAGGAACTCGATCTCCGTGAACTACGGAAGACGGCATGTTCGCTAGCAGGGCTTGGAGCAAAAACAATCGGAACGAGAATGTATTCTATCTACGAAGTTCCCCTGCACGGAGTCAATGGTGAAAAACTCGTGATTGAAGCGATGGCGCACCCAGAGCCACTAACGGCAACCCTCGAATACAGCTCTCTACCAGCGGATGACCTCGTTCTCATTCAAAAAAGAGGAATTCGTCTAGCTGATGAATATGATGTAAAATCCCAGATAAACCCGGTACTCTTACTGGGCAACAAGGACTACTTGAAGGTTCTTAAATGGAAAAAGCAACCAATAACTCTACCAAGTGGTTTCGTGTTGGTACCTTCCAAGCTCGGTTGGATTGCTACGAGTGAAGCAACCTGTGGTTACAAAAATTCGAATGAAACACATCTCATCACTCATGTGAAGGACATCATTCGAAACCAGAATGATTCAAGAGAAAAGGCAGCATTCAAAGAGCGGTCAAAACCAGACGCTCAAAAGCGTTCACTACATGCATCCCTTGAAAAGACGGCTACGTCGAGTCAAATAGACTTCGGAAGACGTATCGAAAAATGGGATTTAAGGTTCGACAATCGTCGACCGTCGAAAAGCTCATCAGCTTCACAATTGCCCGTCGTCAATCGAAAACTCGCAAGCAATCATTATAAGTGCCCTAACAGAGATGGTGTGCAGTCAGGCACTTCAAAAAGACCATGGAAACCTGTTTATGAAACGTTGCCAGACAGAACGCCCCAGGGTGACTATTCGTCACAATTCCGTCCCAAAGCGGAATGCTTGTTGTGTGATAACGCATCGCACAAGGCGGTCGCATGTCGGAACGTCGCCACTTTGGAAGAAAGAAGGCGAATTTTATTGAGGAAGGCGAGATGCCTTCGTTGCCTGCAATTGTTCAACAGAGGACATCGTTGCCCGCCAATCGCATGCCCCTTCTGCCACGCCATCATGGATGCCCATCACGGAGCAGTCTGCGAGGAAAATCCGTTCTGCAACGTCTAGGAGGACCTAGCGGGACCGGCTCCTTCGTCGCTGTCTTTGTTTTTGTGGGCCCCCAATGTAATCATAATCATATTATGATTACCCCTTTTTGGTGTAGGTAATTTTAGTGTAAGGGCGACGTTTCTCGAACTTTCTCTAATCAAATTTAGGTTTCTCCTAAAATATTTTAGGCCACATTCGACAACGTTCGCTGCATTTTTTGTGTTGTTTTTCGTTGTTTTTTGTTGTGTTAAGCTCTATAAGTTATCTTTTAAGGTTATTAACTTATTATGCTTAAGTTATATTATTTCTCTCTTTTTACCTCATCATTCTTACTCGGTCTTTCTTCCGGTAGGAAACATTTCTTCTTCTCTTTAACCTTATCACTCAATATCATTTTAGAAGTCTGTCTTCTTCGTCTTCTTCCGCGCGCGCGTTATTGTCACCTATGTTTCAAGAACATAGGTTTAATTACCCAAGTTTGAGACAGGTACGTCCTGTTGCACGTAGCAGATCTCAATCGCTCGTCGATCTCAACCGCTCATCTAAGTTCCGGAAGAAGGCAGTCAAGCCGTCGGACAGGCGCGAAGTTAGCTTACTAGGACTAGTTAGATAGTGATCCGGGTAACGTAACGTAAGTTACTCACTTCTTTATTCTCACTTCTAGTTTTCGGGTTCTATTAACTTCTTCCTCTCTCTTCATTCTTCTCTCTTAATTCTTCTCTCTTCATTCTCTCACCATAAATTTCATTATCTCTTAATTGGTTCTTTCTCTCTTCTCTCTTCATAATTCTCTCTCTCTCTTAATCACTCCTTGTCCTTCTCTATCATTTATTCTTGTTAGTTGGTTCGTTAGTTCGTTATTTAATCGTTCGTTGGTTCTGTGAATAAACCTGTAAAGGCTATCTTTGGAAGTCCCGCGTGGCAGGCAAGACAAGAAACGGCTTTCAAGCCCGAATTGTATCTTAAAGAATTCTGGTGTCCTTGAGGGAGTATCCCTTGACATCCAGATCTACCACACATTACCGAAAAGACTTTATACAGTACAAGGCAAATTTAGAATGGTTCGAATTTCGTCATCGGTTGATGATCAGTACAAGGCTATTCAGCAAAATAAGAGCAGACTTATACAGTATGAACAAAACGAGCAACCTATACAGACCGGGTTTGCACGAACGCTATACTATTTTCTTTTTCGGTGTCGCGAAAAGAGAATAAGATAGCATTCGTGCAAACCCGGTGTGTATAGGTTGATCGTTTTGTTCGTACTATATAAATCTGCTGAATAGCCGGGAGAGTGCGTAATTGCGAGAGTGCGGGGAGAGTGTGAGATTCAGAAAGCGAGCATCGTAACATGACGAAATTCGAACAGTTCGAAATTCGTCAAGTGCTGAGCATCGTAACGTGACGAAATTCGAACCATCCGAATTTCGCCATGTGATGAGTATTGTAGCATGACGAAATCCGAACCATTCGAAATCCGTCAAGTGATGAGCAATAATACATGACGAAATTCGAACAGTTCGAAATTCGTCAAGTGCAGAGCATCGTAACGTGACGAAATTGGAACCATTCGAATTTCGCCATGTGATGAGTATTGTAGCATGACGAAATCCGAACCATTCGAAATCCGTCAAGTGATGAGCAACAATACATGACGAAATTCGAACAGTTCGAGTTCCGTCAGGCAAGATTCGCTATCTGCTTACTCTTGTGTTTCATATTTGATTTTTATTGTGCCAGAAGTGATGAAATAAAATTAAATTTTGATTCCACGAATTCACAAAGAAATGGCGAGAAATTCCGATGAATTTTACGATAAACTTGCCACAGACACCGAAACAACACGAATTGCCGAACTAAATTCCCAGCACCGTCTTATATGTTGTTCCGTGACAAACTGTAATATGTTGTTCCGTGACAAACTGTAATATGTTGTTCCGTGACAAACTGTAATATGTTGTTCCGTGACAAACTGTAATATGTTGTTCCGTGACAAACTGTAATATGTTGTTCCGTGACAAACTGTAATATGTTGTTCCGTGACAAACTGTAATATGTTGTTCCGTGACAAACTGTAATATGTTGTTCCGTGACAAACTGTAATATGTTGTTCCGTGACAAACTGTAATATGTTGTTCCGTGACAAACTGTAATATGTTGTTCCGTGACAAACTTTAATATGTTGTTCCGTGACAAACTGTAATATGTTGTTCCTTGACAAACTGTAATATGTTGTTCCGTGACAAACTGTAATATGTTGTTCCGTGACAAACTGTAATATGTTGTTCCGTGACAAACTGTAATATGTTGTTCCGTGACAAACTGTAATATGTTGTTCCGTGACAAACTGTAATATGTTGTTCCGTGACAAACTGTAATATGTTGTTCCATGACAAACTGTAATATGTTGTTCCGTGACAAACTGTAATATGTTGTTCCGTGACAAACTGTAATATGTTGTTCCTTGACAAACTGCAATATGTTGTTCCGTGACAGCCTGAGCCTCTTCTCGGGTCGCAATCTCTTTCAGACGAAGGGCTTCCAGTCTGAGTTTCTCCAGCAAGCTTTCCTCGATTCGGCGCTCACACAGAACAGGGAGAGTGTCGGATGGCTTCTGATATGCGATCATTGCTTATCAACGCTTAATTACATAGCTCGTCAAAGGATGTATAGCTCGTCAAAGGAGGGCGATGCCGGACCGGCCTGGGCATGCCACCGGACAAAACATCAGCCGATACTCCGCTATACTTTTCAATGGCGAGTCGAGGCGCCAGTAAAATAACCTCTTGCCCTTCTCCGGTTAACGAATGGGTCTCGCCAAGAGGATCGCCGACTGCGGTGCGAGTGTAGACGGAGAAAATCTCTCCGGACTCAAAAGGATCCTCACCACCAACCTATCCCAAAAGGACTCCCCTCGACAGGACCTATGGGCAAGACAACAACAACAACGCTTAATTACACGTATTGCAACTCATTTTTAGACCTTTTACGGTTAGTTTTGTACCCTATATCAGACTTTTTTCCTCTAAACACACCCATTTGTAGGAGGGGGGGGGGGGGGTGGTTGAGTAAGAGGTTTTTTATGCTAGTTTCTTGAGAACTTGGTGGAACAAGCGTGTCCAATTTCACACTGTAAATCATTACGATTACTGTGCCTCTGTTCTAACAATTACTGGATAATAGTGCAAGGAAACCCGGGTAGCATTTTTCTAATTCAGATGTTCAAGTTAATAAGTCGTACTCAAGTCCTATTTACCGCCATCCACATCTCACTCGTATCTTCAATGCAAGACTTTGAATCCTATAACTTTTCTTTCCTTTGCAATCGGGGGGGGGGTCGTGCCAGACGAGCTATCACTGCAATATGATCTAATTTCTGCAGATTCAGCTAATCTATCCGAGGTGAGGCTCAAACTGGGTCCCAGCGCACAGTAGTAGCACTACCTTTGCGCAGAATTTTGTGGAGTTAACTAATGAATGGAGTACGAAGTCATTATTCCCTTCTCCAAGCAAGACAATTCGTTGTGTCTAAGTTTTTTTCACGCTTTCTTTGACTCGTCTACTCACAAGGCTGACTGGCCTTCTACTTCGACCTTTCTTTGACTCGTCTACTCACAAGGCTGACTGGCCTTCTACTTCGACCTTTCTTTGACTCGTCTACTCACAAGGCTGACTGGCCTTCTACTTCGACCTTTTTTTGACTCGTCTACCCACAAGGCTGACTGGCCTTCTACTTCGACTCGTCTACTCACAAGGCTGACTGGCCTTCTACTTCACCCTTTCTTTGACTCGTCTACTCACAAGGCTGACTGGCCTTTTACTTCGACCTTTCTTTGACTCGTCTACCCACAAGGCTGACTGGCCTTCTAGTTAGATTCCGAATCAATGGACTCTTCGGTAATATAGAATTGAAAAGCTGAAAAGTTACGCCACAGCTGCTACGCCTCTTTGAAAGTTCTTTCAAATCTCTTTCTGTCAACCATACCAGCGACAACAGTGAACATTTAATTCTTTGGCGATAAAGATATGAATAAGAACCTCAGCTGCCGCTGTCTTCAGGCCATCCAATACTACTTTGGCCTTGCTGATGTCGACCGATTTTTGAAATTGTTCACTTAGCCTTTCCATTTTCCTGTCATACGTTCTATTTATTGACTAGATCACGACTTCAATACAGATGACAATTAAATTTTTTATTCGGAATTTTACTCATAGTGATGTTCTCCAACAATTTCCTGCGTGTATTCTTGTTATTCTTTATAATTAAGTTAATTGTTTTTCTAGATACTTTTTATTCTTATAATATACTGGTTATTCTTTACAATTAGGGTAAAATTTTATCAAAAGTATTCTTATTAATCGCTTATGTTCAATGGTTTTTTTTTCTTCAGATAGTTGGAACTTTGTAAGATTTTTTTGCGTAAGAAACCATTCAATCAATTTTTTTGGAAGAAAACATTTAATTTTCTGTTCGATATAACGTAAAGTTCGATATGAAAATTTGGTTTAACAGCTCTACTTTTACAATGGGAATCGGAACGCTTAATAAAAATTTATCATTGAAGAATACCGGACACAAAACCCGGTTTTCCACAGTTCGAGAAATACACTACTAACAATCACTCTGCTAGTAACACATAAGTTTCCATTTGGAGGGAAATTTGTAAAGCATGAAATAAAACAAATTACTTAGTAAAATAATCGAAAGCTATATCAGCTCTCTCGAAGCTATATCAGCTCTTATCGAATTGGAAGCATAAACAATTGTAAGAAATTTTGGCATTGTAAGAAAATATTTTCAAAATACTCCTATAAACATTGCTTTTTAATGACTTTATTCTCATTGAAAGGAATCCATCGTACGGGCAAAAATGGCACTCGGACGGGACCGAACCTTCGTTGCCTGGGGGCTTGTAGAGCGTAACCAATACACAAACCGAGCACACATTGTTCCATGCGATTTCTTGCTATGTCTAAGGCGCAATGGCCGTAATACTTTCTAGTCACGCATGTTCATGAAGCAATTGCGTCATGAAAAGAGTGTAACTCCACAATCCATGATAAGGACAGAAAGATGATGGTAGATAGAAGATCAATTTGATCTCCTCTTCTTTATTCTCATTAATACACATTCTCCTTTCAGTATTGATCCGGTCATTCCGTCTTCAACTCATGAGCCGGCATTGAGAGCGCTTCCACTTGTTCCCCTTCAACAATTCTTCAACCTCATTTCATTTTCTCGTCCTAAAAATTCGAAACATTAATTTCACTCATACATATGTCAACAGAAAATAAAGGCATTTTTCTGGCATTAACATCGTTAAAACCAATCTTAACTCGCATCTCCTCTCTTCCTCTTTTAATTTCCTAATCTCTCACATATCTCTGCCCTTCTCTCTCCCATGTTTTCGACCTTTTGAAGTCCAGATAACCTATGGATTCTTTAACAAATCATCCTCTTCTCCCCATGATAATTTCCTATCTTGATCTTATTCTCATTATCATTTGATGAAATAATCCAATTTCCATGTAATCACATTATCTCAACTTTATGTACAGTTTCTCTCATAATCATTCTTCCCATTTTTTCAAACAAAAAAGATGAAACCGTTTTTTGTGTGAAGTATTTTGATATCTCGCTACGTAAGTGAGAAGTCTGAGAACCCTGTCTGAGAAGACAAATAAGAAGAACATAAGAAACTTTTTTCAAATTTTTTTAAAATCTTGATTCTTATTACTTTATAGATCGAATCGTTGCTCAAGACAAGAGAGATCTTGAGATGCAATAACTATCGCCTTACGAAATCTTCATTTCCTTTTCGTCCAGACTTTTCGTATTATTCTCTAAACCTTTCGGCTGACGTAGATTCCATTCCCAGAAACTCCGGAATCCTTCACCATATGAGAGCATCTCATTGAAGGCTTTCTCTGCAAGTTGGATGTGAATGAATGACGTGTGAAATTCTCAAGATATGTTCAGGGGTTTTTAGTGGGCAAGAAAAAGGTACCGTCACCCGCGAACAGCAAAAAAAAATTTTGACGCAAGGATCCCCCTTTAGGATAAAAACATAGAGGCCCGCGAAAACTTTTCTTTTTATTTCACATAAGGGTCCCCCCTTTTGATCTGGAAAAAACAGAGGCCAGCCAAAAGAAGGTCGGACATGACTATTTAACTCCTGGATATATTCAGTCACACAGATCAAAAGCAAGAGAAATAGAACCAGGGATTAAATGGAGCCACTCAATTTGGGTTTACATGTATCCACCTCTCAGATTTGGGGTAAAAAAAGAGGGGATGAAGGAAAAGGGTAAGAAAAAAGGGAGTTTAAAAAAATAGTGTGTATCTGTATCCGTCGACGGAACCGATCCGGTCACTATTTAACCCCTGAATAGAACAAAAACTGGTCCGCCATGCGGTATCTAAAACAGTCGCATCTCCCTCACCAGAAGCGGAAGATTAATTCTACGGTTTCTTATTAGCGGAAATGATCAAAGAGCGCAGAAGTCATAGAAAAAAAACTTTTTTGAAGAAGAGTACAATGTAGAATATAAATTCAATACCGTACTTCGTCGACCAAGAAACGATCATGTGCATCAAACCCCAGTACGACTAAGATTATTAGGTCAACCATGCGATGCCATATGGGTATTCAAATAGTTCTGGCTCTACTCGGGTTTCTCTCACTATAGGCCTGTTCAGTAATCAGTCGCCGACGATAATACACAAAGGTATCGTCGTCGACTGATTACTGTCGTACCGTCGTATTACTGTCGTACTCCCATTAGTACCCGAACCCACAACCGTCATCATTACTACCCACACCCGCCACTAGAACGGCCTCTTTCATTACCATTCTCGAGTATATGTATATGTTTAAAAAATCATGTTTCATCAACTAAAACCCGCATGAGATAGTGGGAAATGCTAATTCCACTATTGGTTGTACATATTACTCATCAGGCTGTTTCTTACTTTCATAACAACGTGTAGATCTGAAAGACTCATTATGTGGCAATGTCACGAGACTCATTATGCGGCAATGTCACGAGACTCATTATGCGGGAATGTCACGAGACTCATTATGCGGCAATGTCACGAGACTCATTATGCGGGAATGTCACGAGACTCATTATGCGGGAATGTCACGAGACTCATTATGCGGGAATGTCACGAGACTCATTATGCGGGAATGTCACGAGACTCATTATGCGGGAATGTCACGAGACTCATTATGAAGGAATGTCACGAGACTCATTATGCGGGAATGTCACGAGACTCATTATGAAGGAATGTCACGAGACTCATTATACGGGAATGTCACGAGACTCATTATGCCGCAATGTCACGAGACTCATTATGCCGGAATGTCACGGTCCAGAGAGCGGGCATGTGCGATGAAAAGAGGAGATTTTACAACCAGAAAAGCCGTATCCCTAGCGTTTTCAAGGAGTGCATACATTTCACCCGCAGTGCGTGTTGGAGGAAAACCTAGCTACTGACCTTGGTCATGTTTCCGTGCACCCTGCGACAGCCATCCGAGCATACGGGCGACTTTAGGGAAGAATGCGATATCGTCCTCGGCTGCGTCCAGAATCGTCTCTATTTGCTGCCAGAGAGCCATCACATCTGTCAATTCAATACCAAGTCATCTTTCATTGCAATCTAAAGTCACTGTTTTGAATCACAGATAAACTCTTCTCACGCGTTTTTATTAAAGAAAACAGAACGTAAAAGAAAAAGGCCAAAAACACAAACCTTTCGCTGTTTCGATCGCCAGAGCTTTTTCTTGGAATGTGAGCTTCCGAACAGGTTTCTCCTCAAATTTCTTTATGTTTTCATCCTTATACACCAAAAGCGGCTAAATCATCATGGGAACTGAACTCGCGACTCAAGAGTCACCATATCGATAGCCTTGTGCTCTAACGATCAAGCAAGTACCTTAAAAATATTATTCATGAAGCTTCTACGGAAAAAACTTTTTTTTAAGGCGAGGACTTAGTTTTTTTCACAGATTGAACCTTAATCTCAACTCAAGGACCTCGAATTGAAACTGAATAAAACCTTGATGTCATCCTTGAATTCCTCGCCTACTTCTTTCGAGTCAAGTTCTGACTTGATTCGCTCGACTTCTTCCAGGAGGTCATCGATGCTTTCAGGCATCTGCGAAAGATTAACCATGATAACCATATTTACTGCATGGGTTCAACTCTTAATATTAAAGTCTTCGATTTCCACTCTAAAAATTTGAAGAAATACATTAGAATTTCAATTGTTTCATCACATAAAACTTTTGGCGTCTGAAATGTAACATTTAAAAGCAAGGTTGAACGAATATAATAGATAGAATGTGTAGTTTGAAGAAGAAAAAAACACAAGTCAAAATCCCAAGTGGAACATGAGTATTATACATAATTCGTGAAGCCTAGTTTAATAACGGACAGAAATCGCGAGGCCTCGTTATTCACACTGACTATTTCTATTCTCCTTCTTTTCACACTTTCTTCATGTGTAAATTTGAAAGTATGACTATTCATACTTATAAAGTATAAAATTATGAATAGGTAGTAATAAGTATGAGTAGTGATAAACTATAAGTTTGAATACACTGACTATTTCTATTCTCCTTCTTTTCACCCGATCATGGTGAATTAAATCGAAGCCGTCGTCTGGATCTGCCATTTTCGTCAGAGTCTTACTGTAAATCAGTTTTTGGATGTTTAGATAATTCAAAACATTCATACTTCAAGTCATTGTGCTACGATGACTAAGACTATGAAGATTCTAATATTCATACTTCAAGTCATTGTGCTACGATGACTAAGACTATGAAGATTCTAATATTCATACTTCAAGTCATTGTGCCACGATGACTAAGACTATGAAGATTCTAATATTCATACTTCAAGTCATTGTGCTACGATGACTAAGACTATGAAGATTCTAATATTCATACTTCAAGTCATTGTGCCACGATGACTAAGACTATGAAGATTCTAATATTCATACTTCAAGTCATTGTGCTACGATGACTAAGACTATGAAGATTCTAATATTCATACTTCAAGTCATTGTGCCACGATGACTAAGACTATGAAGATTCTAATATTCATACTTCAAGTCATTGTGCTACGATGACTAAGACTATGAAGATTCTAATATTCATACTTCAAGTCATTGTGCCACGATGACTAAGACTATGAAGATTCTAATATTCATACTTCAAGTCATTGTGCTACGATGACTAAGACTATGAAGATTCTAATATTCATACTTCAAGTCATTGTGCCACGATGACTAAGACTATGAAGATTCTAATATTCATACTTCAAGTCATTGTGCTACGATGACTAAGACTATGAAGATTCTAATATTCATACTTCAAGTCATTGTGCCACGATGACTAAGACTATGAAGATTCTAATATTCATACTTCAAGTCATTGTGCTACGATGACTAAGACTATGAAGATTCTAATATTCATACTTCAAGTCATTGTGCCACGATGACTAAGACTATGAAGATTCTAATATTCATACTTCAAGTCATTGTGCTACGATGACTAAGACTATGAAGATTCTAATATTCATACTTCAAGTCATTGTGCCACGATGACTAAGACTATGAAGATTTTAATATTCATACTTCAAGTCATTGTGCTACGATGACTAAGACTATGAAGATTCTAATATTCATACTTCAAGTCATTGTGCCACGATGACTAAGACTATGAAGATTCTAATATTCATACTTCAAGTCATTGTGCCACGATGACTAAGACTATGAAGATTCTAATATTCATACTTCAAGTCATTGTGCCACGATGACTAAGACTATGAAGATTCTAATATTCATACTTCAAGTCATTGTGCCACGATGACTAAGACTATGAAGATTCTAATATTCATACTTCAAGTCATTGTGCTACGATGACTAAGAATATGAAGATTCTAATATTCATACTTCAAGTCATTGTGCCACGATGACTAAGACTATGAAGATTCTAATATTCATACTTCAAGTCATTGTGCTACGATGACTAAGACTATGAAGATTCTAATATTCATACTTCAAGTCATTGTGCCACGATGACTAAGACTATGAAGATTCTAATATTCATACTTCAAGTCATTGTGCTACGATGACTAAGACTATGAAGATTCTAATATTCATACTTCAAGTCATTGTGCCACGATGACTAAGACTATGAAGATTCTAATATTCATACTTCAAGTCATTGTGCCACGATGACTAAGACTATGAAGATTCTAATATTCATACTTCAAGTCATTGTGCCACGATGACTAAGACTATGAAGATTCTAATATTCATACTTCAAGTCATTGTGCCACGATGACTAAGACTATGAAGATTCTAATATTCATACTTCAAGTCATTGTGCTACGATGACTAAGACTATGAAGATTCTAATATTCATACTTCAAGTCATTGTGCCACGATGACTAAGACTATGAAGATTCTAATATTCATACTTCAAGTCATTGTGCCACGATGACTAAGACTATGAAGATTCTAATATTCATACTTCAAGTCATTGTGCTACGATGACTAAGACTATGAAGATTCTAATATTCATACTTCAAGTCATTGTGCTACGATGACTAAGACTATGAAGATTCTAATATTCATACTTCAAGTCATTGTGCCACGATGACTAAGACTATGAAGATTCTAATATTCATACTTCAAGTCATTGTGCCACGATGACTAAGACTATGAAGATTCTAATATTCATACTTCAAGTCATTGTGCTACGATGACTAAGACTATGAAGATTCTAATATTCATACTTCAAGTCATTGTGCCACGATGACTAAGACTATGAAGATTCTAATATTCATACTTCAAGTCATTGTGCTACGATGACTAAGACTATGAAGATTCTAATATTCATACTTCAAGTCATTGTGCCACGATGACTAAGACTATGAAGATTCTAATATTCATACTTCAAGTCATTGTGCCACGATGACTAAGACTATGAAGATTCTAATATTCATACTTCAAGTCATTGTGCCACGATGACTAAGACTATGAAGATTCTAATATTCATACTTCAAGTCATTGTGCCACGATGACTAAGACTATGAAGATTCTAATATTCATACTTCAAGTCATTGTGCTACGATGACTAAGACTATGAAGATTCTAATATTCATACTTCAAGTCATTGTGCCACGATGACTAAGACTATGAAGATTCTAATATTCATACTTCAAGTCATTGTGCCACGATGACTAAGACTATGAAGATTCTAATATTCATACTTCAAGTCATTGTGCTACGATGACTAAGACTATGAAGATTCTAATATTCATACTTCAAGTCATTGTGCTACGATGACTAAGACTATGAAGATTCTAATATTCATACTTCAAGTCATTGTGCCACGATGACTAAGACTATGAAGATTCTAATATTCATACTTCAAGTCATTGTGCTACGATGACTAAGACTATGAAGATTCTAATATTCATACTTCAAGTCATTGTGCCACGATGACTAAGACTATGAAGATTCTAATATTCATACTTCAAGTCATTGTGCCACGATGACTAAGACTATGAAGATTCTAATATTCATACTTCAAGTCATTGTGCTACGATGACTAAGACTATGAAGATTCTAATATTCATACTTCAAGTCATTGTGCCACGATGACTAAGACTATGAAGATTCTAATATTCATACTTCAAGTCATTGTGCCACGATGACTAAGACTATGAAGATTCTAATATTCATACTTCAAGTCATTGTGCCACGATGACTAAGACTATGAAGATTCTAATATTCATACTTCAAGTCATTGTGCTACGATGACTAAGACTATGAAGATTCTAATATTCATACTTCAAGTCATTGTGCCACGATGACTAAGACTATGAAGATTCTAATATTCATACTTCAAGTCATTGTGCCACGATGACTAAGACTATGAAGATTCTAATATTCATACTTCAAGTCATTGTGCCACGATGACTAAGACTATGAAGATTCTAATATTCATACTTCAAGTCATTGTGCTACGATGACTAAGACTATGAAGATTCTAATATTCATACTTCAAGTCATTGTGCCACGATGACTAAGACTATAAAGATTCTAATATTCATACTTCAAGTCATTGTGCCACGATGACTAAGACTATGAAGATTCTAATATTCATACTTCAAGTCATTGTGCCACGATGACTAAGACTATGAAGATTCTAATATTCATACTTCAAGTCATTGTGCTACGATGACTAAGACTATGAAGATTCTAATATTCATACTTCAAGTCATTGTGCCACGATGACTAAGACTATGAAGATTCTAATATTCATACTTCAAGTCATTGTGCCACGATGACTAAGACTATGAAGATTCTAATATTCATACTTCAAGTCATTGTGCTACGATGACTAAGACTATGAAGATTTTAATATTCATACTTCAAGTCATTGTGCCACGATGACTAAGACTATGAAGATTCTAATATTCATACTTCAAGTCATTGTGCCACGATGACTAAGACTATGAAGATTCTAATATTCATACTTCAAGTCATTGTGCCACGATGACTAAGACTATGAAGATTCTAATATTCATACTTCAAGTCATTGTGCTACGATGACTAAGACTATGAAGATTCTAATATTCATACTTCAAGTCATTGTGCCACGATGACTAAGACTATGAAGATTCTAATATTCATACTTCAAGTCATTGTGCCACGATGACTAAGACTATGAAGATTCTAATATTCATACTTCAAGTTATGTGCTACGATGACTAAGACTATGAAGATTCTAATATTCATACTTCAAGTCATTGTGCTACGATGACTAAGACTACGAAGATTCTAATATTCATACTTCAAGTCATTGTGCCACGATGACTAAGACTATGAAGATTCTAATATTCATACTTCAAGTCATTGTGCCACGATGACTAAGACTATGAAGATTCTAATATTCATACTTCAAGTCATTGTGCTACGATGACTAAGACTATGAAGATTCTAATATTCATACTTCAAGTCATTGTGCTACGATGACTAAGACTATGAAGATTCTAATATTCATACTTCAAGTCATTGTGCTACGATGACTAAGACTATGAAGATTCTAATATTCATACTTCAAGTCATTGTGCTACGATGACTAAGACTATGAAGATTCTAATATTCATACTTCAAGTCATTGTGCCACGATGACTAAGACTATGAAGATTCTAATATTCATACTTCAAGTCATTGTGCCACGATGACTAAGACTATGAAGATTCTAATATTCATACTTCAAGTCATTGTGCTACGATGACTAAGACTATGAAGATTCTAATATTCATACTTCAAGTCATTGTGCTACGATGACTAAGACTATGAAGATTCTAATATTCATACTTCAAGTCATTGTGCTACGATGACTAAGACTATGAAGATTCTAATATTCATACTTCAAGTCATTGTGCCACGATGACTAAGACTATGAAGATTCTAATATTCATACTTCAAGTCATTGTGCCACGATGACTAAGACTATGAAGATTCTAATATTCATACTTCAAGTCATTGCGCTACGATGACTAAGACTATGAAGATTCTAATATTCATACTTCAAGTCATTGTGCTACGATGACTAAGACTATGAAGATTCTAATATTCATACTTCAAGTCATTGTGCTACGATGACTAAGACTATGAAGATTCTAATATTCATACTTCAAGTCATTGTGCTACGATGACTAAGACTATGAAGATTCTAATATTCATACTTCAAGTCATTGTGCCACGATGACTAAGACTATGAAGATTCTAATATTCATACTTCAAGTCATTGTGCCACGATGACTAAGACTATGAAGATTCTAATATTCATACTTCAAGTCATTGTGCTACGATGACTAAGACTATGAAGATTCTAATATTCATACTTCAAGTCATTGTGCTACGATGACTAAGACTATGAAGATTCTAATATTCATACTTCAAGTCATTGTGCTACGATGACTAAGACTATGAAGATTCTAATATTCATACTTCAAGTCATTGTGCCACGATGACTAAGACTATGAAGATTCTAATATTCATACTTCAAGTCATTGTGCTACGATGACTAAGACTATGAAGATTCTAATATTCATACTTCAAGTCATTGTGCTACGATGACTAAGACTATGAAGATTCTAATATTCATACTTCAAGTCATTGTGCCACGATGACTAAGACTATGAAGATTCTAATATTCATACTTCAAGTCATTGTGCCACGATGACTAAGACTATGAAGATTCTAATATTCATACTTCAAGTCATTGTGCCACGATGACTAAGACTATGAAGATTCTAATATTCATACTTCAAGTCATTGTGCTACGATGACTAAGACTATGAAGATTCTAATATTCATACTTCAAGTCATTGTGCCACGATGACTAAGACTATGAAGATTCTAATATTCATACTTCAAGTCATTGTGCTACGATGACTAAGACTATGAAGATTCTAATATTCATACTTCAAGTCATTGTGCTACGATGACTAAGACTATGAAGATTCTAATATTCATACTTCAAGTCATTGTGCTACGATGACTAAGACTATGAAGATTCTAATATTCATACTTCAAGTCATTGTGCCACGATGACTAAGACTATGAAGATTCTAATATTCATACTTCAAGTCATTGTGCTACGATGACTAAGACTATGAAGATTCTAATATTCATACTTCAAGTCATTGTGCTACGATGACTAAGACTATGAAGATTCTAATATTCATACTTCAAGTCATTGTGCCACGATGACTAAGACTATGAAGATTCTAATATTCATACTTCAAGTCATTGTGCCACGATGACTAAGACTATGAAGATTCTAATATTCATACTTCAAGTCATTGTGCTACGATGACTAAGACTATGAAGATTCTAATATTCATACTTCAAGTCATTGTGCTACGATGACTAAGACTATGAAGATTCTAATATTCATACTTCAAGTCATTGTGCTACGATGACTAAGACTATGAAGATTCTAATATTCATACTTCAAGTCATTGTGCTACGATGACTAAGACTATGAAGATTCTAATATTCATACTTCAAGTCATTGTGCCACGATGACTAAGACTATGAAGATTCTAATATTCATACTTCAAGTCATTGTGCCACGATGACTAAGACTATGAAGATTCTAATATTCATACTTCAAGTCATTGTGCTACGATGACTAAGACTATGAAGATTCTAATATTCATACTTCAAGTCATTGTGCTACGATGACTAAGACTATGAAGATTCTAATATTCATACTTCAAGTCATTGTGCTACGATGACTAAGACTATGAAGATTCTAATATTCATACTTCAAGTCATTGTGCTACGATGACTAAGACTATGAAGATTCTAATATTCATACTTCAAGTCATTGTGCCACGATGACTAAGACTATGAAGATTCTAATATTCATACTTCAAGTCATTGTGCTACGATGACTAAGACTATGAAGATTCTAATATTCATACTTCAAGTCATTGTGCTACGATGACTAAGACTATGAAGATTCTAATATTCATACTTCAAGTCATTGTGCCACGATGACTAAGACTATGAAGATTCTAATATTCATACTTCAAGTCATTGTGCTACGATGACTAAGACTATGAAGATTCTAATATTCATACTTCAAGTCATTGTGCTACGATGACTAAGACTATGAAGATTCTAATATTCATACTTCAAGTCATTGTGCCACGATGACTAAGACTATGAAGATTCTAATATTCATACTTCAAGTCATTGTGCTACGATGACTAAGACTATGAAGATTCTAATATTCATACTTCAAGTCATTGTGCTACGATGACTAAGACTATGAAGATTCTAATATTCATACTTCAAGTCATTGTGCCACGATGACTAAGACTATGAAGATTCTAATATTCATACTTCAAGTCATTGTGCTACGATGACTAAGACTATGAAGATTCTAATATTCATACTTCAAGTCATTGTGCTACGATGACTAAGACTATGAAGATTCTAATATTCATACTTCAAGTCATTGTGCCACGATGACTAAGACTATGAAGATTCTAATATTCATACTTCAAGTCATTGTGCCACGATGACTAAGACTATGAAGATTCTAATATTCATACTTCAAGTCATTGTGCTACGATGACTAAGACTATGAAGATTCTAATATTCATACTTCAAGTCATTGTGCTACGATGACTAAGACTATGAAGATTCTAATATTCATACTTCAAGTCATTGTGCTACGATGACTAAGACTATGAAGATTCTAATATTCATACTTCAAGTCATTGTGCTACGATGACTAAGACTATGAAGATTCTAATATTCATACTTCAAGTCATTGTGCTACGATGACTAAGACTATGAAGATTCTAATATTCATACTTCAAGTCATTGTGCTACGATGACTAAGACTATGAAGATTCTAATATTCATACTTCAAGTCATTGTGCCACGATGACTAAGACTATGAAGATTCTAATATTCATACTTCAAGTCATTGTGCTACGATGACTAAGACTATGAAGATTCTAATATTCATACTTCAAGTCATTGTGCTACGATGACTAAGACTATGAAGATTCTAATATTCATACTTCAAGTCATTGTGCTACGATGACTAAGACTATGAAGATTCTAATATTCATACTTCAAGTCATTGTGCTACGATGACTAAGACTATGAAGATTCTAATATTCATACTTCAAGTCATTGTGCTACGATGACTAAGACTATGAAGATTCTAATATTCATACTTCAAGTCATTGTGCTACGATGACTAAGACTATGAAGATTCTAATATTCATACTTCAAGTCATTGTGCTACGATGACTAAGACTATGAAGATTCTAATATTCATACTTCAAGTCATTGTGCTACGATGACTAAGACTATGAAGATTCTAATATTCATACTTCAAGTCATTGTGCTACGATGACTAAGACTATGAAGATTCTAATATTCATACTTCAAGTCATTGTGCTACGATGACTAAGACTATGAAGATTCTAATATTCATACTTCAAGTCATTGTGCCACGATGACTAAGACTATGAAGATTCTAATATTCATACTTCAAGTCATTGTGCCACGATGACTAAGACTATGAAGATTCTAATATTCATACTTCAAGTCATTGTGCTACGATGACTAAGACTATGAAGATTCTAATATTCATACTTCAAGTCATTGTGCTACGATGACTAAGACTATGAAGATTCTAATATTCATACTTCAAGTCATTGTGCTACGATGACTAAGACTATGAAGATTCTAATATTCATACTTCAAGTCATTGTGCTACGATGACTAAGACTATGAAGATTCTAATATTCATACTTCAAGTCATTGTGCCACGATGACTAAGACTATGAAGATTCTAATATTCATACTTCAAGTCATTGTGCCACGATGACTAAGACTATGAAGATTCTAATATTCATACTTCAAGTCATTGTGCTACGATGACTAAGACTATGAAGATTCTAATATTCATACTTCAAGTCATTGTGCTACGATGACTAAGACTATGAAGATTCTAATATTCATACTTCAAGTCATTGTGCTACGATGACTAAGACTATGAAGATTCTAATATTCATACTTCAAGTCATTGTGCTACGATGACTAAGACTATGAAGATTCTAATATTCATACTTCAAGTCATTGTGCCACGATGACTAAGACTATGAAGATTCTAATATTCATACTTCAAGTCATTGTGCTACGATGACTAAGACTATGAAGATTCTAATATTCATACTTCAAGTCATTGTGCTACGATGACTAAGACTATGAAGATTCTAATATTCATACTTCAAGTCATTGTGCCACGATGACTAAGACTATGAAGATTCTAATATTCATACTTCAAGTCATTGTGCTACGATGACTAAGACTATGAAGATTCTAATATTCATACTTCAAGTCATTGTGCTACGATGACTAAGACTATGAAGATTCTAATATTCATACTTCAAGTCATTGTGCCACGATGACTAAGACTATGAAGATTCTAATATTCATACTTCAAGTCATTGTGCTACGATGACTAAGACTATGAAGATTCTAATATTCATACTTCAAGTCATTGTGCTACGATGACTAAGACTATGAAGATTCTAATATTCATACTTCAAGTCATTGTGCTACGATGACTAAGACTATGAAGATTCTAATATTCATACTTCAAGTCATTGTGCTACGATGACTAAGACTATGAAGATTCTAATATTCATACTTCAAGTCATTGTGCCACGATGACTAAGACTATGAAGATTCTAATATTCATACTTCAAGTCATTGTGCTACGATGACTAAGACTATGAAGATTCTAATATTCATACTTCAAGTCATTGTGCCACGATGACTAAGACTATGAAGATTCTAATATTCATACTTCAAGTCATTGTGCCACGATGACTAAGACTATGAAGATTCTAATATTCATACTTCAAGTCATTGTGCCACGATGACTAAGACTATGAAGATTCTAATATTCATACTTCAAGTCATTGTGCTACGATGACTAAGACTATGAAGATTCTAATATTCATACTTCAAGTCATTGTGCTACGATGACTAAGACTATGAAGATTCTAATATTCATACTTCAAGTCATTGTGCCACGATGACTAAGACTATGAAGATTCTAATATTCATACTTCAAGTCATTGTGCTACGATGACTAAGACTATGAAGATTCTAATATTCATACTTCAAGTCATTGTGCCACGATGACTAAGACTATGAAGATCTAATATTCATACTTCAAGTCATTGTGCCACGATG
>OZ057408.1:26270368-26575396 GCA_964056735.1 Allodiplogaster pararmata
ATATTCATACTTCAAGTCATTGTGCCACGATGACTAAGACTATGAAGATTCTAATATTCATACTTCAAGTCATTGTGCTACGATGACTAAGACTATGAAGATTCTAATATTCATACTTCAAGTCATTGTGCCACGATGACTAAGACTATGAAGATTCTAATATTCATACTTCAAGTCATTGTGCCACGATGACTAAGACTATGAAGATTCTAATATTCATACTTCAAGTCATTGTGCCACGATGACTAAGACTATGAAGATTCTAATATTCATACTTC
Organism: Allodiplogaster pararmata; assembly: GCA_964056735.1. Lineage (NCBI taxonomy): Eukaryota > Metazoa > Nematoda > Chromadorea > Rhabditida > Diplogasteridae > Allodiplogaster > Allodiplogaster pararmata. The sequence goes on from OZ057408.1 coordinate 26,270,647, forward strand.
AAGTCATTGTGCCACGATGACTAAGACTATGAAGATTCTAATATTCATACTTCAAGTCATTGTGCTACGATGACTAAGACTATGAAGATTCTAATATTCATACTTCAAGTCATTGTGCTACGATGACTAAGACTATGAAGATTCTAATATTCATACTTCAAGTCATTGTGCTACGATGACTAAGACTATGAAGATTCTAATATTCATACTTCAAGTCATTGTGCCACGATGACTAAGACTATGAAGATTCTAATATTCATACTTCAAGTCATTGTGCCACGATGACTAAGACTATGAAGATTCTAATATTCATACTTCAAGTCATTGTGCCACGATGACTAAGACTATGAAGATTCTAATATTCATACTTCAAGTCATTGTGCTACGATGACTAAGACTATGAAGATTCTAATATTCATACTTCAAGTCATTGTGCTACGATGACTAAGACTATGAAGATTCTAATATTCATACTTCAAGTCATTGTGCCACGATGACTAAGACTATGAAGATTCTAATATTCATACTTCAAGTCATTGTGCCACGATGACTAAGACTATGAAGATTCTAATATTCATACTTCAAGTCATTGTGCCACGATGACTAAGACTATGAAGATTCTAATATTCATACTTCAAGTCATTGTGCTACGATGACTAAGACTATGAAGATTCTAATATTCATACTTCAAGTCATTGTGCTACGATGACTAAGACTATGAAGATTCTAATATTCATACTTCAAGTCATTGTGCCACGATGACTAAGACTATGAAGATTCTAATATTCATACTTCAAGTCATTGTGCCACGATGACTAAGACTATGAAGATTCTAATATTCATACTTCAAGTCATTGTGCTACGATGACTAAGACTATGAAGATTCTAATATTCATACTTCAAGTCATTGTGCTACGATGACTAAGACTATGAAGATTCTAATATTCATACTTCAAGTCATTGTGCCACGATGACTAAGACTATGAAGATTCTAATATTCATACTTCAAGTCATTGTGCCACGATGACTAAGACTATGAAGATTCTAATATTCATACTTCAAGTCATTGTGCTACGATGACTAAGACTATGAAGATTCTAATATTCATACTTCAAGTCATTGTGCCACGATGACTAAGACTATGAAGATTCTAATATTCATACTTCAAGTCATTGTGCTACGATGACTAAGACTATGAAGATTCTAATATTCATACTTCAAGTCATTGTGCTACGATGACTAAGACTATGAAGATTCTAATATTCATACTTCAAGTCATTGTGCCACGATGACTAAGACTATGAAGATTCTAATATTCATACTTCAAGTCATTGTGCCACGATGACTAAGACTATGAAGATTCTAATATTCATACTTCAAGTCATTGTGCCACGATGACTAAGACTATGAAGATTCTAATATTCATACTTCAAGTCATTGTGCTACGATGACTAAGACTATGAAGATTCTAATATTCATACTTCAAGTCATTGTGCTACGATGACTAAGACTATGAAGATTCTAATATTCATACTTCAAGTCATTGTGCCACGATGACTAAGACTATGAAGATTCTAATATTCATACTTCAAGTCATTGTGCTACGATGACTAAGACTATGAAGATTCTAATATTCATACTTCAAGTCATTGTGCTACGATGACTAAGACTATGAAGATTCTAATATTCATACTTCAAGTCATTGTGCCACGATGACTAAGACTATGAAGATTCTAATATTCATACTTCAAGTCATTGTGCCACGATGACTAAGACTATGAAGATTCTAATATTCATACTTCAAGTCATTGTGCCACGATGACTAAGACTATGAAGATTCTAATATTCATACTTCAAGTCATTGTGCTACGATGACTAAGACTATGAAGATTCTAATATTCATACTTCAAGTCATTGTGCCACGATGACTAAGACTATGAAGATTCTAATATTCATACTTCAAGTCATTGTGCCACGATGACTAAGACTATGAAGATTCTAATATTCATACTTCAAGTCATTGTGCCACGATGACTAAGACTATGAAGATTCTAATATTCATACTTCAAGTCATTGTGCCACGATGACTAAGACTATGAAGATTCTAATATTCATACTTCAAGTCATTGTGCCACGATGACTAAGACTATGAAGATTCTAATATTCATACTTCAAGTCATTGTGCCACGATGACTAAGACTATGAAGATTCTAATATTCATACTTCAAGTCATTGTGCCACGATGACTAAGACTATGAAGATTCTAATATTCATACTTCAAGTCATTGTGCCACGATGACTAAGACTATGAAGATTCTAATATTCCAATAAATTTAGGTATTTCTTTCCGTAGCATTAATGTATTATTCACTCACTTTTTTAATGTTTGTATTGAACATCAAGTTTTCAAGAGTTTTGGCACTAGTGTTTTGTAAAATTCTCATATCTTATTCTGCTCAGCTTTGTTCGAGAAGTTAAACTAAATCTGTCTATGTCTCTCTTCATAATACCTTTCATGAATCAATATGAGCTGACTACAATCTTCTTCAAATTTATGAATCTCTTCTCTGAAGAATTTATAAACTTGATCTATAACTCATTTATTAATATAGCTAATCAATCGACATGCGCTAAATTGAATGATGAATTAATTGAACTTGACTCTTCCTAGAAGTTCTGGGGATGGCTTCAAGGACTTGAGAAACAACGTCGAGGAAAGCGATTCTGAGTCTGCAATCAAGCAAGAATTTGGGAGAGTTTCCATCATAGACAAGCTACAGTGTCGAAAATTCGAAAACAACTGCTCACTAAGTGGGGCTATACTATTAGGAAAAGAGAGTGAATCTCCACAGACTTGACCTCTTCTGACACAAAGCCCGGTAGAGTGGGCCTGGGTGGTGCACTAGAAATTTTATAGCTCCGATTTTTCTCAAAACATTTTTCAAGGCTTATTCGAATATGGCGAAAACGATCGTTTTTGTCGCCTCTCCGATGAGCATGAGATGCTGGAAGTGGGCTTGTCTCGTCGATTGTGTGTGATGGTGACTCAGTGTTGTGAAAAGCATAGCTTTCTCAGATCAATAGCTACATCTGTCAAATTCTGGCTCAAATTAATCGAATACTTGATTCGCAAATACGCATTCCGTGATATTCATTTTTCACGGTTTCTGTGAGCCCAAATAGCAAAAATGGGAATTCGGAAACCCCCCTCCCAGAAAATTCGTATTTTCTCTCTATACTCTGATTTTCCATTATCATACTCTTACTATTCTGGAACCTTTCTCTCTATACTCTGATTTTCCATTATCATACTCTTACTATTCTGGAACCTTTCTCTCTATACTCTGATTTTCCCCTATCATACTCTTACTATTCTGGAACCTTTCTCTCTATACTCTGATTTTCCCCTATCATACTCTTACTATTCTGGAACCTTTCTCTCTATACTCTGATTTTCCCCTATCATACTCTTACTATTCTGGAACCTTTTCTCTCTATACTCTGATTTTCCCCTATCATACTCTTACTATTCTGGAACCTTTCTCTCTATACTCTGATTTTCCCCTATCATACTCTTACTATTCTGGAACCTTTCTCTCTATACTCTGATTTTCCCCTATCATACTCTTACTATTCTGGAACCTTTCTCTCTATACTCTGATTTTCCCCTATCATACTCTTACTATTCTGGAACCTTTCTCTCTATACTCTGATTTTCCCCTATCATACTCTTACTATTCTGGAACCTTTTCTCTCTATACTCTGATTTTCCCCTATCATACTCTTACTATTCTGGAACCTTTCTCTCTATACTCTGATTTTCCCCTATCATACTCTTACTATTCTGGAACCTTTCTCTCTATACTCTGATTTTCCCCTATCATACTCTTACTATTCTGGAACCTTTCTCTCTATACTCTGATTTTCCCCTATCATACTCTTACTATTCTGGAACCTTTCTCTCTATACTCTGATTTTCCCCTATCATACTCTTACTATTCTGGAACCTTTTCTCTCTATACTCTGATTTTCCCCTATCATACTCTTACTATTCTGGAACCTTTCTCTCTATACTCTGATTTTCCCCTATCATACTCTTACTATTCTGGAACCTTTCTCTCTATACTCTGATTTTCCCCTATCATACTCTTACTATTCTGGAACCTTTCTCTCTATACTCTGATTTTCCCCTATCATACTCTTACTATTCTGGAACCTTTCTCTCTATACTCTGATTTTCCCCTATCATACTCTTACTATTCTGGAACCTTTTCTCTCTATACTCTGATTTTCCCCTATCATACTCTTACTATTCTGGAACCTTTCTCTCTATACTCTGATTTTCCCCTATCATACTCTTACTATTCTGGAACCTTTCTCTCTATACTCTGATTTTCCCCTATCATACTCTTACTATTCTGGAACCTTTCTCTCTATACTCTGATTTTCCCCTATCATACTCTTACTATTCTGGAACCTTTCTCTCTATACTCTGATTTTCCCCTATCATACTCTTACTATTCTGGAACCTTTCTCTCTATACTCTGATTTTCCCCTATCATACTCTTACTATTCTGGAACCTTTCTCTCTATACTCTGATTTTCCCCTATCCCAAAAACTCTTACTATTCTGGAACCTTTTCTCTCTATACTCTGATTTTCCCCTATCATACTCTTACTATTCTGGAACCTTTTCTCTCTATACTCTGATTTTCCCCTATCATACTCTTACTATTCTGGAACCTTTTCTCTCTATACTCTGATTTTCCCCTATCATACTCTTACTATTCTGGAACCTTTTCTCTCTATACTCTGATTTTCCCCTATCATACTCTTACTATTCTGGAACCTTTTCTCTCTATACTCTGATTTTCCCCTATCATACTCTTACTATTCTGGAACCTTTTCTCTCTATACTCTGATTTTCCCCTATCATACTCTTACTATTCTGGAACCTTTTCTCTCTATACTCTGATTTTCCCCTATCATACTCTTACTATTCTGGAACCTTTTCTCTCTATACTCTGATTTTCCCCTATCATACTCTTACTATTCTGGAACCTTTTCTCTCTATACTCTGATTTTCCCCTATCATACTCTTACTATTCTGGAACCTTTTCTCTCTATACTCTGATTTTCCCCTATCATACTCTTACTATTCTGGAACCTTTTCTCTCTATACTCTGATTTTCCCCTATCATACTCTTACTATTCTGGAACCTTTTCTCTCTATACTCTGATTTTCCCCTATCATACTCTTACTATTCTGGAACCTTTTCTCTCTATACTCTGATTTTCCCCTATCATACTCTTACTATTCTGGAACCTTTTCTCTCTATACTCTGATTTTCCCCTATCATACTCTTACTATTCTGGAACCTTTTCTCTCTATACTCTGATTTTCCCCTATCATACTCTTACTATTCTGGAACCTTTTCTCTCTATACTCTGATTTTCCCCTATCATACTCTTACTATTCTGGAACCTTTTCTCTCTATACTCTGATTTTCCCCTATCATACTCTTACTATTCTGGAACCTTCACGCGATCCGTGCCAATTTTTTCATTCAATCGTACGAAAATTGTAGTTACTTATGGAATGAATTTCATTTCATAGTTTTGCTTACAGAAGATTACACAACTCTCGTAATCTGCCTAACAACCGTAGGCCTTTTGAAGAATCTTTGACTCTCACAAACGAGTTTTTTAGTTGTGCTTTTGGTGTGCCCATAGGTCCTGTTGAGAGGAGTCTTTTGAGATAGTTTGGTGAGGATCCTTTTCAGTCCGGAGCATTTTTCTCCGGACTCAAATGAGTTTAGTTCGCTGTCCGGCGTGTCTTGTAATGGGTACAGACGGGTGTGTCTTGTAATGGGTACAGACGAGTGTGTCTTGTAATGGGTACAGACGGGTGTGTCTTGTAATGGGTACAGACGGGTGTGTCTTGTGATGGTTACAGACGGATGTGTCTTGTAATGGTTACAGACGGGTGTGTCTTGTAATGGGTACAGACGGGTGTGTCTTGTGATGGGTACAGACGGGTGTGTCTTGTAATGGGTACAGACGGGTGTCTTGTAATGGGTACAGAGGGGTGTGTCTTTGGATGGGTACAGACGGGTGTGTCTACTAATGGGAACATACGGGTGTGTCTTGTGATGGGTACAGACGGGTGTGTCTTGTAATGGGTACAGACGGGTGTGTCTTGTGATGGGTACAGACGAGTGTGTCTTGTAATGGGTACAGACGGGTGTGTCTTGTAATGGGTGCAGACGGGTGTGTCTTGTAATGGGCACAGACGGGTGTGTATTGTAATGGGTACAGAGGAGTGTGTCTTGTAATGGGTACAGACGGACGCCCAGGTTTAGAAACGGGCACTCAACGCCTGAAACCGACCAATGGCAAATGTAGGATGGAGTGCTCTCTCGTAAGCTGCCGAGCAGATTCGTTGATGGGCTGGCTGCATAACACATTCCGGCTGTATGTTGGTGCTGCAAGGATAAATTACTTACTGAATTCTTTAAACTCTCGAATGAACCATTAATTCATCGCAATAATCTTCCTCGCGCTTGTTCCCGCCTCGCGGCAGGGTACGCGCTCCCCTGAGATGCAGGACAGACCAGGGGTTATTTAGTCATGACAGATCTTCTGTCGGCGGGCGTCTGTGATCCAAATCTTTAGGGGGGGATTCTTATGTGAAAAAAAGGTATGGGGGATCCTTATGTAAAAAAAAAGAAAAAATTTTCACTCTCAAGGGGGGACCCTTATGTGAAAAATTTTTTTCCGTTGTTGGCGGGCCTCTGTTTTTCCAAATCGTAAGGGGGGACCCTTATGTGAAAAAAATTTTTCGCCTTTGGCGGGCCTCTGTTTTTTTCATAAGTAGGACCCTTTATTTTTTTATTTGAAAAATCATAAGGGGGGACCCTTATGTGAAAAAAGTTTTTCCGCCTTCGGCGGGCGTCTATCCCTTTTTCTTTCACACTAAAAAACCCCTGGGACAGACCTATCCTGGTAGAACCAGTGGCTGCCTGCTAGATCACTGCTAGTGTGAATAGCAGCAGTGGGGAGAGTCAGATTCGTGCATGAGCACTACCAACATTTCTTAACCCCCTTGGTTTGGATGGATCTGCCCGGGTGGGAGTCGAACTCGGGACTCTCCGCACAATAGTCGAACACACTACCATTACTTCACCACAATAAACTTCCAAATTAATCAACTTTCAGAGATTCTGACTTTACAGTGTTAGGACCTTTGGAATTCTTTCCCTTGTTGCAAAATGCATTGTCATGGACATATCTGAACCATATTATTCACAATTGTTAGCCAATCACTGAAGTAAACCTATAATAAACTGTAAGAAGTTCTCCATAACCACGAACAGAAGAGATTTGCCTTTTTAAACGTTTGAATTTTCAAGAGAAAAAAAAGAGAGATGGAGTAATCTTCCCTAAAAATTCGTTGATTTGAACCGCATCGCGGTTGGTGGACACTTTGATGGTCACTTACCCGTCTTCACTCTTCAGCATCATTCCATCGATCAATTCGTCTACGAGTCGAAGCTGGTGAGCTGCAAGTAGAAAACGCTGTGAAGATCTCCCTCGTTGGAGTGAACCACTTTCGTATCTTCACCTGTTCCTCTCTTATATCTCTTTCTCAGTCTCTCCGTATCTCATTCTCGTCATATACTTCCTTCTTTGATGAAACTAATCTCTTAACCAGACGAGCAAACGAAACTTTTACAAGGATTATTTACGAGGATTTTACGAGGAACGTTAAAACTGCTATAAAAAAAACTTGAAACACAGATGAAATAAAATTTTCGTAAAAATATGATTCATAAAAGTTTTTCGTAAACCTTGACGGGCGGAAATCTAACCAGTAGGGGTGCTTTCTTCCTCTCTCAAGGGAGGGAATTGATATGGGCGAATATCTTCAAAGAAAGCCAAGCGAGTACCAGCGAAAGCCTCAAATCACCTAATTCAATAATATTCAGCACCTAATTCAATGATATTCAGCACCTAATTCTTCACCCAATTCCATGATATTCAGCACCTAATTCGTCACCTAATTCAATGATATTCAGCAACTAATTCTATGATATTCAGCACCTAATTCAATTAAATTCAGCACCTAATTCTTCACCTAATTCAATGATATTCAGCACCTAATTCTTCACCTAATTCAATGATATTCAGCACCTAATTCTTCACCTAATTCAATGATATTCAGCACCTAATTCTTCACCTAATTCAATTAAATTCAGCATAGGTCACCTGCACTGTTTTAAATTTTGAAAAAAACCGTTCTTTGAGCGATGGACTCTGGAAGATTCACGAGCTATCTTTTCTCTGCTCTTTACATTTCGCTCGCTTCTCATTATTACAGACTCGCTTCTCATTATTCCAGACTCGCTTCTCATTATTCCAGACTCGCTTCTCATTATTCCAGACTCGCTTCTCATTATTCCAGACTCGCTTCTCATTATTCCAGACTCGCTTCTCATTATTCCAGACTCCCCCTACTTACTCCCCTTCTCATTATTCCAGACTCCCCCTCGCTCGCTTCTCATTATTCCAGACTCCCCCTCGCTCGCTTCTCATTATTCCAGACTCCCCCTACTTACTCCCCTTCTCATTATTCCAGACTCCCCCTCGCTCGCTTCTCATTATTCCAGACTCCCCCTACCTAAAGAGCGGTCGTTCTTTTCAATGTTCCAACAGTTACAGTGGACCTTCGGTTAACTATGATGTTTAAATATCCAGTTTCATGATGAATATGCTCACTCGAAAAAGAAACGATTCCGATGCTTTAGAATATACCGGTCAGGAAATGCTTCAAAATATAAAGTAATGCTTCAAAATATACTTATCTGTAACTTTTGCACATTATTTAACCTACATATGTCTAGTATCATGCGTTCTTGACATGGCATTCACATCTGGAATAAAGAAATAAACTTTTTTTTTAAATCCGTTAAAGTTCTCTTAGCAATAAAAAAAATCCAACATAAAAAAAATCCATAAAAAATAAAATTCAGAAGAATCGCTGACCATGACGCTTTCTTTCTCTTCATACGGAAAGAGTGCCATCAGGCAAGGATTGGATGCCGCATTGTAGATGAATCTCACAATCGCCACTGCTTCCTGACGCAAATTATACTACTTTACACCTATATTCAGGAGCGCATACATCTTCGAGCTGAAAATGAGCTACACTCTCTTCTACTTCCGTTCTATTTCACCTTTCTTCTAGTTCCCTCTACTTTCTCGCCTTTCCCAATCTCTTTTCAAACTCGATCAGTGCGTACTAACATCAATTTGACCAATCTCAACGCCTGTATAGCTATCATCTACATAATTCATATCGGCTACAGTACTTGCGAAATAAAATTCATCAGCATTCTGAGAAAAAAACTATAGAGACTGCATCGTATAAGCGGAACAATTCGAGACGGCTGTCTCGACTGCCACTGGAATCTACATGACGTACCACATCTGATCGAAATTCCATTCGGACAACAACAACAACAACAACGGCTACAACAACAACAACAACGTACCACATCTCTTAACATGCGCGTTACAATAGCTGATCTCTGGATCAGGCCGAAACGCGATCTTCCTGAGACTACTATGAGAGGAAATGAAGCAAAGACCGAAAAAAACGGTGAAAAGAGAGACAGAATATCTCGTACCCGCATCCTATTTTTTTCGAAGAACAAGCAACCGGACACAACAAAAACGTTGTACTATTGTCACTGCGTTCACTTTTGAAGGCCTAAGGTATTTTAATCAATAATTAGTTCCAAATCGATATTTTGACTCCAACGCTTCAAAATAGGAATAACCTCTTCCAACGCAGCAGTGACAAACGCTTGGAAGGCTGTTTGTGATTGCTGCAAACATTTGCATGTTTCTCAACAATCACTGGCGTTTCTCTCCTCTTTTTTTCTTGGCTACATCAAGTTTATGAGGGTGAAAAAGAATATGATTGAGTAATTGGCAATGCTCTTGTACCCTCGGTAAGACATAGATGGCTGGGTTCAAGTCCGCCCCACGGACCAGCTTTTGTCCGCGTGCCAGTTCCATCAAATTTCATCCTAACCAGGCTTTTTCATCTTCAAGCTGTGTGAACTAGGACTTTTTCAGCGAAAAACCGATTTACAGAACCTTAAAATTCCTCTAAACAGACGGTTTCTCCAAACGCTGAACAGCTTGTTTCTTATTATTCACCAAAGTAGCGTGTAGATCAGAAAGAATAACCTTGAGGGTGAGGCTTAAAGCTTTTTTCAACGCATAGATTTGCGCATAGTTTTCACCCGCAGTGCGGGTTATAGATACAGGCTGACGCTAACCTCTGAGCCTTTGCTGTCTGCGAGAAAGACTCGGGTCTCTTTGCACACTAGATGCGATTGTTGGATCTGAGGAACCCTGTATTTTTGGTGCATTGCTTTTTTTCTTGTTACTTTCAATGATTTCTCTTGATACAACGTGTATGTATGGACCAAGTTTGTATGGACCAAGTTTGTATGGACCAAGTTTGTATGGACCAAGTTTGTATGGACCAAGTTTGTATGGACCAAGTTTCCAATACATATATTAACCCATTTTCATCCACAAATGCATTCCTTGGTTCGATTATGTACATATGTTTGATGTAAGCTCGGGAAGATGTATTCAATGTTTTGCTGTTTTATCCCTCCATGAGTCTCGATTCTAAAAATTATTTAAAAAATTAGCGATCCCGAATTAATTTATTGAAGTTGATGATGATGATTATTCAGACTTATCGCGTTACAATATTCCGACAAAGGCCACAGGGCCTCTAACATAACACAAAATCATGGATTGGATCAGAGATTTGTGTTCGTTAGTGAAGTAGAAGTGCGCTCGTCACAAGAGGGCGAGAGAGTAAGAGAGAGAGAGAGAGAGGACTACCTTAGGTCCCTAGCACTGTTGGGAATTTTTAAAAACGACCATTTTTAGGCTATGGAGTCTATGAATGACTAGCTGTCCCTTCTCCGCTCTCTAACTTTAGCTCGCTTCTCTTTATTCCAGACTCCCTCGCTTGATGAGTGGTCATTCTCTTCGAATTTTCAACAGTTACACTAGACCTTTAGTGAACAATGCTCCGTACTACCGAAACCCGTGTAATTTTCCATGCAATAACTCAATCTTAATTTAAACTACGTACGTCTTTCTTCTTCGCCATCTGAACAAGCTGGAGGCACCGTCCACCTCCGAATCGATGCGAATTGTAGAGACGCTGTTGCTCCTCGTCTGTTATGATTAGACGAGTCTTGCCGAACATATAACCTGCCAAAGTCATTCTCTTCGAATTCGTAAGATGATCGACTTTGACTATACATTTTCGTGGTTGTTTTTATCAATCATTGTTTCATCAAAAATGATAATCTTCCTCGCGCATGTTCCCGCCCAGGGGTTATTTAGTCATGACAGATCTTCTGTCGGCGGGCCTCTGTGTTCCAAATCTTTAAGGGGGACCCTTATGTGAGAAAAAATTTTTCGCCTTCGGCGGGCCTCTGTTTTTCCAAATAGTAAGGGAGGGCCCTTATGCGAAAAAAAGTTTTTCGCCTTCGGCGGGCCTCTGTTTTTTTCATAAGGGGGGACCCTTATGTGAAAGAAAAATTTTGTCCCTTTTTCTTTCACACTAAAAAACCCCTGTTCCCGCCTCGTGGCAGGGTACGCGCTCCCTGATATACGGGACAGACCTTCCCTGATAGAACCAGTGACTGCCTCTGCTAGTGTGTGGGAAGATTCAGATTCGTGCCAGATTACTACCAATGTTTCTAAACCCCCTTGATTTGTGTTATCTGTCCGGGGTGGGAGTCGAACTTGGGACTCTTCGCATAATAGTCGACCACACTACCATTATGGCACGCCCGGACTGTTTTATCAATCACTTAAAGCGTGAAATTTCACCTTTATAGATTTTTCATAAGATGAAAAAGAGAAATTAGGGCGTAATGTAATGAAAATGATGAGAAGTGTTATCATCTTTATGAGAGGGGTCCGATGCTTTGGCTAAGAGGTTTGAAATGATGCGAAAGCGAGAATTTGGCTAAATACAAGAGATGGTTGAGAGTTGGAAAATGCACTGGCTGCATTTTTACAGCCGATGATGTCTCGATATAATTAATCCACAGGATCAAATGAGCTCCTACCAAATACATCCGATCTTCAAAATTAGTAGTATAGTTCGCCAGAGGAGGGCGATGCCGGACTGGCCTGGGCATGCCACAAACATCAGCCGATTCTCCCCTATACTCTGCCATGGCAAGTCAATGCGCCAGTAAAATAGCCTCTTGCCCTTCTCCGGTTAACGAATGGGTCTCGCGAAGAGGATAGCCGACTGCGGTGCGAGTGCAGACGGAGAAAATTTCTCCGGACTCAAAAGGATCCTCAACAAACTATCCCAAAGGACTCCCCTCGGCGGGACCAACAAACTATCCCAAAGGACTCCCCTCGGCGGGACCTATGAACAAACAACAACATCTTCAAAACTCGTAATTTCAGAGAAGAGTTTACCTTTTACAGTGTCCTCCTTCTTAATTTTCACTTTCTCATCAAGAACCTTCGAGGTTTCTCTGGAACATTCCGCTTGGTTTCACCAAAATTCCACTTTTTGACAAACAAAATTTGACATAAACCGACTGTTTTATTTTTTCATTTTTTGTTTCTAATGCAATACGGTTTGCTTTGGTATGACTATGACTAATGACTCTCTCTTCATCTTTGATATACTTTATAATCTTCAAAAAAATGATGAGCTATGACTTCGCGATCGATCATAACGATGCACTCGAAACTATTTCTTATACACCGAATGCTTTGTATTCTACAATATTTTTTTATAGCAAGCGCCTTTCTCTTGTTAGGTCTTGTTAGTGTATCAATTTGTCCGAATGGTTTCATCAACATGTGGTTTTGATTATTTGCCTGTTTTTAAAACATTTTATATAACCAGAATGTTTCTCAGACCCGCACTGCGGGTAAAAAATCTATGCGCTCTCCAAAAACCCCGAAATACATTGAAATGCATGCGCTTGTAAATTTTATTTTTTTGGATTTTTCCTAAGGAACGTCCAAATCATTGGAATAATTGAATGTTTAACTCTGAAATTTTTTAAATCTATGCGCTCGAAAAAAGTTGGGGGGGGGGTGCTAAGAAACATCTTGATCGTAACCAAAACTCACGCCTCATCATCATTTTTGGTGTCCGTATTCATCTCCCCAACATTTCGGGTTCGGACGAAAACACGTTCGCGCTTCACCTCAAGAACTTGAATAGCAGAGATTGCAGGAGAAAAAAGTTTTAGGTTCAAAGGCTGAAGAACATAAAAAAGTCTTTCTGTGTGACAGTAATGACAAATAGAAAGATTTTTGACAGTTATGTCAAATATAATGATTTTTCGACTGTAATGTCAAATAGAATGATTTTTTTGACTGTAATGTCAAATAAATTGATTTTTTACTGTTATGTCAAATAGAATGATTTTTTTTCTTATAAATGTCAAATAGAATGATTTTTTTGACAGTAATGTCAAATAGAATGATTTTTTGACAGTATTGTCAAATAGAATGAATTTTTTCTTCAAATTGTGGAAGAGGTGGACAAAGACTGAGATGAAAGGTGCATCGATGAAGAATTAAAGTCGAAAAGAAATATTGAGAAAGAAAAGAGAAGAAAGGTTGCGGATTATAGGCTTATTTCGTGACTGACATTGGTTGCCTCTTCATCAGGATAGACGTACTTGATACTGTACTGCTTCGGATTGTATTTCGCCTTCACATAGCTCTTGACCTGCCATCGAAGAACATTTGTTATAATGCTTGATCTTCTTTCTATCTCTCTCTTTCTCCCTATCTCTGTCTTTCATTCTCTCTTTCTTTTTCCTATTTCTCTCTTCTTCTCTCTCTCTCTTTCACTCTCTCTCTATTTTTCCCATTTCTCTCTACTTCTCTCTCTTTCTCCTCATCTCTCTCTGTCATTCTCTTTTTTTCCTATTTATCTTTCCTTCTCTCTTTCTTTTTCCCATTTCTCTCTACTTCTCTCTCTTCTTCTTTCTCTCTCTTTCGGAACTCTCTGTATGGTTAATATACAGTCAAGTCACGAACCGGAAGCTTCAAATCCGGTGCAATCTCGAAGATGAAGGGAGTCGCTCTTTTGACTTTGTTGACAGGATCAAAGTGGGAAACTTTCTCAAAAGCTTCTCTGCAAACGAGACATAACTTACCACTAATAACTTCAATATCATTTGTTGATATTTGTATATTGATAAGAAATTAGCTACAAATTTTTTTAATTGGAAGCGGTAAAATGAGGAAAAACTGCTTAAAAGAACTCCAAAATTGAATGCTTAACTTTGAAGGTTTTATAACTTTTAAGTGAAAGGAAGCAGTAAACTGTTGAATTTCGGTCGAGAAGGGAAATCAGGCGCGAAATGAGATTTGTCAAAGGGTAACTTTTATGCGCCGGGCGAGTGAAAAAGGGGTAGAATAGGCTTAAAAGTGAAACACATGTAAAGACTAAGAGAATGTAGATCATTCACGGCGCGTAGACACATGTAGTTCACCACACGTCTAATGTAACTTTTGAAAGCTTAGAGGGGTCTGGGAATTAAGTATCTGTTGAAGTGAAGTTAGGGGGGGTCTGGGGGGAATTAAGTATCTGTTGAAGTGAAGGTAGGGGGGGTATGGGGGGAATTAAGTATCGGTTGAAGTGAAGTTAGAGGGGTCTGGGGGGAATTAAGTATCGGTTGAAGTGAAGTTAGAGGGGTCTGGGGGGGAATTAAATATCTGTTGAAGTGAAGTTAGTGGGGGGGGGGGTCTGGGGGGAATTAAGTATCTGTTGAAGTGAAGGTAGGGGGGGGCTGGGGGGAATTAAGTATCGGTTGAAGTGAAGTTAGAGGGGTCTGGGGGGAATTAAGTATCTGTTGAAGTGAAGTTAGGGGGGGGGTCTGGGGGGAATTAAGTATCTGTTGAAGTGAAGTTAGGGGGGAATTAAGTATCGGTTGAAGTGAAGTTAGAGGGGTCTGGGGGGAATTAAGTATCTGTTGAATTGAAGTTAGGGAAGGGGTCGGAGGAAGAGTCTGGAATAATGAGAAGTTAGCTGAAGGCAGGGAGCGGAGAAGTTACCTATATCTATTCATTATTCAAGAAATCATTGCTTAAAAAACGGTGGTTTTTTGCTGGGCACCTATGGTCGCAAGTTCTTCTGGGTACCTATTGTCGCAAGTTCTTCTGGGTTCCTATGGTCGCAAGTTCTGCTGGGTACCTATCGTCGCAAGTTCACCCTTCACTCCAGCAGACCAAACCTCCCTTTTTTATTTGAACCAAGGGGTTAAGTAAAGTTAATAGTGCTGTCGAAAATCTGACTCTCCTCAGTTATGTTATACACAGAAGCACTGATGAAACCAGCCACTGGTTCTATGGTAGAACTTCTACCAGTAGAGGTCTCATCTGAAGTGAATGCGTAACCTGCCGCGAGGAGAGAACTATTTCGAAGACTGTTATAGAAAGTGAATATCAAGTTTTTTTACCAAAAAAGGTTTAGAGCAGGAGTTAAATGAGACCGGTCTAAGGCATGTACGTACGCGCCGAGCGAGTTGGGAAAGGATTGGCAAAAAAAGAGCAGAAGAGGCAAAGTGAAATGGAAAGGAAGGAGAAGAGAATGTAGATCATTCCCGGGGCGATTATGTTTGCCCTAACGTAGCTGGTCCGGTAACTATTTAATCCCTGGTTTAGACCAAAGGCGTTCTTACGCGAAAGAGAGTGAGTCCGCTCCGATTCCCGCTTTGAGCATATTGAAGAGACTTTTCGTGGAAGTCTTGGACGGTCCTTCTCCATCTAATCCTCTACAAAGAAGGAAATTTTTTCTTTCTATTCATTCTACGAGCTCATGCATCAAAATTACCTTTTTCAGTGAATATATAAACTAATTTCCGCATTACGAGCAAAAACTGTGAGTATACGAAATTGAGCCAAGTTTAACAAAGTTAAAGAAAAGAGCGAGCGAATTTCAATGACATTAGATATGAAAATATAATAAGATTCAAACGTAAAGTAATGTAAGTAAAATATTCAACTTTTCCTAGTTTTTCGATAAAAAAACTTTTTTCTCAATGAAAATTAAATCTGACATGAACAAAAAATGAGTTCCGTTGTTCCTAGCAAACTGCCAAGCAGACGATGCGCCGTCTTCTTCAGGAAGATGGGTCTATGGAGAACTCATATATTTCGTGCTTCATCACTCTGGTTATCTCTCTCTCTATCTCTCTTTTTCTTTTTCTCTCTCTCTCTCTCTCTCCCCTCCATCTTTGTATCTCAGCTCCTCTCCCTGTCTCTAAATCTTCCGGTCTTCAACCCTTTTGGTCTGTGTAGTTCTTTCTCTCTCTGTCTTTTTTTTGGAGAAGCGGTTATTCCATAACAAAAGTACAAAACTAAGTATTAGTTAGACGTAGAACAGCTCACGATCTTCTTCATCACTGACACTCCATGACTAAAAACAATCTATTTGATTTCTGAGTTCAACTAACGTCGCGGTCACTTTTCCCATTAGAAAGAACGATAATTTGAGTAGCGCTTGACTCGCTATGTTTGCTTAGCAGTTCAAGAGCAATCGTCAGTCCACCGAGAACTGTAAAGATTCATTGATGAGGGACCTTTTTTAGCTTTCAACTTTGATTTTCAGGCTCGAATCAAGGGCATTTCTCTAAGCCGCACTCCATGTGAAATTCTGTTTTTTGACGACGCTCTCTCCCTTTCCTAAGTCTGCCGTCACCAAAAAGTTTTTGTTGTTGCCCGCAGTTGCAAAGAGTAGTGTTTTAGCAGAAATTGCTAGATCAGAGACCGAGGCATGAGGCCACGATCTCTGGATCTCTCCAAAGGTCTTCAGGTCGGCATCGAGTGGTGAGTGCACGGCAGCCAAGTGCATGTGTGACATCGTGCGGAAAGTGAGCGCAGGCCGATCATGCATCCAGCACTGTGCTGCCAATGCGATGTCTGTAGTTGCGAAAATTAGAGTATTCTCACTCCTTGTTGATCTTAAGCAAAGGATTTTTATACCGAGCAGAGGAGCAGAATGTTCGTAGAAACTTGCGCAAAAATCGTGTGGTGTGGCGGGAACCGAACCCGCGACCTTTCGCATTCTGGGCGAACGCTCTTACCCACTAAGCTACACACACACAACAATATAATGACCATTTTGAGGCTTATACAACAGTTGTTGATAAAGCTGCAGTGTCCAGAGCGGGTTCTTCTTGACATGCTTCTTGCCATTCGGGGTTTCAAGCACTCTATTGGGCGCGCATCTGTTGATGGCTCTAGAGACGGAGTCTTTATGTATCGTTGCAAACACTTATTTTGTCTCCAGCACATTTGTGATCTGTGCGTTGTGCATGGTGCGTTCGACTGCGTGTGAGCTGAAACACTTCAGAGTTTGCTTTTTGTCTCTCGCTCCGGGAGGGCGCGTGTATAAGGCGCGGCATGAATTGTCGGGTGAGGCGCACATCGCGAAATACTGTCTGATCAGGAGCTTGCAGTGGTCCTCAACCGGAACATATTCAACAAGCAGTTTACTTCCGTCCGTCCGCACACTTAAGATCCGGAAATGTGCAAACTGATCAGAGAGCTGAATAAACACAAGATCACCTATCCCGCTCAATTTACGGCAGCCGAAGTGAAGAAAGCAGTCCGCACTGCCAAGAAGTCCAGAGCAGCTAGCCCAGACAAGATCACCATGCGTCATCTCAAACACCTTGGCATGCACGGCTTCGTTCGCTTTACGGAGCTTACCAACTCCTCTCTGAAGCACTGCATCATCCCCGTATTCTGGAAGAAGTCGATGATCATTTTCTCCTCAAATCAGGAAAAAAATGCTACACGTGGAGACTCCTACCGACCAATATCACTCCTCTGCCCAGCCGTCAAGACCGCAGAACGTCTTCTCCTGCCGTCCATAATCAAAAATTGTAGGCCTGCCGCCCATCAACAAGGTTTCAGGAAGGCGCACTCTATCGCATCTGCTCTTATACAACCCCGCTGAGGATATATCGGGTGGCTTCAATGAGAGAAATTCTGCAAAACGCACAGTCATGATGGCTCTCAACCTCAAGACGGCTTTTAACTCAGTGGATTATCGGATAGCACCTTATCGCTTCTCCCTTGCCATCGAGACCACTAAATGCCATCGAGACCACTTTCTCGCTCCTCCCTTGCCATCGAGAAAACTCAATGGTTGGCACCATATCTTGTTGTTGTTGTAGATTGCCCGCCGTAGGTCTCCGGCTGGGTAGACGAGGTCTTCTTTGACATGGCTCAGAAAACAATAACCTTACTTACATCATTTATCTAATTACATTATTTCTCTTTCTCTCTCGGGGTTTATTTTTATTTTTATTTTTATTTTTTTTTTTATTTATTTATTTTTTTTTATTTTTATTTTTTTATTATTATTATTTTTTATTTTTTTATTTTTTTTTCCCTTTTTTTTTTTTTTTTTTTTTGGAGAGAGAAAGGAATCACTGGTATAAGAACTTAACAACAGACGTCGGGCTATTCCACAAATCTATACTTCTTAAAAGTGTGTGGTCACAGCGACACGAGAATAAATGACTAGTTGTATGTGGCTCTTCTAAACATTTTGGGCAAAGAGGTGATAGGGCAGCTCCTATTCTGTGTAGGTAGCTGTTAAGGGAACTTGCATAGCCACTACGTAGTTGCGATAATGTTATTTGATGTTCCCTGGGAAGTTGATTCGTTGATTTATGGATTCTGGGAGGTTTCTTACCTAGAACTGGGTTAGGGGAGCAAGATCTAATGAAATTTCTAACAGTTTCAGTATGTATTCTTTTAAGTGCGGCTTTCTGATCACTGTCTACTAGCATAATTTCTAAGTCCTTGGCATGTTTACGAATAGTTCTAGGTGGTTTGGGTTCCATGCATCGACGATGGGAGGGGTGGTTTGGGAGGAGTCTTGCTCTTGCAACGAATTGCTTGGTAAGCATCGTGTTGTGCTCCTTTATGGGTAACATTTCGCTTTCTAGAGCTAAGTGCTCTGTGCCGGCCATTGCTAGGTTTCCTGTTGCTATCCGAATTGCTCTATTTTGGTTTGCCTGTAGTTTTTTCCAGTTCGTCTCGGCCAATTGAGGGGAGTAAATTGGTGCGGCGTAGTTGAGAACGGATCTGGTCATTGTTTTGTAGGTTGCAAGAAGGGTGTTTTTCTGTTGGCCCCATGTTCTTCCTCCGAGGGCACGTAGTATATTCAGTCTTTTGGCCGTTCTCTGTTTAAGGTATTCTGCATGTTGTCGGAAGGTGCCGAGTTGGTCTAAGACGACACCGAGTATTTTGGGTGTTTTAGTTGTCGGCAAAAGGGTTCCGTGGATTTCTACCTTGGGTTCTTTTTTACATTCGCCTGTATGGGTTGTGAAAAGAGTGACCGTAGTCTTTTCCTTGGATATGATCATTTTACGTTGTTCCAATTCTTCTACGAGTTTCGGTAGGAAGTGGTTGATCTGATCTTCACAGGTTTCAATACAGGGGCTTGAGGAGAGAATTGATATGTCGTCGGCGTAGGCTGTCATCTGCGTGTTTCCTGTGGGTTGCGGGAGGTTGTTTATGTAGAGATTGAATAAGAGGGGGCTGAGCACTGCTCCTTGTGGAACACCAGATCTGCATGTGAGACGTCGACTGCTTTTTCCTTGGAAATCTACCTTGATTGTACGGCCTCTTAGGTAGCTGGACATCCATCGGACGATGGCTCTTGGCATATTCGTTTCAGTGAGTTTCTTGCAGAGAAGGGATATGTTCACTAAGTCATATGCTGCAGTGAGGTCAAGGGCGACCATGAGAGTGCGGTCCGGGGGTGGTTTCCGATTGAAGCCGTTTGTTATTTTCCCGGTTATTTCCAGGAGTGCGGTAGTAGTCGAGTGCTCTTTGCGGAATCCATGTTGCCAGTCAGCGATTTGAAAGCCTTCCGCCAGGAATGGTAATAAGACCCGTTCGAATGTTTTGGCTATAGGTGATAGTATTGATATTGGTCTATAGCCGTTCAGGTTGCTGGAGTCCTTTCCTGGTTTAGGTAACATTATCACTCTTGCATCTTTCCATCTGGACGGGATAATACCTGTTTGCAGCGTGTTGTTGAAGAGGATGCAGAGGCATTTTCTGAAGTTTTCACCGGCCATTTTGAGTAGTAGAGGGCAGATGCCTTCACTGTCTGGGCATTTGGAACCTTTGGTTTTCTTGATTGCTTCTTCGATCTGTGCCAGGGAAATTTGGGGAGCGTCTGTCCGTTTGAGGCCTTTAATTAGTCGTGTTGTGCTTCTTGCTGATTTGTCGACCTCTTTAGGGGCTTGTTTAGCTAATTTTCTGGCAAAAGCGTTTGAGGCAGATGTTGGGCATAGACTTTTCCCGTCGTGGGTGATGGTCAAGTGCGTCGGTTTTATTGATTTGCCGTCGATAGCCTTTATCGTTTTCCAGAGTTTGTTGCCCGGTTCGTTGTGGCTAATTTCAGATATGTACTTTTCCCAAGCCTTCCTCTTTTCGAGGTTGATGCGGAAGGAGATTTCGGCCATTATTGAGGGGAGTGAGGGGTCCGTAGGATTGTCCCTCCTCATTTGGTCCCGTTCTGTAATCAGCTTCTTCACATCTTCGCTCAAGTGAGGCGTGTATTTTGGCACCTTTCCACGGGGAATGTTGTTCTTAGCCGCTTTGGTCAAGGTGGTGGTCAGGAATTTGTGCATCTGAACTGAGTTGCCGGCGAATGGGAAATCCATGAGAATCTTGTTGATGTCCCTTTCGAAGCCTTCCCAATTCGCTTTGTTGTAATTTGTATAACAACGTGCGCTTGAGATGTTGGATGGCTGTGTTTCGACGTCAATCAGGCATGGGAGGTGGTCAGAGTTCATTCTGTTGATTGTTGACCAGTTGCAGTCGATGGCTATGTCGTTCGAGGCGAGAGTGATGTCTGGTGATGCTTTTTGTCTTGTGGGCATCTTTGAGTTGTTGAGACATACAAGATCGCTGTCGTCAATGAAGTCGCATAGTTCATCTCCTCTGCTATCCTCCGTACCTTCACTCCAAACTTTATTGTGTGCGTTGAAGTCTCCACCGACAATGAATGGTTTCTTCTGTGTTAGGAGTCGGTTGAAGTTCGGCGCGTATGTGTTGGGGCAGGACGATCGAGGTGGGATGTAAATGTTGCAGATTCTTATGGTTCCTTGGTCGGTTGGCACGTCCACGCTGAGTGTTTCGGCTGTCTGGTCCGTTGTTAGGGAGGTCACGTTAGCATAGCGAATATTCTCTTTGACTAGTATCGCAAGTCCGCCTCCAAAGTTGGAGCGGTCTTTTCTTATGATCGTGTAACCTACGATATTCGGAGATGGAATACTAGCATCCATTTTGGTTTCTTGGATGAGTGCTACGTGAATATTCAACTCATGTAAAAGGTCCTCTAGCTCGGTTAGTCGGGCTCTCAGTCCATTAGCGTTCCATTGGATTATCCTCAGGTTAGCTACCGTCTGGGAGGCAGTCTGCTGGATCGGGGCTCTCTCACAAATTCTACATCTCCATTGGGGGTTCCAATCATTAAGATTGTTAAGGTTGGAACAGCGGAAATGTACCCATTTCTTACATTTGCTACAATTAACACAATTCGAAGGCGCGTTAAGAGAGCATACAGAACAAGGCCATCTTGGGCCTGGGTTAGTCTCGATACCAGCGATTTGGAGGAGTATTCGGATCAGAGACGCTGGGTCTTTCTGATCCGTGTTAGAAAAAATGAGGTTTAGGGGGAAGCCGTCCTCGTTGTCCCTTGCGGGAGATTCCATTGGGAAGTTTTGTTTTGGAGGTCCATTGGGTCCGACGCCATGTAGCGTCGTCCACAGTCGCACCGCGTGTAGGTGACCTCCGTCGCGACCACCATATCTTAGAGGAAGGCAAGCCACCACATCGTTCCGCAACACAAACGCCGCGCAGAAGATGGTCCGCACATGAGTGCCTCAAAGAGCAGTGGTTTCATTCCCGCTTTTTAACATGTATACACGGCCGATCTCCACTCATCTCCTGACGTCAGTTATGCAGACAATGTAACCGTTTGAACCACAGGAACGGACATAGACGCACTCACGGATCTCCTCAACGGATACCTCGCAGAAGTGCACGCCTTCTTCGAAGCGAAAATGCTAGACCTCTCCACTTCGAAGTCCATGGTCACTCTCTTCACGCCACAGACCTCCCCTCCCAGGTCAATAGAGTGCACCCACAGGTGTATATTGGAGGCGACCTGCTGCCACTCAACAAAAAGCCGAGAATCCTCGAAGTAACCTTCGAAACGATGTACACGTTTTGTGGCCGGTGTTAACAGCCTGCTCGAATCCTTGCAGAAACAGTATAATCAACAGGTAGATCTCAAGAGATCGTATAATAATGTGCTGTTTCCCATATCGCACCGAGGTAGGAGCTCTCTTCAGAAGTGAACCGGATCTTAATTACTTTGTGTAACATAACACCGAGTTCTCGAATGATTATTTATTCACAAAAAATTCCTAATCACATATGTGTTTTTATTATTTTCCAACACCAGAGTACGGTTTTTCTTCATTCTATGATCTGAAAAACAGCCTTTAATCGAGATTTTTGAATCAAACATTGGTTTTTTTTTAGATAACAAGAAACAAACTATCAGCAGAAGACTTTTCGTTGCGCTTAACTTCTCTCTTCAAGAATCGGATATCGTCAAACTTCGCCGTTTCGAAAACCTGGGAAACGTTTTAATAAGTAGTTATCCTATTTTTTGTATTTCGTTTTACAAATAACTTTGAACTAGAAACAAAACAATGACCTACGATGCATACGAGGATAATCAGGAAAAAGAAAAAGAAGAAGCGAAACAGAGAGCGAAAAAAAGAAGAAAGAACAAAGACTCAACGTTGATAGATGAACTGGACTCAGAGCTTTTTGTGTTCAATGCGCACTGGGAAAAACAGAGGTCTCAATCATCGATGAGTTTCAGAGAGGATCAAATGAAATATAAACTTCTTTGTGAACTGCGACACCCTCCGTGTTTTTGTGGTTGGTTGTCTCTTGGTCCCCACAGGTTACGATTCGAATTTCATCCGGAGAATCGGAGAAAATCTACAAAATTAAAATCGTCCAAAAAAATCAAAGAAATTAAATGAATAAAAATATATTGAAAACCTTCTTTGAGAGTATCCGCACCGCGATCTTTTTCGCTTCATCAAGGTGATCGTTGTCCATAGTCCTGCCGACATCCAAAAGTAATACGATCTGCGGGCTTTGGTTGCCTTTTTTCATCGTGGACCTAAACCTCGCTGTGCAGAGTAAAACTCTACCTGGACGCGAAAAAAAACGTTGCCAAGGACAACAAAACAATTTCAGTTCGTAGCGAGAAGAGCCTTTTTCGAGAATGCAGGATTTGTCTGATTTTTTTCTTCAAAAACATTTTATTGAAAAGTTGATATAATTTTTTTTGAAGTTTTGGAGGAAGATTTTTGTTACTTAACTTTTGAAAACTTTTTCTTAGCAGTAATTGACCTGTCAAGTAGAATGTGCTCCGATGCGAATATAGAACAGTTGCAAATGAAGACTCGCGTCGTACCATATTAATACCCACATGATACGCATCTTTCTTTAAAAATTCTAGCAGCGAAAATCTGCCGTTACAAGAGTTTTAGGAGAAAAAGAATCTCAACCACTTGTTGGGTCCTGTTTTAAAGGAATTTCCTCCGTCTCTCGCGTTTTTTTTCTATTATGCTGCGTCGAGTTCCTTTTTCATTGTCACATTATTTTTGTTGATTTTTTTGGTGAAGTAAATCGAAAATCGTTTGGAGCTGGGAATGAATTTACATTTGCGTCTCTTATGTGGTAATGTTTTTGTCTATTACCTGACTAAATCTGTTTGTAGAAAATGGCAGAAAGCTCTTCTTCGTCATCCTCAGCCGCTGAGCTGAAGAGAAAGTTTGACGAGAAGTTCCGCATGCTTCATCAAAAAAGGGTCAGTTTCTCGACATATAATTATAATAAAAGTTCCCAAATGTTTTTCTCGAGTGTTGACAGCGAGCCATGACGAAAATTTCTCAAAGAAGAGAAAATTTTCCAAATTGAACTTTTTAAACTTTAGAGTTGTGCAGAGTTCACGATCTTTTCTTGTTCTTTGTTCTGGAACTTATTTCACTTTAGTGTCCCCCCAGAGGTTCAATTGGGTCATTTTCTTGATACGTTCTCGTTCGCCTAAGCCGTACGGCCTCGTTAGCGTAAACTTTCTCCTAAAGCCGTACGGCCTCGTTAGCGTAAACTTTCGCCTAAGCCGTACGGCCTCGTTAGCGTAAACTTTCTACTAAACCTAAGCGTTTTTCAATGTAAAAATAGTTTTTTTAATGTAAAAATAACTTTTTGTAAATGTAAGTAAGTCAGAAGTATGACCCAATTGAACTTCTAGGAGGGCGGCCCTAAAGTGAAGAAGTGAAGAAAATTTCAAAGCGACTGACTAATTTAAGCGCTAAGGTTGTAGTCGCAATAACGACTACCTTTAAATTTCATTATTCTAGTTTGAGTAATACGGATTTGTTCGAGGTCCGTTGTTTAGGGTGTAATAGCACACCAAAATTGTCTAGCATACAATTGTCTAGAACATTGTTGACAATTTCGTTTCGTATTTATTTATTGTTGTGGTTTAGTTTAAACTTAATTAATCACAACTATATTACCATTGAAGGGACCCCGTTCCGTCCCCACCTCTTTTCTTCTCGTTGGCAGCCGTGCAGCTCGCATTCAACGGAACTATTGTTTGTTATTTGAATTGAGTTAATTTTATTGGTTGTTATTTGACCAGCTATTTATTCTAGTTGAGAGACAAAACAGTTCTCTCATTCTATTCCAGTTCATTCAGTTCGTTCTTTCATCCTAGTTTAGTTTCTCTATCAAGTTAATTCTTCTCGTCATTCATTGGTTCGAAAGTTAATAAAAATAAACGTTAACGTTTATTCTGTGGACTTGAAACTCAAGACGTGGCAGGCGACAAGATTATTTATAATAAATTCTGATTGAAGAATTTATTTGGCGGAACAGAGAGCAATCACCACCGAAC
This sequence comes from Allodiplogaster pararmata, assembly GCA_964056735.1. Lineage (NCBI taxonomy): Eukaryota > Metazoa > Nematoda > Chromadorea > Rhabditida > Diplogasteridae > Allodiplogaster > Allodiplogaster pararmata. The sequence goes on from OZ057408.1 coordinate 26,295,770, forward strand.
CCCCGCTACATGGTGCATCGGCCTAAGGATGACAGCGCCGACGAAGAAAGACGACATGAAGCTTTCGGAAGATGAACGCGAAAATGAAGAAGAACTGGAAGTTGAATGCTTGCCAGAGCAGAGTCATTTGGGTCGAGCGTACAAGAACCTGGGTTCGTACCTCGGACAAATGGACTCACTGATAGAAAGATCGATGACAGATCAGGCGAGAGGGCCATTAGCTAGAGACGTGAAATTCCTTATGAGGAGGCTTGCTTTGAGCGGGAAACACTACGCAGAGGCGTACGAAGACCTGAATAAAGTAATGGCCAAGACAAAAAATCCTGCGAAAACGGGTCACATGGCGACGTTCGAGAGATGGCTGAAAGAAGACCCGGAAAGATTTCTAGCTACGACAAAATGCAAAATTGAGATAGCTATTTCGGATTTGGAATGTTTGCAGTCTGAACTCGGAACGGAAATCAGTTCACAAACCGCCGTGCCCCCAACGGATCGTGTAGTCAGTCAAGAAGGCTTTTCGAGTAGCCGAAGGAGCCACGAAACTGAAGCACAACAGCAATTTCTACTGCAAACAGCCCCGTTCCTCGAAAGGAATCACGAACTCCAAGAACAACAGCCGCACTCGAATCAATATGCAGCCACATCCTCCGTACGGAATCCTGTAACCGCAACACAACCGCCGCCTTCAAGTCAAGAATTAACGGCCCGCCTACCTCGCCTACCGGCTCTACCGCTACCCGAATTTGACGGCAATTGTCTTAAATTTTCGGAATGGTTTGAGAGGTTCGAAGAAGCTGTACACTCGAGATCGGACCTTTCGGACTCTGAAAAAATGAGTTACCTCTTGACATGCGTGAGCGGCACAGCGAAAGTTGCAGTGAGTCAGTTTCCTACAACTGCGAGCGGTTACTCATCAGCCATCGCTCTTCTGAAGGATAGCTTTGGCGCGAAGGAATCGGATGAACGGACTCTGGCGGTGGAAGTAGAAATGCTTGCGGCTGCAAGCACTTCTTGGAATGATCAACTCTGCTTAGTTCTAACCTTGAAGGCATTAATAGCGCGAATGGCCAGAATTCGGGAAAGCGTTCAGAGCGATGTCATGATGCAAGAAATTGTGACAAGAAAATTCCCAGTTCAACTAAAAGACAAACTACGCCGCTTCGCCTACAAAACCGAACGAGTAACAGTCAAGGCACTACTCGACGAAGCAGAGAATTTGATCAGAGAGGAAATTTTTGTCGCAACAATGAATGACCCGGTCAACAGAAACAGTGCTACAACTCCGAAGCGATTCGTAAACACTGTAAGAGAACATCGAACAGAGATCGGCTTCAGCGAGGAGCCAACAGCGAGGAACAGGCAGAACGATTGCGAACGATCAAAGTGCATATACTGTGGTAAGCACAGTCTTTCGTACGACTGCTTCACCATCCGCCTAGTCGTAGACAGAGTCAACTACTTAAAAAGAAACGGTCTCTGCATTGCGTGTTTGAAGCCGGATAGCACAATGCACAGCTGCGACGTCAAATGCCCAATATGTGAGAAGCAACACGACTTATCAGTGTGTACGCAATTGGCATCCATGAGACAATCTCATAAGAAATCAGAAGAAGAGAGGCGGAAAGGCAAAAACCGTCAGGGAGAACACGGTAAAATCACGGAACGTGGCGAAAGGCAACAAGAGACCAGGCCACGGCAACAGGAACCAAGACCTAGACAACAAGGGCGTCACCGCATCATGGCAAATCAACTCGGCGAAAATAAAAGCTATTTATCACCGAGACTTCAAACGGGAGAAGTAACCATCAGAGGTGATGCAGAAACCAACAGCAAGAGAGTGGCCTTCCTACTCGACACCGGGGCTAGTATTAGCCTAGTGTCAGAAGTACTGGCTGAGAAGCTCTCGTTGCGAAAGCTGCATGATGTTGAGTCGACCATATGTGGATTGGGAGACAAAACAGATGGTCGAAAGGTATACCCCATCTACGAAGTACCTCTGGAAAGTGTCACTGGGAAGCGAATAACAACTAAGGCAATGGGATTCCCGGAACCGATTGTGGGCACGATAGAATACCCACCTCTTCCTAAAATAGACGTGGATGAAATCCGACTCCGAAAACTAAAGATGGCTGATGAATGCGACAAACTGAGTGTCGTGAAGCCTCAACTCCTGCTGGGTAACAAAGATTACTTAACGGTGACTAGAGTAAAGGAGCAACGGATCTACCTGCCGAGCGGACACATACTTCTACCTTCACTCTTGGGGTGGATAGCCACCGGAGGAGAAACCGAGAGTAACCCAAAGGTTGTGGCGCACCTGATCGATAAGAAAACCAAAATGAAAGAAGTCACTACAGCTCTTCAAAGTTTTCTAGCAATAGAGGAATGCGTGAAGGGAGAAGAATCACATGACAGTCCGAAGGAACTTGAAGAAGCAGATGAGTTCTTCCGCGACCATGTTCGTGTTGAAAATGGAAGAATTCACGCACAATATTGCATCAGAACCGAGGCTCTTGAGAAGTTGTCGGGGAACCTCAAACCCTCATACGCGCGCCTGCGCAACGTGATCTCCAGCCTTCGTGAGAAAGGTATGTTGGAGAAGTACAACTCCATCATTCGAGAACACATGGCGAAGAAACAAGTGGAAGAAGTAAAACCACCGGATAAGAAAGACTTCCTCTACTCCTACTTACCACATCACCCTGTATACAGACCTGACAAGCCTCAGAAACCCATCCGGATTGTATTCGACGCATCAGCGAAAGAAAGAGGCAAATTGTCACTAAACGACTGCATGAAAGATTGCAATATTCGATTGGAACGCATCCCAGGATTGCTTCTGCGTACCAGATGCGCCTTCAGTATCGTTCTGAGCGATGTCGAGGCAGCCTTTCTGCAAATTGTGGTGGACCGTAGTCAAAGAGATCTGATGCGTTTTCTCTGGGTAAAGGATCCTTCGAAGCCAATACATGACGAAAACGTGATGCATCTCCGATTCCAAGTGGCTCCGTTCGGCATATCACAGAGTCCTTTTCTTCTGGAGTCTGCGATAAGGTATCATGTGGAGAACACGAAAGACGTGACCGCTCTAGATGATAAGGGTACGCAGTTTGTTCTCAGTCAACTTCGAGAAAATGTCTACGTAGACAACATTATCTTCGAGTGTGAAAAGGAGACAGACAAACTCCGAGTTTATCAGGATTCAAAGAAGATATTCGCTAAGATTGGAATGAACCTGCGCGAGTTTTCATCGGACTCCACCGCCTTTGTAGAATCTCTGCCTGAAAGCGACAGGGGTAAAATCGGGTTGCAGAAAATTCTCGGTATACAATGGTGTTCTCAGAAGGATGAATTGGAGCTGAAAACGAGCGTACCAAAAGTGAAGGGTCCTCTTACAAAAAGGGTTGTTCTTAGTAAGCTCGCTTCTACGTTCGATCCTCTGGGCTTAATGGCCCCCCTCTTACTACAAGCCAAGGTCTTTGTACAACAACTTTGGAGTAAGGAGTACGGCTGGGACACACCATTGACAATCGAAGACGAACGAATGTGGATGGAGATAGAAAGAGATATGTCCGCCTTCCTCTTCAGTCTGCCGCGAAGGATACTGCAGTCTGAGTCAAAATGGATGCTGGTAGCATTCGCGGACGCATCTTGCAAATCGATGGCGGCAGCAGTGTACATAGTTGGGCAAACAAGAGCCAACTTGGCTATGGCGCGTTCTCAACTCGCTCCGTTCAAATTGAAATCTACGATTCCGAGGCTAGAATTAAGAGCTATGCTGTTAGCGGCAAAACTCTTGAGATTTGTCGGCTCGAGTCTCTCAAAAACTCATCGGAATACAGGCTTTGAACTCCACCTGTTCACAGACAGTATGATAGCGCTGTATTGGGAATCAGGACGGATCAAACGCAATGAAGAGAAGGGCAATCGGAGCATAGCCAATACGAGCAAGAAAATAGCTGAAGAAAAAATTCAAATCTGTCGAGAACTTCATGGAGAGACATGCAAAGAGGGAAGGGACTGCATAAGAAGCAACCATGTGTGCTCTGAGGAAAATCCCGCAGATTTAGCGACCAGGGGAGTCAAATCTCACAAGCTAACATCAAACGGCAGCCTGTGGTGGTATGGTCCAGAGTGGTTGAATGTAGAAGGTGTGAAAGGGAGAAAACCATGGAACACAGACGATATCCCGCCATCCGTTGTTGAAGAAGCCGCTCAGTATGACTTGCCACAACCCGTCCTACTGTTGAACGAAAGAGCAAGATATAACACGATACTGACTGCAAATCGCTTCTCCAGTTTCTCACGCATGACAAGAACGGTCGTTTACGTCAAGAGATTTATCTGGAAAAAGTTAGCTAAACTCGAGGAAGTGAGAAAGACACGATTGACACTCCTAATCGGACCAGAGAAAACTGAGGGCTCAATCACTGCAAGGGAGTTGTACCTCGCAGAGCAGACTATTGTCAAGATATATCAACAGGCTAACCTTGAAGACATAAATACACCAGGTAACAGAAAACTGCAGCTGTTCAAGGATGAAAGGGAGATCTACAGATGTGGTCATGGACGACTGGGCAATTCAAATTTACCTCTCGACAGGAAATGTCCGATGTTTTTGCCGGGCAGCACGGATGAACATCTAATAGCTCTAATAATCAGAGCGGCGCATGTGGAAAGGATGCACTCGGGCGAAAACCATACGCTAGATGCCGTCCGCTCCAGGTACTGGCTAGTCAAATGTCGGCGAGTGATACGCAAGGTGTTGAAGAGTTGCACAGTATGTCGAAAGGCCCTAGCAGTACCATTCGCATACCCAGCAGCACCAGATCTACCCGAAGCAAGAGTCATACAACATCGACCCTTCCAACATGTCGGCATTGACTATGCCGGGCCATTTTCGTTGAAGAACGGAGATGAACGGTTCAAAGCATACGTACTATTGATCACTTGTATGACTACCCGTGCAATACACCTCGAAGTAACGAAGTCACTGTCCGCCGTCGCCTTCATTGCCGCACTGCGAAGATTTGTTTCTCGAAGAGGAGTTCCGGAGCACGTGACTTCCGACAACGCCCCTACATTTCACTGCGCGAGCTCACTGCTCAAAGAAAATGATCAGGAAAAAACGAAATTCTTGTCATACATTGCCAGCAAGGGAATACAATGGTCATTTACCACCCCTCATGCTCCCTGGAAGGGCGGGGTCTACGAGAGGCTTGTGGGAATGATGAAAGGTTGCCTTGTCAGAACTATAGGTCGCAAGTTCTTGGACTGGGAAGAGTTCGAAACGGTGATAATAGAAATCGAAGCTGTACTGAATAGCCGTCCTCTCACAAGTCTATCCAACGATCTGAAAGACAACAACCTCGTCATAAGACCTTGTGATATTTTGATGCCTATGGGAGGAGCTATGGGGATCAGTAACAGCGAAGACAATGAAATGGGATCTGATAATTATGTACCGCCACAAAGTACTGAGCTCAGTTTGAGGAATGTGTATCGAGGGACAGACGTATTGATTCACCGCTACTGGAAGCTTTTTAAGACCTCCTACATCAATAGTCTTAGAAGCCGAGCCTATTCATCAGTCAAAATGGGACGTACATGTTCGAGGCAACCAATTATTGGAGAAGTAGTACTTATTGAAGAAGAAGTAACCCCGCTTGGCTCATGGCCGTTAGGTAGAGTGCTTGAGGTAAATGAAAGAGAAGCCACGATTCGCACAGGCACGGGCTCTATCCTACGAAGACCGTTGAATTTACTTGTGCCGCTAGAAGTGTTCTCAAGTGGGATGAATGAGCAAGAAGTTGTGGGAAATGAGGGCTATAATTCTAATCCTCTGCCGCCTACGAGACCCCAAAGAAGTTGTAAATCGTTGGCGAAAGACCCTGCATTTTGGGAAGCCTTGCGGTTGTAGGGCCGCCCGCCTCAGACTCACTTAAGTGACCTGGAAATTTGTTAAATGTTTGAAATATTGTTAAATAATTAGATGAAATGTGGAACCATGAATAAAGATGGTTGTTTAGAGAATGGCGGAAATGGACGCTCAAGTGGAAGAGGACGCCCTACTTGGGCAACCGGAGGACTACGAGAACCCAGATGATACAACGGACGTGGTGGCCAGACTTGAGAAGACGATTGGCGGATTAGAGAAGAACGTTCTCGGAAAACTAAAGGAACTGAGAGAGCGCGTTGGTTCTCTTGAATCGAGAATGGCATCACTGGAGAGACGAGCGCTGAATCGTCTGGAACAGACATGTGACCTCATGCATCAAGTACTCCCGCGAATATCGGATGCCATCGTCGCGCAAACTAAGTGTGAGAGCAGTGTAAATAATCTGCTAGTGAGAATGGAAGAAACCCAAAGGCGTCAGAATTCACCAGAGCGTACTATGTACCAGAGCGACTACAGAAAGCGAAGGAAGACGGAAGAAGACACCCGCCTAAACCGTCCTCCGTCCGACGCCGGCCCGAAGATCTCCTGCCTCTTCTGTCAAGACACCAAGCACCTCGCCGCGTTCTGCCGGAAGCTGTCTCTGGAAGCAAGGAGGATCCAACTCGTGAAGCTCGAACGTTGCCTTTCCTGCCTCAAGCCCGGTCACGAAGGAAAAGCCTGCTCCATCCGCGCCTGCTCACGATGCACTGGCCCCCATCACGTCGCCGTCTGCCCGTCCAACCCCATCTTCCGTCATTGAGAGTCTACAAGTAACACAGAAGAAAGAACGTCATCACGGATATGCTGTGAAATTTGATGTGTAATCTACCATGTAATCAATGTGATTATAATGTTTGTTGTGTTCCTTCTGATGTTATTTAATGTCTCTCCTTCAAGTCGTTTTATCTCTATATGCATCTCATCATCCTTCCCCGGGGCCCCCCCCAATGTAGTCGCAATAACGACTACCTTTAAATTTCATTATTCTAGTTTGAGTAATACGGATTTGTTCGAGGTCCGTTGTTTAGGGTGTAATAGCACACCAAAATTGTCTAGCATACAATTGTCTAGAACATTGTTGACAATTTCGTTTCGTATTTATTTATTGTTGTGGTTTAGTTTAAACTTAATTAATCACAACTATATTACCATTGAAGGGACCCCGTTCCGTCCCCACCTCTCTTCTTCTCGTTGGCAGCCGTGCAGCTCGCATTCAACGGAACTATTGTTTGTTATTTGAATTGAGTTAATTTTATTGGTTGTTATTTGACCAGCTATTTATTCTAGTTGAGAGACAAAACAGTTCTCTCATTCTATTCCAGTTCATTCAGTTCGTTCTTTCATCCTAGTTTAGTTTCTCTATCAAGTTAATTCTTCTCGTCATTCATTGGTTCGAAAGTTAATAAAAATAAACGTTAACGTTTATTCTGTGGACTTGAAACTCAAGACGTGGCAGGCGACAAGATTATTTATAATAAATTCTGATTGAAGAATTTATTTGGCGGAACAGAGAGCAATCACCACCGAACCCCCGCTACAAAGGTCGAAAAATTGTCACAGTTCCCGTTTTCTACAGAGCTGTTACGGTCTTGTTAGTCTACAATATGGCTCAAGAAATTGCTCCTTGGGTGATTAAACGAAAGAGTTTTTGAGCATTTTTTTCTTTTAATAAATCATTACCAGTGTTCAAATAAGAGAAAAAATTTCAAATTTCAAAAAATTGAATTATAGCAAGAAGCACGGCGAAAAAACCACGAAGAAGTCGTAGAGGAAGACAAAAGAGCGAAACTTCCTGCAAATTTCGAGGCCAAAAAAGCCAGGCAACAATGGGAGCTTGATGAGCTGGAGGCCAAAAAGGTCCGCTCATTTTCGCAGTTAATTTTTGAAGCAACAATTAAATTTTAAATTGAATTTCAGAGAAGAATTTTCAGAAGATCTGATTTAAAAAAAAAGGTTATTGCGCAGTAAGTTTCGCTCTTCTAATTGAACTGCAGAAATGATTTTGTTTTATAGTGTTGACGTATTTATAGTGTTGACGTATAACTGCAGAAGTGACTCGCTTGTTCTCAGTCAGAAAGAGGTTTAAACCCGCTTCGAAAATCAGTTTTTGTTTTCTCCATTTAAGAACAGTTTAATCAGAGTAATATGTTCTAATATTATTTCCAATACCCGCCTTAGTTAGGCTACCTTTTTTGAGTTTCACAGTTCCAGCTAGTTGTTATCTTCGCTAAAAGCTGTTAGAGTAACAAAATTTGAAGAAAGGTCGGTTTGAGGAGATGTGTTGAATATACCATCACCAGGGGTTAAATGGAGCCTCCCAATTCGGGTTTACATATATCCGCCGCTCAAAGTTTGGAGGAAAAAAGAAGATGGGATGAAGGAAAAGGGTAATAAAAGAGAGGGAATTTTTGTCAATAGTTTGTGTACATGTATCCGTCGACGGGACCGATCCGGTCACTATTTAACCCCTGACCATAACACGGGAAAAAACAAATGTACTGGGTGGGATTGAACCCGGCTATCTCTTCTCTAACCTGGAGCAAGCGCGTTACCATTATACCATGCTGACACATTGTTAGATGAGCAAGCTCTACTTCTTCCCAGGCAGCAGAAGAGGCTGGAGAGGACTATGAAAGATTGCGTGCACTCACCACGCAGGCGAATATCGCAGACCAGCTGGAGGCGTCCAGAAAAAGGAAGAAGAATCCCGACACTGGCTTCTCCGGTAACTTATTTCTACTCTCTCTCTTCGATTCTATCTGTTATTCTCTCTTTCTATCTCTTTCTCTCCCTCTCTCTCTTATCTCTCTATCTTTCTCGAACGCTAGGTAAGGAAGAATAGGAATGAGAAACCAGTTTATAAATCATTAAAAATTTCATTATTTCAAGATTGGTAACTTGAACATAGGCCGTACTTACCAAATTTTTGAATGAATAAACTATTCTCGAAAAATTTTGGAATCATTATGATCGTGACACCAGGGTTTTTCTTAGCAGCCGCACAACTTTTTTTAGAGCGCATAGATATTAAAAATTTCAGAGTTAAACATTATTTTTTTCTAATGATTTGGACTTTTCCCACGGAAAAGCCTAGAAAAAAATTTCCAAGTGCATAGATTTCAATGTTTTTCGGGGTTTTAGAGAGCGCATAGATTTTTTTAACCCGCAGTGCGGGTCAGAGAAACACCCAGCGTGACACTATGTTGTTGAGCAAATCCGTTGTCTCAAAAGTGAACAATTATCTTGCTTTGAGTAGGTGGGAATGTTTATTTTCAGGGAAAAGTTTCCATGGCTCTCATCGCATACGGCCTCAATAATCTTTTTTTCTCTCCGAAAAATTCGAAAACTACCGTCCGTTCAAGCCGTAGAATTTTCAAAGATTGCTCTGACCCGCACCGCGGGTAAAAAAATCTATGCGCTCTTCAAAAAACCCGAAAAACATTGAAATCTATGCGCTTGTAAAAAGTTTGGCGGATGCTAAGAAACACCTTGTTTAAAACTGTTAGTTAGAAATACCGAATATTCAATTACTGTGACTTTGACCTCGTAATTCCTTCTCATTATGCTAGGTTGCCAACCTAAGGTTGGTCGCCCAAATGAGTGGTTGTTCCTAATGTAAGTATTGTCACAAGTGCGGGTGAGTTATGGTTAGGCTGTTTCTTACCATATATGAGGGAACGCCAGGCATCTAAAAGAGCACGAGATCGTGTGATGTTGAAGAAAGGATGCAGACGATAAGAGCATTTTTTTCACTAGCTTCTTTGGGTAGCGCATAGATTTGACCTGAAGTGTGGGTTCGAGGAACATACTGCTATGCGCCCATAGGTAAACTGCCAACTGGCAAAAAAAAATTCCTAGGGCGACCGACCTTCCGACCCTCTCCCTCACTCAAAATGAATGTATCACATTTTCAACAGCTAAAATTTACAAAAAATCTTCATTCGTCTACATGAATAAAGCTACTTTTGTTGAGCTATCACCTAGATAAGTAAACGAAGAGAAAAAGAGATACAATAATATTTCCTAATTTGTTTCCTAATTGGCCGGAGACATCGAGAGTAACCCAGGACCAAGGATGTGGCTGTGCACTACATGCAAGAGAAAGGCGAATACTAACTGCATCCAGTGCTCCCACTGCTCAGAGTGGGTCCACACTAAATCGACAACTCGAAACACACTGGCAACAGTGGCCATTCGTGACTCTACAGCCTTAAGAGCCTGTCACGGATGGAGCCGGATCATCCAGTCCAGAATCGAGCGCGACCTCAGGTGGCGGATAGAGGGATGCCTCCCTACGAATAATTAGTGCTGGGAGGTAGCGGGAGAAATCCCGCCGCGGACCAAAACTGGGTAGTATAGCTCGTCAAAGGAGGGCGATGCCGGACCGGCCTGGGCATGCCACCGGACAAAACATCAGCCGATACTCCGCTATACTTTTCAATGGCGAGTCGAGGCGCCAGTCAAATAGCCTCTTGCCTATCTCCGGTCAACGACAGGCGAGACGTCTCTACTCCCACCCAAAACGATGTTAGGCCGGCTTGACCACCCACTCAGAAGGCCTATAGCATGAACAGGTTACTACAACGATGTCCGCCTTCACAAGGTGCAGCATGACAGTCTCAGGACTGCAAAGGACATCAAAACCCTTCTCCGGACGCATCTTGTCCGAAGAACACGAGAACTTCTCTCATTAAAGAGAGTCTTCATAACCAAGTCTTCGATGCGGGATGCTTGCCGGCAACAACAACAACAACTAAATCGACATGCAGTGGCCTCTCCTCACTCAAAGAATACATCCAAGTCGAATACCGCTGCCCGTCATGCATAACATCAACGACTCCGCTGACGACCACGAACACCAGGCAAACTCTCTCCTCTGACCCCACGTCCAACAGCAGGAACCTCAAGATTTTGCAATACAACTGCAATGGCTTCTCTGGCAAAACGACGGAACTCCATGAACTCGTCACTCGTCTGAAAGTCGATCTATTTCTCATCCAAGAAACTAAGCTAACGAACCGTTCCAAATGTCCACAAATTCCTGGATACACTACCGTAAGAAAAGATCGTGAGAAGAACTCCGGAGGCGGTCTTATTACCGGAATCAGCAAATCGCTGTCCTACACTGTAATGCCCTCTCCGACCGACACACATTTGGAATCTCTCACCGTCCGCATATTCGATGCCGATGGGAAGTCGCTCGATGTTACCAACATATACATACCACCGACGAGCTCTTGCACCACTGGTTACACGCCCGACCTCACTCCGTTCTTACACAATCGCGAGAAATCCATCATACTCGGTGATCTTAACGCTCATGATGCCGCATGGTTCTCCAAATCTTCAGACAGCAGAGGCTCTCACATCGCAGAAACGATCGATGCTTCAGAACACGCCGCAGTAAACCGTGACACGCCTACCAGAGTACCAGTCAACGGAAGACCATCTTCTCCAGACATCTCCATTTGTTCGCTGGACTTACTTTCTCAAGTCTCATGGAAAACAATACCATCTGGAAGCTCCGACCATCTACCCATCGTAATCGTCCTTGAGGGTTCCAACTACATCCGCACGCACAGGAAAGTCTCCTTCACCAACTTCGGAAAAGCGAACTGGAAAATCTTCGAACAGCTCGTCGAAGAAAAGTTATCCACGACACCTCTTACCGACCTCCCCGCCGCCCAAGCTGAGCCCTTCTTCCGGAAGATCCTGTTATCTGCAGCCGCCAGCTCAATCCCACGCGGTCGCATCAAGAAGAGAAACGTTGCCTTAACACCAGAAATCCGAGATTGGATGACCAAACGAGACGCTTTACGAGAATCAGACCCATCAAGCCAAGACATCAGCACTCTCAACATGAACATCAGACGAGCCACGGACAGAAACAAAAGGGACATCTGGAGAAACTTCATGGAGACCTTTGATCCCAAACTAGACAGCAAGAAACTGTGGAAAACGATCAAGATGTTGAATGATAAAGGACGTCCCCCACCAAACTGCGCCATCGACTTCGGGAAAGGACCCCTCACATCCTCCTTCGAAATCGCGAACCAGTTCAACAAACGCTTCACACGCCCAGTCGACTACAAAACAAAAAAGGAAAATCGGAAAACCATGAAGAAAGTTCACAACATACACGCTAAAGATTTTGTCGAGTACTCAGAGGCCGCAGTGAAATCAGCTATTAAGAAGACAAAGAAATCAACAGCCCTCGGACCGGACGGACTCGCTCCAATACTCTTCCATTATCTCGGGAACAGAGGTATAGCCGCCCTCACAAAGCTCATCAACGACTCCCTCAGCTCTGGCAGAATTCCCATGATTTGGAAATCTTCAGTCACTCTCCCACTCCTGAAAGCAGGAAAAGAGGCAACGGATGGACCAGGATACCGACCGATCTCCTTACTCTCACCGATGGCGAAAATCATAGAACGACTTCTGTTGGAAGAACTCAAGCCGTACGTAAGAGTAGCTGAGCACCAGCATGGATTCACCACAGGAAGATCCACCACCTCTGCCCTCCTCACTCTTTCAAAAGACGTAGCTGCAGGCTTTAACGCGAAGAGACCAGCTAAACGTACAGTGATGTTGGCAATCGACATGTCAAAGGCCTTCGACAGCATAGACATAGCGGTACTCATAGATCTCGTCCTACAAACCGACGCCCCAAACTTCGCAAACAAATGGCTAGCATCGTACCTCAGAGGACGAACGAGCCGTACATCCTTTCGCGACGTCCTCTCAAGCTCATCCCTGATCAGAAGCGGAGTCCCTCAAGGCAGCGCACTCTCACCGCTTCTTTTCAATTTATATCTAAGCGATCTTCCGAACAACGATCCAAACATCAAAATCGTCTCTTATGCTGATGATATAACGCTATGGGCGTCAGATCCGAGCATTTCCACTGCCTCGCTACACATACGATCCGGTCTCCCACACATCGAAAAGTTCATCCACGATCGTGGACTATCTATTTCTCCTGCCAAAAGCCAGCTTCTACTCTTCACACCTTACAGCAAAGAGTACAAGACTATCCTAGATGTCTCGATCGGAGGTCAGAGCGTACCCACCGTGAATACCGCCAAAATCCTTGGAGTTACATTTGATTCTATGTTCACATTCAGTCATCATGCGAAAGACATAGCAGGCCGAATGTCGCAACGTAACAATGTACTGAAGGCGCTAGCCGGCAGTACATGGGGCAACCAAAAGGAGACACTCCGTCTCACGTACAAAGCCATTTGCCAATCCATATACAGCTACGCAGCTCCAGCCTGGGCCAGCTTTCTCTCCTCCTCAGCACATACCAAAATTCAAAGAGGACAGAACAATGGCCTGCGTATCGTAACAGGAAACCATCAAATGGCCAGCGTCGACCACATACATGCTGAAGCTAAAGTTATGAGATCGAAATCGCACCTTCACATGCTATCAGCCCAATACTTGGCAAGGACCTTGAGCCAAACTCACTTCCATCACGGATTATTTCTCCAAGGACCCCCACCACGCAACATGAAAGCTGATCTTTACATCGCATGCAGAAGCACTGTTGAAAGAGCCCTGTCGGAAACAGCAGAGAAGAACAACGGGAAAAACGTCGTCAACCGAGTCCACACAAACATGGTCTCAGAAGAAAAGGAAACCATCCAAGGTCCAGTCATACTGGGCGGCCGACCACCACCGGACATAAATGAAGAAGAAGTGGACCTCTCGAGAAACGCCCGCTGCACGCTGAGCCAACTTCGCTCAGGCTACAGCAGGTACACCAACCACTACTTACACCGGATCGATGACTCGATACCTGACTACTGCCCAGACTGTCTCAAAGGACCTCACGACGTGGCCCATCTCTTCAAATGCGGTAGACGTCCAACAAGACTCACGTTGGAAGATCTCTGGATGAAACCAAAAGAAGTAGCCTCATTTCTGAGACTATTGTGAAGGAAAGAAGAAGAGATGTATTTAAAAAATTAAAAAAAAGAGAGGAGAGAGAGAGGGAGAGAGCGGCTCTCCATGGCCAACTCTCTTCGACGCGAGACGTTTGCCGGCAACAACAACAACATTTCCTAATTTGTAGCTACGAAATAAAAGCCAGGGTTTGTTTTGACCAGGGGTTAAATAGTCATGTCAGACCTTCTGTCGGCTGGCTTCTTTTTCTCCAAATCATAAGGGGGTCCCTTATGTGAAATTTTTTTGCCTTTTTCGGCGGGCGTCTGTACCTTTTTCTTACACACTAAAAACCCCTGGTTTTGACCCTGAGCCGAGACATATCCTGATGCAGAACTATGTAGTTCGTTGATCGAAAAGTGAAAGAGCGCGCTATTTTGCCCAGATTACGAATCGATGTCTCTACGGCAGCATCAGAGACTCACCAACAACTACAAGCCGGACATGCAAACGTATAAGAAGATGCGTGAATTTGTGTCAGTGTCAGGCTCTCTCTCTCTCTCTCTCTCTTCTGCTGTTGTTGTTTGACCACAGGTCCTGTCGAGAGAAGTCCTCTGGGCTCTCTTCTAAAATTTATCTCTCTTTTTTCTCTTTTCCTGTCTGTCTTTTTGTATTAATACGTCCTGACGAATCTGGGTTTCTTATCGTTTTTGATGTGATGGATTTACTTGTTTTCGTCGCTTGAGGCAAGTTTGAATGCAATAACAGGACTGTTCAACCAACCATATATTCCATCCCCCCTCCTTTTTAGAAAAGTCATTTTCATTCCCCAAGGTGTCGATAATCTCGTAAAAATTATTTTTTTATTGAGAACATAATATTCTGAATAATGGATTATTTGCAGTGGCTCTGAGCAGTTTTATCCGTCAGCAGATACTTTAATTCACGGCTCGCATTTCCCGACGACGTCCGCTCTAGAAAAGATGGCGAATGCGGCTAAAGGAATGTAAGTATTAGTCATGAATGATTTGAAAGGAGATCAGGAGTATCGAAAAGAGAGAGAAAATTTATATTCCAAGTGAATGAAATTTCTTTTCAAGAAAAACCCTCCAATTCATTTTTAGAACTATCTAGAATTAAAATTAGATGGAAGCAGGTATTATTGAAACTAGAGAGAAAGTTAGTTCATTTGCCCGCTCCCCGTCAGACGACCACATTCGATAGACAAGGCTGGCTTGCATTATTTTGAATGAGATGCGCATACATGACAGAGCGTTTCTTACCACCCGCACATTTTTTCGAGCGCATAGATTTTCACAACTTCCAAAAATTCGAAGTGTTTTCCGCAATGAGTTATTAAATTCCCTGAGGTAAGAATCGAGAAAAAACTTCGGAGCAGGTTTTAAATAGTTACCTGAACAGCTATGTTGACGCATACATGTTCGCGCCGAAAATGATCTATATTCTTTATCCTTCCGTTCTATTTAACTCTTCCCCTACTTCTCTTTTTGCTTTTCCCAATCCCTTTCTCAACTAGCTCGCTCGTATAAACAGGCATTGTACCGGTTTTATTTAACGCCTGCTCCCGAGCGCATAGATCTGGAGGTTTTTGGGGAGCGCATAGATTTTTTTCACCCGCAGTGTGGGTGAGAGAAACACCCTGATGCATGCACGCACGCACGCGTGAGTTAAACTTCAAAAGACCTGATGGCTCTTTCTCTTTTCAAACAAAAAACGGCTCTCATCGATTTTCCATTCAACGCGTCGCGGTTTAAAATTATTCTTAAATCCACCGCCATTTTAGCCACTTTAAAGCGGGCGGGACCGTTTGAAATAATAAAAAATTGTCCAAACTTAATTCCTCTTTTCTCCATTGGCTGATGGGGGGGGGGGTGTTTGCCTAACTGAAACTAATTGGTACCAAGGTGGTTCTTACCACCCGCATATTTTTTCTCGAGCGCAAAGATTTCCAGAATTTGGAATTGTTTTCTTCAAACATTTGGCATTTTCATAGCTAAAAATTGGAAATTTCTTTCTTCGAGTGCATAGATTTGAATGTTTTTCGAACTTTATTAAGAGCGCATAGATTTTTTTACCCGCTGTGCAAGTGAAAGAAACACTCTGATTAGTACCTCGCACGGGTTAAATGAGCAATTCTGACCGTCTGCTGGCGAACTTCTAAGGGTCTGTTGTTCAATTTTAAGAGCAGAACCTCTTGTGATACTCCGATTCATTCCCATAAAACGACCTTTTGAAGGCACTCACGGGTACAAGCTAATTTTCTTTTTCGGTTGGCGTTTGTGCCCTTTTCGAACTCATTCTGAAATCCCTGGTTCCTCCTCATTAAAGAGGTCCTTTTCGAAATAGTTTCATTTAAAAAGAGCCTCTTCAAAAAAGGTCTTCCTCTAAATGAGAATATTCAGGGCGAAGTCTCGTGAGCAGTACCATCGCCGTCGTATGTTCGACCCAGACGCCCCGATCGATTACATCAACGAGAAGAATCGCAAGTTCAATGAGAAACTGGAGAAGTTCTACGGCAAATACACGGAGGATCTGCGGGATGACATTGAGAGAGGAACAGCTATCTGAGTTAACGGATACTCTCTGCCTATCTCTTTGTGACTCTCTCTCTTTCTCTCTCTTTCTATCTTTCTCTCTCTCTATCTTTATCTCTCTTTCTCTCTCTATCTCTGTCTCTCATTCTCTCTTTCTTTCTCTCTCTTTCGGTGTTTTTCTTTCGCTTTTTATCTCTGTCTCTTTGAATGACTGCGAATCGTATGTATTATTAGCGTGCAATTGGGAGATGAAAAAACTAGCGCTATATCGAAAAGGGTTCTAGAATGGGGGAACAGTGAAAGAGAAGGATGGACGGAACAGGCCTCATCAACAGAAAGGGAGCTGCTGCAAAGGAATAGTAACCACATACGAATCGGGTTACATAATAAGAACTTAATTAATAACTAAATAGTCAAAAATTAAGTTCAGTCAAGTCAAGTTAAGTTCATTGATTACATCGAAAAACCGCTTCTGAACAGGCTTTACCACTAATTTCCTTGTCATAACTTAACTTATGACCACCAGTCATAACTTAACTTATGACTAATAATCTATAATTATTAGTCATAAATAAAGTTCAGTCAAGGAAATTAGTGGTAAATAATGTTCAGAAGCGGTTTTTCGATGTAGTCAATGAATGAATCTTTAAGAGTGACTTATTCAGTGACTATGTGAAAGATCTGCTATAAGTGACTGATAAGATAAGTGACTGACTATAAGAATGCTTATGGTGTTTGAATATAACGGGCCGTTTAACTGAATAAGAATATTTTTTTTTGGCTCATGAAACCTCGATTTGATGAGAAATGATTTTGATTGATGAGTAGTTTTAGTTTTTAGTTTTAGTTTCAAATCTCCCAGATGATGGTTATGGACTTTTTTTTTTCAACTATTCTCATTCTGTTTTTCAATACCTTATTGAGTATGTTGTATTTAGTTGGAGTCTGAACTTTTTTTTTTCTTCGAGACAGTAAACATGAAAATTGATTTTTCTTCATAAACGTGTAAAAGTTTTTCCGGAGATATGCATTTATTCTGATAAAGTTTCTGAGAAACAGACCACAATTGCATCGATAGTTATCACTAACGGTTGCGCATGAAAAAATGTTTCTATAAAAAAAATGGTTTGAATTCGAGTGAAATGGAGAAAAAACTTTGCAACTACCGTCGATATTTGGTTAAAAAAGACTAATGAGTACCTGAAAGGTTCTTCGAGGCTTTCGTGTAGGGTATCTTAGGTTTTCGAATAAACATGTTGCGCATTCAATCGGCTTCCCTACGAATTCTCAAATAAACCTTTTATTTTTCCTCAACCGAAACTGCTTTCTTATATCCTTCACCACCTACACTTTAATGAGATGAAGTAAAGAGGAGAACAAAAAACAATTGTTTTGGCATGCATAATAGTGGAGATGTCATAAGAGCTACTCAAATATTCAATGGGTTCCGAAATTCGCTACATAATATATCAATATATTTAAGTGCATTTCTTACAAATATCGTTGAGTAATTGAAAGGGACCGCTTATTAGGTAAGGACTTCCTCACAATTAGAGTAATGAGAAGTAAGCGAGTCTTCACGGTCGTGCACTCTAAGATTGGGGTACCATGGCATTTTTCACCGCTCTCGCAAGAATAAGCGGTCGTTTTCCCACTTTTTGACAAGTGCTGGTAGTGTATTTTCAGTGGGTTTGAATAAAATTCGTTCGACTCTGCTTTCATCGTATGAAATGGCAGAACTACCAGATGTTGGTCGTCACTGCGCTGTGGAGGATTGCCAGCGACTTGGTCAATCTTTTTCTTCGCTTCCCTCCTCACGGCTGAAAAGGAACCCCTCTTCCTCGAGATAGATATAGACCTATTTTGGTAGAACCAATGGCTCCTTACTAAATGATGGGTAATTTGTCCAGCAGCACGATGATAAGAAGATTAAGATAGCCCGATTCGTATTCTTAACTTGAAATGAAGGGGATGTATTCTATTTAGTTAACGACTCCTGCTGGAAACCGCCTTCTTTCTCTCGAAGTTTTGAAATCAAAAAAAAATTATTAACTGAAATTAACGAAGAGCTCTTTTACAGATTACACCCCTTTCGAATGTCGCCACTGCAAGGAATTTTTCTGGTAAGAAGTTGTCTACGAATCGCAGAATTAAATATGTTTCTCTTGTAAAATCTCCACGGTGAAGAAATTTCTTCGGCTAGACAAGAAATTTGTCGTTTCAATCGACTTTTTAGGCAATTAACAAAGTAAGGCGTGAGGCATGAGGACGCCTAAAACACGGCCTGGCTGTTCTGCCTCGTTAGCTAAGCCGTACGGCCTCGTTATCGTAAACTTTTACTAAGCCTAAGCGTTTTTTAATGTAAAAATATGTTTTAATGTAAAAATAAAACGCGCGGCCTCACTCAAGGCGTCCTCAAGCCTTACGGCTTCTTGCCTTACTTTGTTAATTGCCGACTTTTTAAACATATAAGAGCTATGCTTTAGTTTGATCCAAACCTTTTTGACAAGTCCTGGTGAGCTAGAGGCTTAAATACGAGTCAATCACCTAAACCTAAGGAATGAGTCAAATATATCCTCGACTTTCTTACAAAGCGTTAGTAATTATAGAAGAAAAAAAACGTAGTTTGAGGATTTATGGCGTAAGGGGGGAGGTAGATTTATAGAACACTTTAAATTATAAATTTTGAAATACCTTTGGTTCAATACACCTTGTTATAATATTTTTTTCATATGAAAGAAAAAGGGATGTGAAAACATATGTACATTGGGATGTCAATAACAGAGTTATGGGCAATTTATTGTAAGGGCCTTAAAATGTGCATTATATTGTGTGCGTGTGTAGCTCAGTGGGTAAGAGCATATGCCCGGACAGCGAAGGTCGCGGGTTCGGTTCCCGTCACACCACATGATTTTTGCACAAGTTTCTGCGAACAATCCGCTCCTCTGCTCGGTATAAAAACCCGTTGTTTGAGATCAACGAGGAGTAGCGTATGCTCTTATTTACAAAGTCGTCGAGATGAGCCCTGCTCTAGAAAGAGTTGCAGGCTGTTTCCAACATTGTGTAGATAAGAAAGATCGATCATTACTGATCGGCAGACTTATAAAAGAGACCCAGAGTGTGCTTAAAACATAGAGAACGCATAATAACAGAGGATAAGTGTCTCTAGATTCTTTCAGATAGCGAATATAATTCTCGCATAGATTTCACCCGCACTGCAAAGTACACGAAGTTTCACGATGGCTGATAGCTTTTCATGGGCACCCTGAGATTACTGTAGATCCAAACGAAAAAGTTTGTCTGAGTTCGGTAAAAGAAAAAAGACTTGCAATCAGGCTGTTTCTTACCACCCGCCACAGAAAGGAGTAGATCAGAAAGACTAAACATGGATAGCTGCAGACTCAGGAGAGAGACCGAGAGTATGTATAGTAAATAGAGAACGCATACGAACAGAGAGTTCGTATGCCTAGCCGTTTTCAAAAATCGCATAGATTTTACCCGGAGTGTGGGTTAGAGAAACACCATGCTTGCAATTGAGCATATTAGGTCTTCAAACTTAATCCTCTCCCATGTTATAGCAGCCTCCATCGTTTCCGTCATGCGTGTGTTGAAGAGAAGAAGTCTCAGAAGCAGTATACAGAAAGCGACTTGACTAGTGGTGAGTTTTGAGAAAGCGACTCGAATAGTGGTGAGTTTTGAGAAAGCGGCTCGACTAGTGGTGAGTTTTGAGAAAGCGACTCGACTAGTGGTGAGTTTTGAGAAAGCGACTCGACTAGTGGTGAGTTTTGAGAAAGCGACTCGACTAGTGGTGAGTTTTGAGAAAGGGACTCGACTAGTGGTGAGTTTTGAGAAAGCGACTCGACTAGTGGTGAGTTTTGAGAGCAAACATAACCTGAAATGTTTTTAAAATGCTGCGTCAATCAGGCGCTGGATCCAGAATAACGGGGAAACGAGCAAGATTTTGAGCAAAGAGAAGTAAGAAGTTGAGCGAAAAGTTAATGGCAAGACAGAGAAAAAAGTGAGCAAATGAAGAATTGAAGGTACCTTTGGCTGACCGTTAGAAATTAGTTACTTCTTGAGAACTTCTGCTTTTTTTATGATACATCGACAATGTTTTTAAGATCTTAAAACGAACAAAAAAGACTGAAAAGGCGTTTTATCAACAAAAAAAAACTCCAAACATGAGTGAAACGAAATTTTGCATATACATACATTAGTATTACTATGTAGTGTTGGCTAGACTGAATACTAACAACCTTGAAAAAAATACTAGGCTCTCATATACCGGGCTTCAACGATTCCCCACGAAAATCGGAAGGTACCTTTAGTTTGTTCTTAAACCGGTCGAAGATGAGTAGGTTTACTCAAGAATCACCGATCTTTTGTCATGTAATGTGTTTCCCTATCTTTTTTGATCTTCTTAAAACGTGAAAAGTAAATTTTTCAATCAAAAATAGCCCACAAATATTAATCTCCACATTGAAGTTAGAATTATCACGTTTGAGAGCCTGATCTTGCGAGAGAGACGAGGTGGCAACTTGCGGAAAAGACGAGGCAACTTGCGGGAGAGACGAGTTTTTCCTCCAGTTTGCTGTTTTCAGCGATGACCCCGCCGGACGTAGTCCGCATGGTTTATGACGCGTACGGACTCGTACAGCGCCTGAAAGACGAGACGTCCTACAACAACGCGCTACACAATGCAGAGTCCTCACGAAACCTTTTGGAACAGTGCTTGGAGGAGTTCAATAAGCCTCGACCCAATCACAGTTCCAACAGACGAGTGTCAAAATCTTGTGGTGAGAAGCCCGAGGAGTACGTTTATGAACATCTGCTTGGATTGCAGAACGAGAATAGACTAATGCGAGAAGAAGTCGAGAACGTCGAGGCGGCGATTAAGCACGTTCTCGGCTCGCACCGACACACGATAATCGCCTACTTGGATGGCAAACTTCATGATGTTCTTGACGATGAGGAGAATCCAAACTGGGGAGAGCCCGAAGTGGAACGCGTTATTGCAAACACCAATGAGAGAGCATGTCTGCTGGGAGCAAGTTGTCTGGAGAAAGAGGAGGAGGACTTGGTTAATATGTCGACTGGAATGGCAGAGGTCTTTCTCGAGTACTTGGAGAAGGCGAATCAAGTCCAGCAATGGCTGGACCGAATATCTTTTGAGAATCACGCGCTGAGAAGGCTACTCGAGGATGAATCGGGAAAGAGCACTAACGAAGAGCTGATTCGAGAGTTCAGGAACTCGCATCGATACTCATCAGTTGAAGAGAACGGATCGCTTGAGCTCGCGCAGACGCCAGCTGTGGTTGTAGTGGAAGCGGAACTCAAGTGTGCGGAGATGAGGTTCCGGAAGCACCAAGCGGAATATATGAGGGAGATGGAGCGGAGGGAGGCAGAATCAGAAGAGACCAGAGAGGAGCAAGAGATAACATTGAATGATCTCCGTTCATTGAATGATCTCCGTTCATTGAATGATCTCCGTTCATTGAATGATCTCCGTTCTCTATGAGTGGTGACCCTTCCCGAGCTCTGCCAATTGATGGCAAATCTCCTCCTAATCTTTGCAACCTCCAAATTCCCACAGTCTCTCTTCCGTTCATCGATAGTCTTGTCCGAGAAACGCTGACAAAAGTTATGCAGCCGCTTCAACAGATGATACTTGCTCAGTCCCAACAGATTTCTGACATGAACAAAGTAATTCTGGACCAGTCACAGCAACTTCTACGGATTAGTGAAGAAATGCAATCCATAAAGTCATCTGTCTCTCCGGCCACACTTAGACCCCACTTGTATTCAGCTATCGTCGAATCCACTTATCGAGACAAGGATATTCATTCATTCTTTATTCCAATTGTTCATGGTTAAAACGTACAACGGATAACTGTCACGATGTGAGATCAGTGTGGAGGCAAAATACAGTATATTTACAGAGAGAAAAATAAGCATCACAAACGTAAGCGGGACAATTGTACAATATCATCAATAGGCAAATTGATAAGCATTTTCTTGAAAGCTGAGCTAGAAGAAATAGTTACTATTTGGATAGGTAAAGCATTCCACACATTTATAGCACGGGAGGCACAAGTAGTGTGTGACTGCGACAATCTAAACGGTAGACTAATACGAAGAGGATGTGAATTTCTATTATTGTAAGGACACGGTTTGACGAGAAACAAAGTTGAGTAATCAAGCTGAAAATGGCCATGGATACATTTATGTATGAAACAGAGATCTGCTATAGCTCTACGGTGCTCAAGTGTATGGAGACTCAGTAGCTTCAGTCGCGAAGGGTAATCTAGGTTGGTTCTACCGGCTCTATACATCACACGGCGTGTGAAACTGCGTTGAACTCTTTCCAAATCATTGACAAGGCCTATCGAAGTTGGTGACCAAACTTCACTACCATATTCAAGCAAGGGCAGTATATATGACTTGAACGCTCGCATTAAAACTGTGATGGACGATGTTCTGAGGGCTCGAAGGATAAGATTCGCACATTTCGATGATTTTTTAATGACCTGATCTATGTGGTTAGAGAAAGTTAAGGAATTATTGAAATTGATACCTAGATCTTTGACATTGATTGATGAAGGCAAGGTGATGTTATTCATGGAGTAAGTCCTCTTACTGTTGCAAGAGCCACAATGAACGACAGAACACTTCGGAATTGAAATTGTTAGAGACCAGTTATGTGCATAATCTGCTATCGAGTCAATAGCGATTTGCATCAGAGATGAATCATGGGAAATTAATTTAATGTCGTCGGCGTACAAAAAAAGCTGGACATCGGAAGGAATGAAGCTAATAATGTCATTAATGAACATTGTGAAGAAAAGAGGGCCGAGTGAGCTGCCCTGTGGTACTCCGTTAGTATACAATTTACTATCGGATAAGCTTGAGTCAATTAGGACTTGCGAACTTCTATTCTTGAGAAATGATTGAATTAGTGATAAAAGAGAGGAGTTAATTCCTAGTGAGGCAAGTTTATGAATAAGAAACCGGTGATCAATCACGTCAAAGGCTTTCGAGAAATCGATCATGCAAATGTCAAAAGGCTTCTTGCGGTTAGTGAGAGAAAGGCACAGTGAGTGAGATTCAACTAAAGAGGTTATTGTTGAACGTTTCTTTCTAAAACCAGATTGTCTAGAGCATAAAAGGTTATTGGTTTCGAGGTGAGTGTAAATAAGATTATACAAATGTTTTTCAAAAAGTTTAGAGAAAGAACAGACAAGAGTTATGGGTCTAAAATTGTTAACAACAGAAGTGTTCCCTTTCTTGTGAATGGGTATAATGATACCTTTTTTCCAGTTACTAGGGAAGTATCCGAGTGTTAAACAGTTTGAAAAGATAATCGATACAGGAATTGTTAAAGACTCATTGCAGTTTTTAATGAAAATATTTGGTATGCCATCAGGTGAAGTGTTGGTTTTGGGAAGCATTTTACGGATCAAGTTATGAATCTCCAATGGGGACACAATGTAAGTTGGTGAGAGGAATGATGAGCAGTTAGGCAGAGGAAGCGGACCTTCTAATGGAATGCTAACAATAGAATCGAAAAAGTCCGAAAAAGCCTTAGCTTTCTCAACAGAGTTGGTAAGGACAACATCATCAATTATAAGTGCGGAATTGACAGGTTTCTTTTTTATGCGATTTGCCAGCGTACGAAAGAAAAGCTCATAGGAAAAGGTAAACGAGCTGTTATTATCGGACTTCCAGAAGGCAAGTCAGAGGATGATACGTGTTGCAAAGATAAAGATCTTATCTCACGTCTTATCATCAGACTCAATTCAGCGGACCTTATTGACGACCTAGAGAAGGGTAATATCAATCATCATCGTCACCCAATTGATCGCCCACGTCTCTCTGCTCCTCATGGCCGTCCCATGAAAATTGAGTTTTCTTCGCTTGGAAAGCGTAACCTTTTTCTGGAACTTTGCAGAAAGGCGAAACACCCTTTTCCTAAAGGATGTTACTCCCGAGCTGACCTCTCGCCGGCAGAGCTTCAAGCCGAGAGAGACTGCATCCGAATATCCACTAACCCATCTTTTCCCCCTGCCAAAGTGGTCGATGCTCACCTAATCCCTGCCTTTCCTCGTTTTGCCCAGTCTTACAAACGAGTACCCTATCGACCAATTTCCCCTCCTCCCGCCTCTTCGTCACTATCCCCCTTAGCCAGTTCAACTCAACACTCCCAAATGCCATCGTCTTCGCTGGTGAACTCTGGGGCCCGGTCGACATCTACATTCGAGGCTTCTTCAACTGACTTTCCTTCTCTGGCGGAAAGCTCAGTGAAGCCGCTACAAGTCAGAAGCAGACGCATTACCAGAAACGCCGAAGAATCTGCCTCATGCCCCAGAAAGTCAGACGAATTTGTTTCCAGAAGAAGAAATGTTAGGAAAACCTCTCGTTATTCACCATAGGATAAGTCGGATAAAAGAGCTAGAAAAGAAGTAATCAAATGCTTGTATTTCAACTGTAGATCAGTGATGAATAAGCTATATGATCTTTATTTTCTTCTTCGTTGCTGTAAATATCACATTCTCTTACTATCTGAGACATGGATGCACAGTGAGCTTCCCGACTCCATTCTAACCGATAGTTTACCCTTCACGGTATTCAGAGGTGACAGATTGGCACAAAGAGGAGGAGGCGTAGCCATTCTAGTAGATAATGCCATCTCCTCATCTTTAGTTGTTCAATATAGCAAGGCTCAGTGCGAGGGGTTAGTAATAGACATTTATCCTAACACATCTTTCTCGTTTGCTTTCTCGGCCATTAGACTGATTAATATATATCGATCTCCTAGCTGTGGAGTAGAAAATACAAAGGATCTCTGCTCGTTTATCACCTCTCATGTTACTGAAGTATTTCCCACCATTCTGTGCGGAGACATGAACCTCCCCAAGATAGACTGGGCAAATCTCACCGCTCCCAATACATGTAGTATGTCTCTTGCATTCTTAAACATGACATGCGACAACAATCTTAAACAACTCGTACTTTCTCCCACTAGACTTCAAAATACACTCGATTGCCTGCTCTGTAATTCAAATATCATAAAAGACTGTATTGTCAGGCCTCCCTTCTCCACCAGCGATCATGCCTCAATATACTTTGAAATCAGAGATAGAGCCAAGCGTATTATCACAAGCACCAGCTCATCGTTAGACTGGAAAAAGGCAGATTGGGAAATAATCAACTCAGACCTCTTTAGCATCGACTGGACTTACATGCTCTCAAACCTAACTATTGACGAAAGTGTCGATAAATTAACCAACATCATCCAATTCATAATGGATAATAGGATTCCAAAAAATAAGAATGTCAAAACACATTTGAAATATCCCCCCAAGATAAGAAGATTATACAGCTTCCTACAGAGAAGTAACAAACGAAACCCTCTCTCCATTACGTCATTACGCACATCCAAGAAACTTCACAAAGAACTAGTCAAATTCGAGGTTCTTAGGGAAGACAAGCTTAAGTTCCCGAGAAACTATAAGGTATTCTTCAGAACTATATCCAACCGCATTAAAAGCAACACATCTATTCCTGCTCTCATAGTGAACAATAAACCAACTACTATCCCCTTCGAACAAGCAACTCACTTCGCCGAGTATTTTGATAAGTTACAACCCTTACCAATCAGTGGACCCCTTCAGATCTCTCGCCCGAATTTTCACCTCGACCACATTAATGACATCTCCCCTTTTGAGGTGAACTCCATTCTGAAACGAATAGCTCCGAAACTGAACTCTTCCCCTGACTTTATTCCAAGTAGACTACTCAAAAATTGTCTGGACTCACTGGCCATACCTCTCTCAATCATTTTCACCAACTCACTAACCTTAGGGCACTACCCTCTGGCCTGGAAAAAAGGAATAATCAAACCAGTTCATAAAAAAGGGCCCCGCTCTCAGATCGAAAATTATCGTCCTATCACTATGGTGTGCTCTATGTCAAAGGTATTCGAGAAACTGATCTTCAATATAACTTATCAATATCTGGAAACCAATGGCATACTACATCCCAAACAACATGGTTTCCGTCGGAGACGGTCCACGGTAACATCCCTGGTAGAGGCTCATTCCATTTACCTCACGCTTCAGAATAAAAAAATAGACTTTGACATCTGTCTAGTCGACTTTTCACGGGCTTTCGACTCTGTAAACATAAGATTTCTTGTTCACAAACTTGAAAAAGTGGGAATAACGGGCAACCTCCTCTATCTTATCCGTTCTTTTCTCACGAGCAGGTCCTCGAAAGTCTCAATCGGAGAAACATTATCAGGCCCTAAAGTATACAACAGTGGTGTTCCCCAGGGGAGTTGCCTTGGACCCCTCCTCTTTTCAATATTTATAAATGATATCATGGAGCACATAGAGCCAGATGTCCATGGTTTTCTATATGCCGATGACCTCAAAATTTTTTCGAAGACTAGAGACTCTCTTCAGAAAAGTCTGGATTCCATTTCCGATTACTCACTGACTTGGGGACTTGTGATATCAACTCAAAAATGCTTTATCATGCACTGTGGTCCTAGGAATCCAAAAGTAACATATAACCTAGAAGACAATATCATACCAACTACTTCATTAGTGAAAGATCTTGGCATTACATTTCAGGAAGATATCACATTCTCTAAACATATTGAACTAACCTCCCTAAAGTCCCAAAAATGTATAAACATGATCTTCAGAGCCTTTAAAACCAAATCAATTAAAGTTCTGCTCAGAATATACACCACATACATAAGACCCCTTATTGAATATGGGAGTGAGGTATGGTCCCCAGTAACTATCGGTCTCGTTAACTGCATAGAAAAAGTGCAAAGATCATTTACACGAAGGTTACTACAAAGGGCCGGATTACCCAAAATGAGTTATGTTGCTAGACTGAATTTTCTTTCCATCTCCTCGCTTGAATATAGAAGAAATGTGGCCGATCTTGTGTTCATCCATAAATGTCTGCACGGAAATATTCAAGTAGATTACTCAAATATGTTTAAACTTTGCCCATCGCCTTATTCGCTGAGAGAGTCGAATAACTACAGAATATGCTTGCCGTGTAAATATCAAAGCAGAACAAGCACTTGTGCCTCAAGAATGATTAATGTCTGGAATAAGTTACCTTGTTCTTTGGTTTCTACAAGCTCTTCTAGCATTTTTAGAAATGAACTTATCAAGCTTGATTGTGAGACCATTGTCACCAACTCTAGAATACATTTTTAATTCAAGTGCTTTGTTTCTTCAAATGTTTTGTTTCTGTTTCTCCTCTTTTTTTTCAATTTTATTTGTGTTCTCAGTTAGCTCTCGAATGATAAAGAGTGAGTTGAATTTTTGGAATTTCAAGTTATTATTGCGGATGAATAGTTCTTAATTGCTGATGAATAGTTCATAACTGAAGATACAAGCTTTGCTTTTTTTGTGTGCTTTCCTATTTTCCTAAAATGAAATGTTCCTCATTGTTCTTGTCATATTTAGATCTCACTTTTCATAACCTTCACTGAATTCACTTTTCTTGTGACAGTGTCATCTGTTTCGTCACTTAACATTATGTTTTGTTTCAAGCGGAATAAAGAATTGAATAAGAAGGCGGCAGAAGCAGAAGAACAAGGACCTGCTGGACTTCAACCCGAGGACATTCGCCGCGTTCCGAAGGAGGACAGAAGAAAAGAAGCTTCCGGTGTAGCGCAAAAAGGGTCCATTCTCGAGATATTGGTGACCAGGATAACAGTTCTCTTTCTCTCGCACTCTCGCTCCCCCTTTCTCTCTGTCTCTCTGTTTGTTTCTCTCTTCGTCTCTCTGTCTGTCTTTCTCTCTCTTTTTTTAGACTCTCTCTTCTCTCTCTCTAATTGTAACATATTAGCTTCTCATAAGAGAAGAATTAAAGCGTACGAGTTTCTAGATTCCTTTATTTAGCCTTATCTGATTAACAAAAATATAAAAATTATTTTGTTCTATCTTTTTTTCCAAATTTTAAGCGGATACAACTAAAATTGAATGAGCATCCTATTTATCTTGTACCTCACATCACACTGAGCTATTCCTTATGAGAGAAAAAATTGCGATTCATCTATTTATGTTCTGCTGATTTTCATTCTTCACGAATAAGCCGCACTGCCCGCAGAACCCGCCTCACAATAAGATTGAAACTGTACTGGCTCAATATTTTCCCCTATGTTTAAAACGTCATATACAGTCAGAAAAATCTGGAATGATATGTTTTACTGAAAAGGCAGTGATTTTTTATCAGTTTCTCATAGTTTTCCAATTGAAGTAGTTGAGTTTCTCTGAAAAAGGATTTACTGTGCCATTACGAACTTTCTTAATTGTAATGAAAACGGCTTTAATTTTTAATTTGTCTCTGAAAGGTCTTTGATTTGCAGTTTTTTGCGCTGTTTACTCCATTGTGGAAGAACATATGATAAACAAAGTCGGTGATTATCCAACTTCCAATATTGAAACGAATCATTGATGGTTTTCAGTAAATGGAAAACAGTGAGGTATTAAAATGTGTCTCAGCATTGTACAGAAATAATGCCCTCCAGGAGTAGGAAAGCATCTCTCAGCAGCAGGACACTTCTTTTTCTCAACATGAACTGTAGGCATTTTCCAGTGCCGTGAAGAATTGAAGCCTCCCAGCGCTGCAGTAAGAACTGGGTACCATCTACATAGTAGCCTAAAACATTTATGCGTCCCGGAAATCACTGGGTGTCTCCAGTATAGAACATTGGTGCTTTTCTCGGAGCGGGTGTTATTCACTAGGGTAAAACATTCACGTCTACCAGGAGTGCCTAATCGTTGCTTTCGCGCAGTTACAGGGTGCCTTTAAAAAATCATTGATGCTTCCCAACCGTGACAGGTGTTAACCAGAAGCGTGGAAAATTGATGTCTTCTATTTGTTAAAAAGGTGTATCTTTTCTCCGAACTAAAAATACTGCACGCCCGATGCAACTACTTAGATCTTCAACTATGCTCTCAGCAATGTGATGATTGCTTCGAAATCCGGATGCTTCTTGTAATTGAGAAGGTTCTCTCATTTTTTTTGCATAAAACTATGTTCTCATGATATAGAACTCAACTTCTGCGGTACATATTTCTAAATCTCACCGTTTCCATGTTAGTTTCATGTAAATACTACTAGAATTTGCAAGGAAAAAAATGGAAAGCTCAGTTTTTGCAAGACAAACGACGTTTTTTTGCAAGATAACAAAAAAATCTCTAGTTTAAATATTTCATTAAATCTCCTACATGTAATTCCGATCGAATACTGGAATTAGCGAAATAAAATTCCTTTATCTTTGACAATATTCTGCAAAAAATTAAGTGCATGTTATCTTTGGCTTCCGGACGGCTTTAGTCGTAGTTAACTAAAAAAAACTAGTTACTTGAAACGGATTAGAATATAAATCTCAATTATTTTAAGCGGAGGAAAGTTCTTTGCTAGTGCATGGAGGGCTAAAAAGAGCGTCGTCCGCGCTAATCTTTCTTGAATAAGGAAATATGATGCAGCTTCATATCCAATCAAAAGTTTTCTTCAAAAGGCTCATAGTTATTGAAGAGTATCAAACTTAAAGACTTCGATGGAACGTTCTGCTCACCCTATAATACTTCTACCCTGAGAGGGACGTTCTGCTCCCCCTATAATACTCCTACCCTGTATACTCGATCTGTTTCCCCTCATTCAGTTCTTATTCCCTCGTATTAAGATTGATGCTTTAGACCAAAAAATTATAGAGTTTGAAATTGGAACCCGTCCTGAGAAAAGAGCCTTAAACAACACTCCAGAAAGTGGAATACGGGAAAAAGTGTCGTGGTTTCAACCTCAGAAAAGCAACACCCTGACATGTCTGAGTGTGAAGAGCGTGTTCTGGTATACGTGACATTGGAGTTCGTGAAACTCTTACATCAAACATGTCACACCCTTTCAAGTCATTGAAAGAACCGGAAAAACATTTAACAAAGTTACTGTTAAGGAAAAAATTCAGAAATTAACAGTTGGTTTGAGATGGGTCACAACAGTGAGTAAATGATTTACGCAGCCAAGAAGAGTTGGTTTAGTGGCAGTTCCGCGATTTTTGTGCGGCCTCGCCGGATGCTCGACCACTGAGGCAGTGAAGATAGTGTGTCCGAGCTGCCAACTGGTTTACTGCCTCAAGTTGGTCGTTGTTTTCTCGAAACAGAACACTACAAATTTTAGATCACTCATTGGACATAAAAAACATCTGCCCATTATCAAATAACTTGAGATGGGCTACCGTTGAAGGAATATCTGGGTTATCATAAGGTATAACTATATATATATATATATATATTCCTTGTAAATAGATCTTGAATATTCACGCATGTACGAGTTCAGTTATACCACATAAAAAGGAAGGTGTTTTCTCTGAAGAGCAGGAGTTGATTTGATGCGGGAGCTTGGGAGCCGACACGAGTTTTTTTAAGAAATTGAAGTAGAAGTAGCAGAAGGATGAGGAGTCGAAAACTTGAGTAGAGTGAAGTGAAGTCATGATGTGGAGGGGAGGGGAACGATGGTTTCACGGGGGAATGAAGAGAGAGAGGGGAGCAGAGGCGACAATCTCGAGGGCAGGGAAAGAGAAAGAATCTATGAAAGTCATAGTTCGAGCACCAAGGAAGCCATAGCCAAAATGAATTTTTTTTCTTGATTTTTGTAGATTCCGCTTTTTCTTGAACTTTTCCGCACTGGTTCGAAACTAAGCCGCAAATGTCACTATACAAGCTTCTAACCTATTTTCACTACGTCTTACATAAAACCGTTCTGGCAATCAGTCTCGAAGTGAGGTCTGATAATGTGATGATGCTCAACAGATCGATATAGAGTCTGACCGAATTATTTTTTTAAGCATAAAAGTACATTGGAGAGGTTATGTTTGTATAAAACTTTTCATGATTATTGAGCTCAATAAAAAACATTTTAATAACGGCTAAAACTCACCACAACTTGTTTTATGTGTATTTATTCAAATGGAATCAGATTTACATTCAGACATCGTCATGACTCAGACCACAATTGTCCTTCTTTACGAAACCGTGTAAAAAACAGCGCATCAGGGCAGCTCGCGAAAAACGCAATACCTTCGGTTACTATATGGTTGATCGAGTTAAATTTGAGAAAGAAGTTGAAAATATGCAATTGCTGTACGAATCCATACAAGGAATGTTTCCCTCGCAGATTTGAGTCTTCAAGACTCGTTCTAAAAAGATTCTACGAAACTATTCGGATCGCTTTAGACTCCATAGCATGAAGTTTTTTTTTCGTTGGTTGTGTAGTGCTAATATCTTCACGTAGTCTGTAGGGTACTAGTAACAATCTCGCTCTTGGTTGAAATGATGGCTTATATTCTTTTTTTACCTATGTCGCAGAGAATTACAGAGTTCGACCAGGTTTGGTTTGTATTCTAAATCAGGCAAGCTCCTGTCAAGAGCTCTCCCCCACACTCTGGAAGGGTGCATGTTCATTCGGAGACCATAAAAACCCTTTCGAAGGGTTTGGGATGTCCCTGGTTTTTTCTGTTTCTATATAACACATCTTGCAACTAAAGGGTTATTCTTGCAGCCAGTCGTAATCACATCAGGGGCGCGCCCTGAGCATTCAGTGGAAAAGCAACTAAAGGCTGATAAGATTGCAGTTATGCGCTTGAAGATGCAGGTTCAAGCTTTTGTGGTCGATTTATCATAGGATGGTTAACCGATCATTAAGATATCCTAGTTATTTTTCCAGCGGAAAGTGGAGGGGTGAATTCGAGTAAGGCATAATAGCACTTAGTAATAAAGTGAGATACAGTTCTTCGTCGGATACAATTCAATGAAGACGCTGTTGTGGCTTGCTCGTGGAGGTTGCAATCTTCGTTAATATAGTCCAGAGGCCGTATGCATGGAAAACAGATTATAACAATCTGGATTATTCAAATCCAAGGATTACAAAATCCAAAAAAGTTTTAAAATTTTTTGTCGGATTATCTCTAATCCAAAAGTATTATAGCTTCCATGCATACCGGATTAGTGAAATGTATTTGGATAACTGCTAATCCAAGCTCATAATCCTTTTGGATTGCTCCATGCATATGGTCTCAGAACATGCTTTGTGCTCAGTGAAATTTGTTCTCTACAACACTCGTAACGATTAAAAGATCCCCCTTTTTCAGCTCCATTTCGCATACACAGTGATCACAAGAAAGTGGGTGTTTTTAATTTTAACGGCTTTACTTCACTTATTTTAGCTGAAAATATTCTTTGGATATACAGATCATTGTTAACCTGATCCGCTTAAATTTGTGTTCCTCAAAAAAGTTGGTTTTAAATGAATCTTTTAAAGGGTAAAAAACCGGCGTGTCCTGTGGAAGATATCATTCACGTTTTCATACTCTCTCAAGATGGACAACGCATGCCGATAGCTATATCCAAGGTTGTTTTTTTTCTAACAATAAGAAGGTTCCTGAATTTTACATGATTATTAATGCTGTTGCAATTTTTTTTGTTATAGTTCATGGATAATGTCTTCGAATAGAGCAGAATGTTTCAATTCTTCAGGAATCAGTTGAATAACAAGTAAAAGTCCTAATTTTTTGGAAATTTTTTCTCAATATTAAGGAATAGCTTTCAATGTAGAGCCCGCGTTGGCTCATTTGGTAGAGCATTAGACTATCAGTCTGAGAGCTCTTACTCTCAAGTCGCGGGTTCGGCTCCCATCCTGACCGACAAAGGAGTGATTGTTTCTCTACTTTCACTCTTTTTCCTCCACTCATCAGCATGGTTGAGCTCGGCTTCTAGCAGGCTTTGGAGACATTGAGACTCCAAACAATACTCTAGAATCTCATTTCTCTACGTTCAACGTTTCCACTCGTACTTCTTCAGGAACGTGATAAATAGTAGAATTGATTTTAATTGTATGAATTATGGCCCTTCATGTCTATGACATTGATTATGAAACGAATGAATCACAATAATGCAAAAGATATGTATACAATTGTAGTCTGAATTTTATAGGTTGTTGTATGAACAGAGAATCGGACCAAGCTTTGAAAATCATTGTAAAGGTTGTGCAGTAAGCGAGAACCGAGATTCTTATTTTTCAGGATTTACCAATTCCTTCAAGCTAAAAAAAAATCACGACAATGCCACTTTTAAGGCTTTTTTGCATGTCTTAATCGGATTAAGGCAGAGAAAGGTGGTATAAGTGTGAGGCGGGAATGAGAAACGGTTGGTATGTGGAGAAGCAGTAATGGAGCGTTAGAATTCAACTTTTCACTTTGCAGAAAATTACTCTGCAAAGTGAAAAGTTGAATTCTAACGCTCTATAAGGTGCCATGAGCAAGAGGTTTATGTAAGAAAGGGTCTTTTGAACAAGAGATGTTAATATTGAAACGGTGAAAAGAGCTAAATTGATTTAAAATTCCCAGAAATGGAGCATCAGTCGAGCAGTTGATACAGCGCTCACGACTCTTGGCATTCCTAATCAAAACGACACTTTTGGAGCTAAAGTTAGTGTCTCGTATTTGAAGCTAGAGTGGGTATAAAGCTGTTTGGAGTATACTACTGCTCCAAGTACAAATAAGTAAACACGCTCAGTTGTCGACTTGAAGGCTCACATATTACGTCATACATTTCATTGTTCCATTTCCGTATGATTAAATATCAAATCCAAACCTTTGAAAAATAAAGCACTTTTGCTAACGATTTTGCTTATGCATTGGCTCTTTAAAGGAATTACAAATAGGTACAATGTATTAAGACATTATGGAAACGCTAAGACCTTAAGGTCTCAGAAACTGATGATAAATCAGGTTTCTTTGAGGTGCATTGTACATATGAGAGCGATAAAGATCTAAAACATGGAATCAATCAATATACGTTGTTAGTTTGAGTGACGAAGAGCGATTACAATTATTGTTCAGGATCACTCTCTCTTGTTTTTGCTTTCTCTGGATGTCCCTGTCTGTTCTGCGTCTTCAAAGCCTGCTCATTACTCTCCTTTCTCTTTCTCTATACCTTTTTCTATATCTATTCTTCTGTTTCTTTTTCTATATCTCTTTCTTTCTCTTATACTTCGAATTAATACAGCTTGAAAATTGATTATACAATCGCACGGAAAAAAGCTGTGGCCGGTTCCAAGAACATCTTTAGTACACGGAGAATTGAATAGGCACGGATGGACGTATTTCGAAACTACAGTATGCAAATATTTTAGCGTGCAAATCGTGGTGACAGAAAAATCTTTTGAATCAAAGCAATCAAATCTTTCAATGAAACACTAGTGCGCTAGCACTAAAACTTACACAAGTGCACTAGCGCTAAAAATACTTCACGATATAACACGTCAATATAAATTATTGGAACCGGCCACTGGTCCACCGGGAAAGATCGCTTTTTTGTGCGCTGATATTTAAAATAAATAAGCGTCTTAACCAGGCTTCATTGCTTTTAAACTCTGTAACTGAGCATTCGAAAATTCAGCTTATGTTTCAACGTCAAATAATATTCCCTTATCTTACTCAAGATGCTTCGATTCTGGCCATTAGAAGGGAACGAGTTGACAATCCCATTCGCCATGGACGCAGAAGTCGATGCAGTCCTTCAGGATATGTGCACTGTGAAGATATTGAAAGATGTGTGATAATCGTTTTTGTATGATTCAGTTTTCAAGATTAACTGGCTCCTGATGACAATGAGAGTCTCCGAATGCTATAGTTTTCACTTAGAATGTATTGTACTTTGAACGTGTTCCCTCGCATTATAAAAACATAATACAAGCGAATGCAAGTGGAGTGTTGTATCTTATCGAAAGAACGAATGTTCTCGAAGTTGCTACATATTGCGTAAGCACACAAAAAAAATTTTTCAGGAAGGTGTTTCAAATCTTCGAAATCAGAATCAAAAGATTAAAAGAATATTTTGCTTTTGAATTCATGAAAAGTCTAAGGGTAGAAGATAGTTTTGATCAGTTCTATGATTATCTTATACAACAGTTGTTGATAAAGCTGCAGTGTCCAGAGCGGGTTCTTCTTGACATGCTTCTTGCCATTCGGGGTTTCAAGCACTCTATTGGGCGCGCATCTGTTGATGGCTCTAGAGACGGAGTCTTTATGTATCGTTGCAAACACTTATTTTGTCTCCAGCACATTTGTGATCTGTGCGTTGTGCATGGTGCGTTCGACTGCGTGTGAGCTGAAACACTTCAGAGTTTGCTTTTTGTCTCTCGCTCCGGGAGGGCGCGTGTATAAGGCGCGGCATGAATTGTCGGGTGAGGCGCACATCGCGAAATACTGTCTGATCAGGAGCTTGCAGTGGTCCTCAACCGGAACATATTCAACAAGCAGTTTACTTCTGTCCGTCCGCACACTTAAGATCCGGAAATGTGCAAACTGATCAGAGAGCTGAATAAACACAAGATCACCCGCTCAATTTACGGCAGCCGAAGTGAAGAAAGCAGTCCGCACTGCCAAGAAGTCCAGAGCAGCTAGCCCAGACAAGATCACCATGCGTCATCTCAAACACCTTGGCATGCACGGCTTCGTTCGCTTTACGGAGCTTACCAACTCCTCTCTGAAGCACTGCATCATCCCCGTATTCTGGAAGAAGTCGATGATCATTTTCTCCTCAAATCAGGAAAAAAATGCTACACGTGGAGACTCCTACCGACCAATATCACTCCTCTGCCCAGCCGTCAAGACCGCAGAACGTCTTCTCCTGCCATCCATAATCAAAAATTGTAGGCCTGCCGCCCATCAACAAGGTTTCAGGAAGGCGCACTCTATCGCATCTGCTCTTATACAACCTCGCTGAGGATATATCGGGTGGCTTCAATGAGAGAAATTCTGCAAAACGCACAGTCATGATGGCTCTCAACCTCAAGACGGCTTTTAACTCAGTGGATTATCGGATAGCACCTTATCGCTTCTCCCTTGCCATCGAGACCACTAAATGCCATCGAGACCACTTTCTCGCTCCTCCCTTGCCATCGAGAAAACTCAATGGTTGGCACCATATCTTAGAGGAAGGCAAGCCACCACATCGTTCCGCAACACAAACGCCGCGCAGAAGATGGTCCGCACATGAGTGCCTCAAAGAGCAGTGGTTTCATTCCCGCTTTTTAACATGTATACACGGCCGATCTCCACTCATCTCCTGACGTCAGTTATGCAGACAATGTAACCGTTTGAACCACAGGAACGGACATCGACGCACTCACGGATCTCCTCAACGGATACCTCGCAGAAGTGCACGCCTTCTTCGAAGCGAAAATGCTAGACCTCTCCACTTCGAAGTCCATGGTCACTCTCTTCACGCCACAGACCTCCCCTCCCAGGTCAATAGAGTGCACCCACAGGTGTATATTGGAGGCGACCTGCTGCCACTCAACAAAAAGCCGAGAATCCTCGAAGTAACCTTCGAAACGATGTACACGTTTTGTGGCCGGTGTTAACAGCCTGCTCGAATCCTTGCAGAAACAGTATAATCAACAGGTAGATCTCAAGAGATCGTATAATAATGTGCTGTTTCCCATATCGCACCGAGGTAGGAGCTCTCTTCAGAAGTGAACCGGATCTTAATTACTTTGTGTAACATAACACCGAGTTCTCGAATGATTATTTATTCACAAAAAATTCCTAATCACATATGTGTTTTTATTATTTTCCAACACCAGAGTACGGTTTTTCTTCATTCTATGATCTGAAAAACAGCCTTTAATCGAGATTTTTGAATCAAACATTGGTTTTTTTTTTAGATAACAAGAAACAAACTATCAGCAGAAGACTTTTCGTTGCGCTTAACTTCTCTCTTCAAGAATCGGATATCGTCAAACTTCGCCGTTTCGAAAACCTGGGCAACGTTTTAATAAGTAGTTATCCTATTTTTTGTATTTCGTTTTACAAATAACTTTGAGCTAGAAACAAAACAATGACCTACGATGCATACGAGGATAATCAGGAAAAAGAAAAAGAAGAAGCGAAACAGAGAGCGAAAAAAAGAAGAAAGAACAAAGACTCAACGTTGATAGATGAACTGGACTCAGAGCTTTTTGTGTTCAATGCGCACTGGGAAAAACAGAGGTCTCAATCATCGATGAGTTTCAGAGATTATCAAATGAAATATGAACTTCTTTGTGAACTGCGACACCCTCCGTGTTTTTGTGGTTGGTTGTCTCTTGGTCCCCACAGGTTACGATTCGAATTTCATCCGGAGAATCGGAGAAAATCTACAAAATTAAAATCGTCCAAAAAAATCAAAGAAATTAAATGAATAAAAATATATTGAAAACCTTCTTTGAGAGTATCCGCACCGCGATCTTTTTCGCTTCATCAAGGTGATCGTTGTCCATAGTCCTGCCGACATCCAAAAGTAATACGATCTGCGGGCTTTGGTTGCCTTTTTTCATCGTGGACCTAAACCTCGCTGTGCAGAGTAAAACTCTACCTGGACGCGAAAAAAAAACGTTGCCAAGGACAACAAAACAATTTCAGTTCGTAGCGAGAAGAGCCTTTTTCGAGAATGCAGGATTTGTCTGATTTTTTTCTTCAAAAACATTTTATTGAAAAGTTGATATAATTTTTTTTAAAGTTTTGGAGGAAGATTTTTGTTACTTAACTTTTGAAAACTTTTTCTTAGCAGTAATTGACCTGTCAAGTAGAATGTGCTCCGATGCGAATATAGAACAGTTGCAAATGAAGACTCGCGACGTACCATATTAATACCCACATGATACGCATCTTTCTTTAAAAATTCTAGCAGCGAAAATCTGCCGTTACAAGAGTTTTAGGAGAAAAAGAATCTCAACCACTTGTTGGGTCCTGTTTTAAAGGAATTTCCTCCGTCTCTCGCGTTTTTTTTCTATTATGCTGCGTCGAGTTCCTTTTTCATTGTCACATTATTTTTGTTGATTTTTTTGGTGAAGTAAATCGAAAATCGTTTGGAGCTGGGAATGAATTTACATTTGCGTCTCTTATGTGGTAATGTTTTTGTCTATTACCTGACTAAATCTGTTTGTAGAAAATGGCAGAAAGCTCTTCTTCGTCATCCTCAGCCGCTGAGCTGAAGAGAAAGTTTGACGAGAAGTTCCGCATGCTTCATCAAAAAAGGGTCAGTTTCTCGACATATAATTATAATAAAAGTTCCCAAATGTTTTTCTCGAGTGTTGACAGCGAGCCATGACGAAAATTTCTCAAAGAAGAGAAAATTTTCCAAATTGAATTTTTTAAACTTTAGAGTTGTGCAGAGTTCACGATCTTTTCTTGTTCTTTGTTCTGGAACTTATTTCACTTTAGTGTCCCCCCAGAGGTTCAATTGGGTCATTTTCTTGATACGTTCTCGTTCGCCTAAGCCGTACGGCCTCGTTAGCGTAAACTTTCTCCTAAAGCCGTACGGCCTCGTTAGCGTAAACTTTCTACTAAACCTAAGCGTTTTTCAATGTAAAAATAGTTTTTTTTAATGTAAAAATAGCTTTTTGTAAATGTAAGTAAGTCAGAAGTATGACCCAATTGAACTTCTAGGAGGGCGGCCCTAAAGTGAAGAAAATTTCAAAGCAACTGACTAATTTAAGCGCTAAGGTCGAAAAATTGTCACAGTTCCCGTTTTCTACAGAGCTGTTACGGTCTTGTTAGTCTACAATATGGCTCAAGAAATTGCTCCTTGGGTGATTAAACGAAAGAGTTTTTGAGCATTTTTTTCTTTTATAAATCATTACCAGTGTTCAAATAAGAGAAAAAATTTCAAATTTCAAAAAATTGAATTATAGCAAGAAGCACGGCGAAAAAACCACGAAGAAGTCGTAGAGGAAGACAAAAGAGCGAAACTTCCTGCAAATTTCGAGGCCAAAAAAGCCAGGCAACAATGGGAGCTTGATGAGCTGGAGGCCAAAAAGGTCCGCTCATTTTCGCAGTTAATTTTTGAAGCAACAATTAAATTTTAAATTGAATTTCAGAGAAGAATTTTCAGAAGATCTGATTTTAAAAAAAAGGTTATTGCGCAGTAAGTTTCGCTCTTCTAATTGAACTGCAGAAATGATTTTGTTTTATAGTGTTGACGTATTTATAGTGTTGACGTATAACTGCAGAAGTGACTCGCTTGTTCTCAGTCAGAAAGAGGTTTAAACCCGCTTCGAAAATCAGTTTTTGTTTTCTCCATTTAAGAACAGTTTAATCAGAGTAAAATATTCTAATATTATTTCCAATACCCGCCTTAGTTAGGCTACCTTTTTTGAGTTTCACCGTTCCAGCTAGTTGTTATCTTCGCTAAAAGCTGTTAGAGTAACAAAATTTGAAGAAAGGTCGGTTTGAGGAGATGTGTTGAATATACCATCACCAGGGGTTAAATGGAGCCTCCCAATTCGGGTTTACATATATCCGCCGCTCAAATTTTGGAGGAAAAAAGAAGATGGGATGAAGGAAAAGGGTAATAAAAGAGAGGGAATTTTTGTCAATAGTTTGTGTACATGTATCCGTCGACGGGACCGATCCGGTCACTATTTAACCCCTGAATATAACAAAAAAACAAATGTACTGAGTGGGATTGAACCCGGCTATCTCTTCTCTAACCTGGAGCAAGCGCGTTACCATTATACCCTGACACATTGTTAGATGAGCAAGCTCTACTTCTTCCCAGGCAGCAGAAGAGGCTGGAGAGGACTATGAAAGATTGCGTGCACTCACCACGCAGGCGAATATCGCAGACCAGCTGGAGGCGTCCAGAAAAAGGAAGAAGAATCCCGACACTGGCTTCTCCGGTAACTTATTTCTACTCTCTCTCTTCGATTCTATCTGTTATTCTCTCTTTCTATCTCTTTCTCTCCCTCTCTCTCTTATCTCTCTATCTTTCTCGAACGCTAGGTAAGGAAGAATAGGAATGAGAAACCAGTTTATAAATCATTAAAAATTTCATTATTTCAAGATTGGTAACTGAACATAGGCCGTACTTACCAAATTTTTGAATGAATAAACTATTCTCGAAAAATTTTGGAATCATTATGATCGTGACACCAGGGTTTTTCTTAGCAGCCGCACAACTTTTTTTAGAGCGCATAGATATTAAAAATTTCAGAGTTCAACATTATTTTTTTCTAATGATTTGGATTTTTCCCACGGAAAAGCCTAGAAAAAAATTTCCAAGTGCATAGATTTCAATGTTTTTCGGGGTTTTAGAGAGCGCATAAATTTTTTTAACCCGCAGTGCGGGTCAGAGAAACACCCAGCTTGACACTATGTTGTTGAGCAAATCCGTTGTCTCAAAAGTGAACAATTATCTTGCTTTGAGTAGGTGGGAATGTTTATTTTCAGGGAAAAGTTTCCATGGCTCTCATCGCATACGGCCTCAATAATCTTTTTTTCTCTCCGAAAAATTCGAAAACTACCGTCCGTTCAAGCCGTAGAATTTTCAAAGATTGCTCTGACCCGCACCGCGGGTAAAAAAATCTATGCGCTCTTCAAAAAACCCGAAAAACATTGAAATCTATGCGCTTGTAAAAAGTTTGGCGGATGCTAAGAAACACCTTGTTTAAAACTGTTAGTTAGAAATACCGAATATTCAATTACTGTGACTTTGACCTCGTAATTCCTTCTCATTATGCTAGGTTGCCAACCTAAGGTTGGTCGCCCAAATGAGTGGTTGTTCCTAATGTAAGTATTGTCACAAGTGCGGGTGAGTTATGGTTAGGCTGTTTCTCACCATATATGAGGGAACGCCAGGCATCTAAAAGAGCACGAGATCGTGTGATGTTGAAGAAAGGATGCAGACGATAAGAGCTTTTTTTTCACTAGCTTCTTTGGGTAGCGCATAGATTTGACCTGCAGTGTGGGTTCGAGGAACATACTGCTATGCGCCCATAGGTAAACTGCCAACTGGCAAAAAAAAATTCCTAGGGCGACCGACCTTCCGACCCTCTCCCTCACTCAAAATGAATGTATCACATTTTCAACAGCTAAAATTTACAAAAAATCTTCATTCGTCTACATGAATAAAGCTACTTTTGTTGAGCTATCACCTAGATAAGTAAACGAAGAGAAAAAGAGATACAATAATATTTCCTAATTTGTTTCCTAATTGGCCGGAGACATCGAGAGTAACCCAGGACCAAGGATGTGGCTGTGCACTACATGCAAGAGAAAGGCGAATACTAACTGCATCCAGTGCTCCCACTGCTCAGAGTGGGTCCACACTAAATCGACAACTCGAAACACACTGGCAACAGTGGCCATTCGTGACTCTACAGCCTTAAGAGCCTGTCACGGATGGAGCCGGATCATCCAGTCCAGAATCGAGCGCGACCTCAGGTGGCGGATAGAGGGATGCCTCCCTACGAATAATTAGTGCTGGGAGGTAGCGGGAGAAATCCCGCCGCGGACCAAAACTGGGTAGTATAGCTCGTCAAAGGAGGGCGATGCCGGACCGGCCTGGGCATGCCACCGGACAAAACATCAGCCGATACTCCGCTATACTTTTCAATGGCGAGTCGAGGCGCCAGTCAAATAGCCTCTTGCCTATCTCCGGTCAACGACAGGCGAGACGTCTCTACTCCCACCCAAAACGATGCTAGGCCGGCTTGACCACCCACTCAGAAGGCCTATAGCATGAACAGGTTGCTACAACGATGTCCGCCTCCACAAGGTGCAGCATGACAGTCTCAGGACTGCAAAGGACATCAAAACCCTTCTCCGGACGCATCTTGTCCGAAGAACACGAGAACTTCTCTCATTAAAGAGAGTCTTCATAACCAAGTCTTCGATGCGGGATGCTTGCCGGCAACAACAACAACAACTAAATCGACATGCAGTGGCCTCTCCTCACTCAAAGAATACATCCAAGTCGAATACCGCTGCCCGTCATGCATAACATCAACGACTCCGCTGACGACCACGAACACCAGGCAAACTCTCTCCTCTGACCCCACGTCCAACAGCAGGAACCTCAAGATTTTGCAATACAACTGCAATGGCTTCTCTGGCAAAACGACGGAACTCCATGAACTCGTCACTCGTCTGAAAGTCGATCTATTTCTCATCCAAGAAACTAAGCTAACGAACCGTTCCAAATGTCCACAAATTCCTGGATACACTACCGTAAGAAAAGATCGTGAGAAGAACTCCGGAGGCGGTCTTATTACCGGAATCAGCAAATCGCTGTCCTACACTGTAATGCCCTCTCCGACCGACACACATTTGGAATCTCTCACCGTCCGCATATTCGATGCCGATGGGAAGTCGCTCGATGTTACCAACATATACATACCACCGACGAGCTCTTGCACCACTGGTTACACGCCCGACCTCACTCCGTTCTTACACAATCGCGAGAAATCCATCATACTCGGTGATCTTAACGCTCATGATGCCGCATGGTTCTCCAAATCTTCAGACAGCAGAGGCTCTCACATCGCAGAAACGATCGATGCTTCAGAACACGCCGCAGTAAACCGTGACACGCCTACC
Source organism: Allodiplogaster pararmata (assembly GCA_964056735.1). Taxonomy (NCBI): domain Eukaryota; kingdom Metazoa; phylum Nematoda; class Chromadorea; order Rhabditida; family Diplogasteridae; genus Allodiplogaster; species Allodiplogaster pararmata. The sequence continues at coordinate 26,338,605 of OZ057408.1, forward strand.
AGAGTACCAGTCAACGGAAGACCATCTTCTCCAGACATCTCCATTTGTTCGCTGGACTTACTTTCTCAAGTCTCATGGAAAACAATACCATCTGGAAGCTCCGACCATCTACCCATCGTAATCGTCCTTGAGGGTTCCAACTACATCCGCACGCACAGGAAAGTCTCCTTCACCAACTTCGGAAAAGCGAACTGGAAAATCTTCGAACAGCTCGTCGAAGAAAAGTTATCCACGACACCTCTTACCGACCTCCCCGCCGCCCAAGCTGAGCCCTTCTTCCGGAAGATCCTGTTATCTGCAGCCGCCAGCTCAATCCCACGCGGTCGCATCAAGAAGAGAAACGTTGCCTTAACACCAGAAATCCGAGATTGGATGACCAAACGAGACGCTTTACGAGAATCAGACCCATCAAGCCAAGACATCAGCACTCTCAACATGAACATCAGACGAGCCACGGACAGAAACAAAAGGGACATCTGGAGAAACTTCATGGAGACCTTTGATCCCAAACTAGACAGCAAGAAACTGTGGAAAACGATCAAGATGTTGAATGATAAAGGACGTCCCCCACCAAACTGCGCCATCGACTTCGGGAAAGGACCCCTCACATCCTCCTTCGAAATCGCGAACCAGTTCAACAAACGCTTCACACGCCCAGTCGACTACAAAACAAAAAAGGAAAATCGGAAAACCATGAAGAAAGTTCACAACATACACGCTAAAGATTTTGTCGAGTACTCAGAGGCCGCAGTGAAATCAGCTATTAAGAAGACAAAGAAATCAACAGCCCTCGGACCGGACGGACTCGCTCCAATACTCTTCCATTATCTCGGGAACAGAGGTATAGCCGCCCTCACAAAGCTCATCAACGACTCCCTCAGCTCTGACAGAATTCCCATGATTTGGAAATCTTCAGTCACTCTCCCACTCCTGAAAGCAGGAAAAGAGGCAACGGATGGACCAGGATACCGACCGATCTCCTTACTCTCACCGATGGCGAAAATCATAGAACGACTTCTGTTGGAAGAACTCAAGCCGTACGTAAGAGTAGCTGAGCACCAGCATGGATTCACCACAGGAAGATCCACCACCTCTGCCCTCCTCACTCTTTCAAAAGACTCAGCTGCAGGCTTTAACGCGAAGAGACCAGCTAAACGTACAGTGATGTTGGCAATCGACATGTCAAAGGCCTTCGACAGCATAGACATAGCGGTACTCATAGATCTCGTCCTACAAACCGACGCCCCAAACTTCGCAAACAAATGGCTAGCATCGTACCTCAGAGGACGAACGAGCCGTACATCCTTTCGCGACGTCCTCTCAAGCTCATCCCTGATCAGAAGCGGAGTCCCTCAAGGCAGCGCACTCTCACCGCTTCTTTTCAATTTATATCTAAGCGATCTTCCGAACAACGATCCAAACATCAAAATCGTCTCTTATGCTGATGATATAACGCTATGGGCGTCAGATCCGAGCATTTCCACTGCCTCGCTACACATACGATCCGGTCTCCCACACATCGAAAAGTTCATCCACGATCGTGGACTATCTATTTCTCCTGCCAAAAGCCAGCTTCTACTCTTCACACCTTACAGCAAAGAGTACAAGACTATCCTAGATGTCTCGATCGGAGGTCAGAGCGTACCCACCGTGAATACCGCCAAAATCCTTGGAGTTACATTTGATTCTATGTTCACATTCAGTCATCATGCGAAAGACATAGCAGGCCGAATGTCGCAACGTAACAATGTACTGAAGGCGCTAGCCGGCAGTACATGGGGCAACCAAAAGGAGACACTCCGTCTCACGTACAAAGCCATTTGCCAATCCATATACAGCTACGCAGCTCCAGCCTGGGCCAGCTTTCTCTCCTCCTCAGCACATACCAAAATTCAAAGAGGACAGAACAATGGCCTGCTTATCGTAACAGGAAACCATCAAATGGCCAGCGTCGACCACATACATGCTGAAGCTAAAGTTATGAGATCGAAATCGCACCTTCACATGCTATCAGCCCAATACTTGGCAAGGACCTTGAGCCAAACTCACTTCCATCACGGATTATTTCTCCAAGGACCCCCACCACGCAACATGAAAGCTGATCTTTACATCGCATGCAGAAGCACTGTTGAAAGAGCCCTGTCGGAAACAGCAGAGAAGAACAACGGGAAAAACGTCGTCAACCGAGTCCACACAAACATGGTCTCAGAAGAAAAGGAAACCATCCAAGGTCCAGTCATACTGGGCGGCCGACCACCACCGGACATAAATGAAGAAGAAGTGGACCTCTCGAGAAACGCCCGCTGCACGCTGAGCCAACTTCGCTCAGGCTACAGCAGGTACACCAACCACTACTTACACCGGATCGATGACTCGATACCTGACTACTGCCCAGACTGTCTCAAAGGACCTCACGACGTGGCCCATCTCTTCAAATGCGCTAGACGTCCAACAAGACTCACGTTGGAAGATCTCTGGATGAAACCAAAAGAAGTAGCCTCATTTCTGAGACTATTGTGAAGGAAAGAAGAAGAGATGTATTTAAAAAATTAAAAAAAAGAGAGGAGAGAGAGTGTCAACGAAAATCGTTGTAGCTCTGTTTATTATTGTGTGTTTTAACGTCTTTTCTCAGGCCGTCTTTTAGCGAAGTTAAAATGTCGTCGTGCCAACGTGACTTTTTTTGTTTGTTGTTCTTTCTTTTCTTTTGGAGGTGTAAGCGTTTTGTTTGTAGGTTTTGTTTGGTAATTTTCTTGTGTTCCAAGTTTAATAATAAACTTGTATTTCAAATCCTGAGCCAAACACACTTTATTAAATAAGAGGATCTTCCTCCATATTTACTTGAGAAATAAAGCAAAAGTAGGAGCAATCCTACTATTTGAAGGTTTCTTTCAAAATTGTGTTTATGGTGCATCGACGATAGACCCGAGACAAATCCGCGTGGCAGGCCCAAGCGAAACCTTCGGACATCACCGCTTCACATCACTTCTGGTTAGCACTTGAATAGTTGTTTTCCTTGTTCTTCTTAGCTTTCTTCCTTTCTCGGAACGTAGATCTTTGTCTCAATAAGGCTCTCCCCATCTCAAACCTTTCTCCCGCGAGTGAAGCTCACTGCAAAGGACACGGTTGAGAGAAAAATTAAGGAGAGCTTGAGGTCATTGAACACGGTCAGGAGAAGTAAAGGTTGAAGTTAAGAGTAGCGACATTGGAGCACTTTCAAGTCTGTTCTACGACGAATTTGTCGTCTGAGGAGTTCTGCTCATGAACTTTTTTTTTCTTGCTGGTTTACTTCTGTAGTTCCTCAAAAAACTTTCTCGTTTCTCATTAAACCTTTTCCGTTCTTTTTTTTAACCTTTCTCCCGCAAGTGAGTATTCACCGGGACACGGTTCAGAGAAAAGAGGAATTTAGGTTGAGTAAATAAGAGAGAGGTCAAGAAGATACAGAGGAAACGCAGCATATTATCTGATACACGACAGTAACGTCGTCTGGTTAAAGTTCTTATTACTCGTGTCTCGTTGCTCATTAAACTTTTTCTCCTTCTTCTCAAATAACCTTTCTCCCGCGAGTGAATTTTCACTGCTAAGGACACGGTTGAGAGAAATAAGGAATCAGTAGAGTAACGAAACGAAGTTGAGAACGGAGAATTAAATTCTGAGTTAATACAGAATATATTCAACGATGTTAGCAAACGAAGAAATTTCGGCTGAAGCTAGCAAACCGCAGCAGCACATTATGGCTGCCGAACTTGACCCAAAAAAGAAAATGGCAGTATCTTCATTGTCGCAATGGAAAGAAGCCATTGTTCTGGCAACAGAAACTCTAGCACAAGCTCAAGAAATGCTGAGAACATCTTCAGATACTCCGGTACAACAATTAGAAGAAGCGCGAGCTACACTCACAGCAGACATTGACTCTCTTCAAAAAGCAGACGAAGACTTAGAAGGTAAATTCAGTCAATTAAAAGACAAAAGCCTTCAGTTAGAAATTTTGCAATTAAAAGATCAATGGATCGATCAGCAAAAAGGAGGTAGAAGTCAATTGAGGTTAACAAGAGACATTTCGAAAACTCTTAATCTTTTAGACAATCAAATAGCCTCAATGTCAAAAAGAAACAGTTCGCAACGAAGTAATGTGGAAATTCAACAACAAGAATTAAGAGGACCACAGCATATCGAACTAGACATGGGTCACAGCATGAGAAACCTTAACGTTCCGGAACAAAACGTAGGATACGGTCAAAGCTTTCCCATGTGTACACTACAACCTCAATATCAGCTGCCCAAGATCGATATTCGGCTCCCGGAGTTCAGAGGAGATCCAACCCAATATCCTTCTTTCGTGGAGCACTTCGGCCTGTTGGTTGATAGAAGGCAGGATATTTCCAATCTGGAAAAACTTTTACACCTGAAGGGGTGTCTCAAAGAAGAAGCAGCGGTGACCATTCAAAACTTGCCCATTCTCGGAGAGTATTACGAAGCAGCAAGAAATCTGTTGGATACCGCATACAACAGGCAGCAATCCGACCTTCCTATGCTACTGGAGAATTTGGAAAATTTTCCCATGTCAGGAGAAACTGTGAAACAGCAGACAAAATCTCTGAACGAATTACGCTGCATCTTAATCAAACTACAACAACATACCAAGGTGGATGAAAACATCTCGTTCATCAGAACGGTTGTCAGCAAATTCCCTAGAGCTACCAGAGAGCACGTCGCAACGTGGCAGTTCAACGTAAGAAAACAGAAAGACGCAACAACCATTACCATGCCGATGATACTGGAAGTCATTAAAGATTTCTTATCAGCTGAAGAATTCAAATCTTGCGCATTTCCAGCGACAGCTTCACCCACCAAGTATATGAGACAAAATGTCAACATCACCACTCATGAGAAGTATACGCCAGTGGATCGTCCAAAAATCTCTGATGCAAGGGCTAAAATAAGCACAAAAGAGAGCAAAGCTTGGGCGGACGTCGAGAAATGTGTCTTCTGCGGAAAGCATAAGAACTCAACGTTGTGTTTCACGCTTAAAACCGGTAAAGAGAGAACGCAACTCGCAACTCGTCAAGGAAGATGTCTAAGGTGCTTAGAGAAGGGACATTCAGCTAATGACTGCAAGATGTTTTGCAGCATATGCCGTAAAGCTCATCACATCTCGCTCTGTTTTGCACTCAATCCAAAAGCTATGTCTAGTCGTCAGAATCAAGTCAACACAGTGATGGATGTAAGAATCAGTCAGGAGCAAGATCACATCTCCGACGAGGAACTGTCAGAAAACGAGAAAGTGGAAACGTCTGATGACGAGAATGATCGAATGAAAGAGTCAAATGGCGAGGAAATAATCAGCTCAGCTACGAATGGAACTGCACGTCTTCTGACAGGCAAAACAAATATCTGTCTCAACTCAAACGATAAAACCGCCATAAATTTTTTAATCGATACGGGAGCATCGGTTTCTGTAATATCAGAACAGTTCGCAAAAAGGCACGGACTGAGAATATCAGGGCGGAAAAGTTGTCGAATGACGGGACTTGGAGGAAAGAATGAAGGCACAAAATTGTACACCGAATACGAGATATATCTCGTCTGTATCAACGGAAAGGTGATAACAACGAAAGCTCTGGGACATGACGAACCCATAACAGGCACCATCAGGACGGAAAGAATTCCAAAACAAGACCTTCAATTCATAAGGAAAAGGTCTTGGAAGCTGGCAGACAACTACAATGAAGGGAGTTCATTCCACCCCGATTTGATCATTGGTACTGACATTCTCTGGCAAGTTCTGAAGCTTGGAGAGAAGCTTGAGACGCTACCAAGTGGCTTGAAGCTTATAAACACGACTTTCGGTTATATCGTGATTGAGCAGACAAAGCGAACCAGGGTGAATACCGAAACCGTCCTGCTACTGAATATGTTTCCGAAAAGTTTGGAAAAGAAACTGGAGAGTTTTCTTGGGCTAGAAAAGATCGGTCGAGGTGGAGGATCAGAGAATGACCTTAAAGAAAAGGAGGAAAAAGAGATCGACAAACATTTCTCAGAAAGTATTACGTTTGGAAGCGGAAGATACAATGTGCAATACTTCACCAGAAACTCTATCAAGCAGCTGGGTGAGAATTATAATCTTTCCTGGGTCCGTTTGAAAGGAAACTTGATCAAGCTACGAAAGCAGGGTATGCTGGAGAGTTATGATAAAGTTATTCAAGGACACCTAGCAAACGATCAAATCGAAAGAGTTCAACCAGGAATGACTGATGGAAAGTATATGTACTACATGCCCCACCAAGGAGTCATTCGAATAGACAAGCCAGACAAACCAATACGCATAGTGTTCGATGCCTCTTCAAAAGAAAAAGGTTTTTTGTCTCTAAACGAATGTATAGGAACGGGACGATCATTTCTGGAAGATATTCCTTCTCTTGTGATGAGGGCGAGATCAGCTAAAACTTTGATTGTCGCGGACATCGAAGCGGCTTTCCTTCAAGTTGGAATCCAGGTGAAACAGAGAGATATGTTCCGATTTCTCTGGGTCAAGGACACTAACAAGACAGTCAACAAAGAAAACATCGAAGTTTTCAGATTCAAATGCGTACCTTTCGGGACATCTCAGTCTCCTTATTTGCTAATGGCGACCATTAGGCACCATTTACTCGAGTCTGCGAAAGAAGCAGGACAGAAAGAAGCTGAGACACTCAGAAATACAGCGGAAAACATATACGTGGACAACATCATCATAGATACTGGAAAAGAGACATCGACTTATCACTACAATTTGTTGAAAGAAGTTTTCTCAAAAATAGGAATGAATGCGAGAGAATTCACAAGCAACGACACAAGTTTCCAAAACCTTCTTCCGAGTGAAGACCAAGGAAAGTTCGGAACCCAGAAACTTCTTGGAATTCCATGGAACAACATTAAGGATACAATTCCTTTGAGAATAACCGTTCGGTCGAAAAATAAAGTGATAACTAAAAGAATTATCATGAGCGAAGTGGCCTCCATTTTCGATCCCCTTGGATTTCTCGTACCCATCTTGTTACCTGCAAAACTGCTGATTCAGTCACTCTGGAAAGAACAGCGAAAATGGGACGATGCAGTGACTCCAGACACAAAAGTTCAATGGGAGAAAATCTGTGGAGAATGGAGAGAGTTCTCACGGGAAATTCCAAGACTCATCAAGATGGAAGGCAAAAGTTATTTCGTGGCCTTTAGTGATGCTTCAGCTTACGCTATTGGGGCTGTAGTCTACATCATTCCCTCAACCGGCAAACCAAGTATACTGATGAGTAGATCACAGTTAGCTCCGAACAAACACCCTCAAACGATCCCAAAGCTGGAACTGGCAGGGATCACCCTCGCGGCTCAATTACTATTGTACGTCACAAAAAGCTTCAAGAAAAGGAAAGAAGATTTCGAATCAGATTTCATCATCTTCTCAGATTCGACCATTGCACTGCACTGGTTGCAATCCAAGAAAGAAGCTAGCGTTTACGTCAAGAACAGAGCGCTTAAGACCAATTCCGTCATATCGCAGCTGAAGGAGTTGACAGCAGGTAAAGCGATAGTCAGGATACAACACGTCGCAGGAACAGAGAATCCAGCCGACTGGGCTTCAAGAGGAGTTCCCAGTTCCAAACTCATGGATGAGCGTTGTATGTGGTGGTCGGGACCAGAATGGTTAACCTCGCAGTTCTGTGAAAGAAAGTGCTTGGAAGAACAGCCATCCTTCCAACCACCAATCGAAGAAAACATGCTAGCCACGACTATGCATATTGAAGATGAAAATCACAGTCCCTTTGAGAATCAAAGAATTTCGAACTGGAAGAAGCAAATACGTGTCGTCGCTCACGTTCTACGCTTCCTGAACAAAAAATTCGAAAAAGTGAACTCAGCGAAATTGAAAAACAAAATACACAAAGTTTTCGGAAAAGTTTCGCTAAATGGAGATTGGTCTTCAGAAGATATGAAAATAGCGGAGAATGTCCTTTGGAAAAGCGTCCAGCATGCTGCAAAATTTCCAACCCTCTCTCCACTATCCCAAAAACTGAAACTCTTCAAAGACGAAAACTCTGTTTGGAGGGTTGGCAACGGTCGAATGGACGAATCAAACATTCCCTACGAATCCAAATTTCCCATCTTCATTCCGGCAAACAAGCATAACGAAGCGGTCAAAAAATTGATTGAAGCGAAACATCGAGAACTGATGCACGCCGGACCGTACCATATCATAAATGAATTCAGAAGGAAATATTGGTTCCAAAAATGCAGCACAATGACAAAAAAGATAATCAGGAACTGCGTCATTTGCAGAAAGGAAACGGCAAGACCATTCAAATACCCTGATGTTCCACCTTTGCCACACAAAAGAGTAAACATCTCAGCACCGTTCGAAAACATTGGCATTGATGCAGCGGGCCCATTCAATGTACGAAACCATGCTGGAACCGTGGTGAAGAAGTATATAATCCTTGCTACATGTTTGTTCACGAGGGCCATTCACTTGGAAGTCGTCGAAGATTTATCAGCTCTCGAAACTTTACGTGGGTTTCGGAGATTATGCGCCAGACGAGGATTTCCACTAACCGTCATGTCGGACAATGCCCAGAACTTCAAAATAACATCTGCTATAATTTCTTCAGAAACAAAATCAACAGATGAGTTGAAAATGTTCCTCGCTGATCACAAAATACGGTGGAAATTCATTCCTGCTTTTTCTCCGTGGCAAGGAGGATGCTATGAAAGGATGATTGGTTCGGTGAAATCAGCCATGAAAAAGGGAATAGGCAGAAAAATTCTGGATGAATACGAGTTTCAAACGCAAGTGATTGAAATTGAAGGAATTATCAATACAAGACCGTTAACGGCCGTCCCAGAAACAGAAGAAATCACAGTTATTCGACCGATAGATTTCCTGCTTCCGTGCTTCAAATCAAGTTTACCGTTAGGCGATGGCGATGAAGAAGAGTATCTTCCAAATGGTGAAATTTCAAGCACCCGCAAAGAAATTCTTGAGAAATTACAAGAAGTGCGGAAGATGCGGGAGAGAATCGGCGAGAAATGGATGGATATATATCTTCTCGAACTACGAAACCGACCAGAAACAAGAATAAAACTTGGTTCTACGAGTTCAAATATGAAACCTAAAGTTGGAGAAGTTGTACTGCTGTATGATGAAAATCAGCCACGCGGAAATTGGAAACTAGCACGAATATTGGAATTAACCGAGAAATCGGCCAAATTAATCTCAATTAATAAAAGAGAAATAGAACGTCCAATAAATAAACTGATACCGCTAGAAGTGCACAGTACACTGGAAGAAAACAACAGCAAACTACTCAAGAGAAGCAACGAAAAACGAACTCAACCAAACAGAAGTTGCAAGAACAAGAAAATGACTAAATTTGAAAATGGAGAAAAATTCCCATTTGATGATTGATGCTTCTACGAAAAAAGGAACATCTTACATCTCTTCGTTTTTTTTTGTTTTTTTTTGTGTTTTTTTTCTTCTGCAAGTCCACCAAACTACTTAATTGCAGTAATGGACGCAGAGCAGCACACCCCGCCCAACGCTAACTCGGCTTCAAATACGAAACCGAAGAGAGGGAAGAGTGTGGAGACCATCATTCTCATGCAGTTACAAACTCAACTTTCTGCAGAACTAAATCTACGCTTAGAGTTGGAGAGAAAAGTAAGGAGTTTAGAGAAGAGAATGGACACGGTTATGAGTGAAGTCGCTGATTTCGCATTGGAAAGAGAAAAAATGCAAGAAAAGCAGGACCTTCTAATGGAAAAGTTGGAAGCGGTAGAACCTTATCTGAGTCTCGACAGAGACAATCAGTCCAAAATAGGCGAGATGGAAATGGTTCTGAATTCTCTACATCAATCGGCTAAACCCGCGTTGGAAACTGAGATTGCGGACGAAATAGATGTTTCGCCGATGCAAGAAGTAGAAATCGAAAAAGAGACAGAGTTTTCAACAAAAGGAAAAAGATTCAGCGAATCTGTGCCACTTCATCACAAGGATTATCCTTGGTTGAGCGAAAGAAGAGAGAGGGGAAAGGACCGTAAGGTTCATCTGAAGAGATGCGGACTTTGTGGTGCTAACCACCACTCAGACGCTTGCCGATTAGGAAATCTATCGACGAGAAGGAGACACGTTCAAGAGAAAAGTCTGTGTCACCTGTGCCTTCAACCTATGTGCTTCAAAGGTAAACGACATACTTGTGTCGGGGACAGCCTTTTCTGTAAATTCTGCTCTCGTCGTGGTCACCATCATTTCGGGCTTTGCGAAGAAAATCCACTCTTCAAGTAATTGATCTGTAGACATTTTCGGAGTTGTTGATTTGTTGTGTTTTTATTGACCGTGTTGATCTCCTTCCCAATTGTGTTTATTTCTGAGTTTTCGGCAAATGCACATTCGAGGAGGTTCCACCCTATTTTTGCTCTGAACTTTAGCTTTCTCCGGTGTGTTGGTGGTTATTCGTTGGAATTCATCGGGAAGTCGCCTGGTGTTCCGCGGAGATTACGGGCATCTCGGGGCGAGTTTGGAAAGCAAGGTCCAAAAATGCTTGGAATCTTCCAATATGTGTATACCAACTCCATCGTCTAGATTTTTCTAGGGGCGGGAGTGTCAACGAAAATCGTTGTAGCTCTGTTTATTATTGTGTGTTTTAACGTCTTTTCTCAGGCCGTCTTTTAGCGAAGTTAAAATGTCGTCGTGCCAACGTGACTTTTTTTGTTTGTTGTTCTTTCTTTTCTTTTGGAGGTGTAAGCGTTTTGTTTGTAGGTTTTGTTTGGTAATTTTCTTGTGTTCCAAGTTTAATAATAAACTTGTATTTCAAATCCTGAGCCAAACACACTTTATTAAATAAGAGGATCTTCCTCCATATTTACTTGAGAAATAAAGCAAAAGTAGGAGCAATCCTACTATTTGAAGGTTTCTTTCAAAATTGTGTTTAGAGAGAGGGAGAGAGCGGCCCTCCATGGCCAACTCTCTTCGACGCGAGACGTTTGCCGGCAACAACAACAACATTTCCTAATTTGTAGCTACGAAATAAAAGCCAGGGTTTGTTTTGACCAGGGGTTAAATAGTCATGTCAGACCTTCTGTCGGCTGGCTTCTTTTTCTCCAAATCATAAGGGGGTCCCTTATGTGAAATTTTTTTGCCTTTTTCGGCGGGCGTCTGTACCTTTTTCTTACACACTAAAAACCCCTGGTTTTGACCCTGAGCCGAGACATATCCTGATGCAGAACTATGTAGTTCGTTGATCGAAAAGTGAAAGAGCGCGCTATTTTGCCCAGATTACGAATCGATGTCTCTACGGCAGCATCAGAGACTCACCAACAACTACAAGCCGGACATGCAAACGTATAAGAAGATGCGTGAATTTGTGTCAGTGTCAGGCTCTCTCTCTCTCTCTCTCTCTTCTGCTGTTGTTGTTTGACCACAGGTCCTGTCGAGAGAAGTCCTCTGGGCTCTCTTCTAAAATTTATCTCTCTTTTTTCTCTTTTCCTGTCTGTCTTTTTGTATTAATACGTCCTGACGAATCTGGGTTTCTTATCGTTTTTGATGTGATGGATTTACTTGTTTTCGTCGCTTGAGGCAAGTTTGAATGCAATAACAGGACTGTTCAACCAACCATATATTCCATCCCCCCCTCCTTTTTAGAAAAGTCATTTTCATTCCCCAAGGTGTCGATAATCTCGTAAAAATTATTTTTTTATTGAGAACATAATATTCTGAATAATGGATTATTTGCAGTGGCTCTGAGCAGTTTTATCCGTCAGCAGATACTTTAATTCACGGCTCGCATTTCCCGACGACGTCCGCTCTAGAAAAGATGGCGAATGCGGCTAAAGGAATGTAAGTATTAGTCATGAATGATTTGAAAGGAGATCAGGAGTATCGAAAAGAGAGAGAAAATTTATATTCCAAGTGAATGGAATTTCTTTTCAAGAAAAACCCTCCAATTCATTTTTAGAACTATCTCGAATTAAAATTAGATGGAAGCAGGTATTATTGAAACTAGAGAGAAAGTTAGTTCATTTGCCCGCTCCCCGTCAGACGACCACATTCGATAGACAAGGCTGGCTTGCATTATTTTGAATGAGATGCGCATACATGACAGAGCGTTTCTTACCACCCGCACATTTTTTCGAGCGCATAGATTTTCACAACTTCCAAAAATTCGAAGTGTTTTCCGCAATGAGTTATTAAATTCCCTGAGGTAAGAATCGAGAAAAAACTTCGGAGCAGGTTTTAAATAGTTACCTGAACAGCTATGTTGACGCATACATGTTCGCGCCGAAAATGATCTATATTCTTTATCCTTCCGTTCTATTTAACTCTTCCCCTACTTCTCTTTTTGCTTTTCCCAATCCCTTTCTCAACTAGCTCGCTCGTATAAACAGGCATTGTACCGGTTTTATTTAACGCCTGCTCCCGAGCGCATAGATCTGGAGGTTTTTGGGGAGCGCATAGATTTTTTTCACCCGCAGTGGGTGAGAGAAACACCCTGATGCATGCACACACGCACGCGTGAGTTAAACTTCAAAAGACCTGATGGCTCTTTCTCTTTTCAAACAAAAAACGGCTCTCATCGATTTTCCATTCAACGCGTCGCGGTTTAAAATTATTCTTAAATCCACCGCCATTTTAGCCACTTTAAAGCGGGCGGGACCGTTTGAAATAATAAAAAATTGTCCAAACTTAATTCCTCTTTTCTCCATTGGCTGATGGGGGGGGGGTGTTTGCCTAACTGAAACTAATTGGTACCAAGGTGGTTCTTACCACCCGCATATTTTTTCTCGAGCGCAAAGATTTCCAGAATTTGGAATTGTTTTCTTCAAACATTTGGCATTTTCATAGCTAAAAATTGGAAATTTCTTTCTTCGAGTGCATAGATTTGAATGTTTTTCGAACTTTATTAAGAGCGCATAGATTTTTTTACCCGCTGTGCAAGTGAAAGAAACACTCTGATTAGTACCTCGCACGGGTTAAATGAGCAATTCTGACCGTCTGCTGGCGAACTTCTAAGGGTCTGTTGTTCAATTTTAAGAGCAGAACCTCTTGTGATACTCCGATTCATTCCCATAAAACGACCTTTTGAAGGCACTCACGGGTACAAGCTAATTTTCTTTTTCGGTTGGCGTTTGTGCCCTTTTCGAACTCATTCTGAAATCCCTGGTTCCTCCTCATTAAAGAGGTCCTTTTCGAAATAGTTTCATTTAAAAAGAGCCTCTTCAAAAAAGGTCTTCCTCTAAATGAGAATATTCAGGGCGAAGTCTCGTGAGCAGTACCATCGCCGTCGTATGTTCGACCCAGACGCCCCGATCGATTACATCAACGAGAAGAATCGCAAGTTCAATGAGAAACTGGAGAAGTTCTACGGCAAATACACGGAGGATCTGCGGGATGACATTGAGAGAGGAACAGCTATCTGAGTTAACGGATACTCTCTGCCTATCTCTTTGTGACTCTCTCTCTTTCTCTCTCTTTCTATCTTTCTCTCTCTCTCTATCTTTATCTCTCTTTCTCTCTCTATCTCTGTCTCTCATTCTCTCTTTCTTTCTCTCTCTTTCGGTGTTTTTCTTTCGCTTTTTATCTCTGTCTCTTTGAATGACTGCGAATCGTATGTATTATTAGCGTGCAATTGGGAGATGAAAAAACTAGCGCTATATCGAAAAGGGTTCTAGAATGGGGGAACAGTGAAAGAGAAGGATGGACGGAACAGGCCTGATCAACAGAAAGGGAGCTGCTGCAAAGGAATAGTAACCACATACGAATCGGGTTACATAATAAGAACTTAATTAATAACTAAATAGTCAAAAATTAAGTTCAGTCAAGTCAAGTTAAGTTCATTGATTACATCGAAAAACCGCTTCTGAACAGGCTTTACCACTAATTTCCTTGTCATAACTTAACTTATGACCACCAGTCATAACTTAACTTATGACTAATAATCTATAATTATTAGTCATAAATAAAGTTCAGTCAAGGAAATTAGTGGTAAATAATGTTCAGAAGCGGTTTTTCGATGTAGTCAATGAATGAATCTTTAAGAGTGACTTATTCAGTGACTATGTGAAAGATCTGCTATAAGTGACTGATAAGATAAGTGACTGACTATAAGAATGCTTATGGTGTTTGAATATAACGGGCCGTTTAACTGAATAAGAATATTTTTTTTTGGCTCATGAAACCTCGATTTGATGAGAAATGATTTTGATTGATGAGTAGTTTTAGTTTTTAGTTTTAGTTTCAAATCTCCCAGATGATGGTTATGGACTTTTTTTTTTCAACTATTCTCATTCTGTTTTTCAATACCTTATTGAGTATGTTGTATTTAGTTGGAGTCTGAACTTTTTTTTTTCTTCGAGACAGTAAACATGAAAATTGATTTTTCTTCATGAACGTGTAAAAGTTTTTCCGGAGATATGCATTTATTCTGATAAAGTTTCTGAGAAACAGACCACAATTGCATCGATAGTTATCACTAACGGTTGCGCATGAAAAAATGTTTCTATAAAAAAAATGGTTTGAATTCGAGTGAAATGGAGAAAAAACTTTGCAACTACCGTCGATATTTGGTTAAAAAAGACTAATGAGTACCTGAAAGGTTCTTCGAGGCTTTCGTGTAGGGTATCTTAGGTTTTCGAATAAACATGTTGCGCATTCAATCGGCTTCCCTACGAATTCTCAAATAAACCTTTTATTTTTCCTCAACCGAAACTGCTTTCTTATATCCTTCACCACCTACACTTTAATGAGATGAAGTAAAGAGGAGAACAAAAAACAATTGTTTTGGCATGCATAATAGTGGAGATGTCATAAGAGCTACTCAAATATTCAATGGGTTCCGAAATTCGCTACATAATATATCAATATATTTAAGTGCATTTCTTACAAATATCGTTGAGTAATTGAAAGGGACCGCTTATTAGGTAAGGACTTCCTCACAATTAGAGTAATGAGAAGTAAGCGAGTCTTCACGGTCGTGCACTCTAAGATTGGGGTACCATGGCATTTTTCACCGCTCTCGCAAGAATAAGCGGTCGTTTTCCCACTTTTTGACAAGTGCTGGTAGTGTATTTTCAGTGGGTTTGAATAAAATTCGTTCGACTCTGCTTTCATCGTATGAAATGGCAGAACTACCAGATGTTGGTCGTCACTGCGCTGTGGAGGATTGCCAGCGACTTGGTCAATCTTTTTCTTCGCTTCCCTCCTCACGGCTGAAAAGGAACCCCTCTTCCTCGAGATAGATATAGACCTATTTTGGTAGAACCAATGGCTCCTTACTAAATGATGGGTAATTTGTCCAGCAGCACGATGATAAGAAGATTAAGATAGCCCGATTCGTATTCTTAACTTGAAATGAAGGGGATGTATTCTATTTAGTTAACGACTCCTGCTGGAAACCGCCTTCTTTCTCTCGAAGTTTTGAAATCAAAAAAAAATTATTAACTGAAATTAACGAAGAGCTCTTTTACAGATTACACCCCTTTCGAATGTCGCCACTGCAAGGAATTTTTCTGGTAAGAAGTTGTCTACGAATCGCAGAATTAAATATGTTTCTCTTGTAAAATCTCCACGGTGAAGAAATTTCTTCGGCTAGACAAGAAATTTGTCGTTTCAATCGACTTTTTAGGCAATTAACAAAGTAAGGCGTGAGGCATGAGGACGCCTAAAACACGGCCTGGCTGTTCTGCCTCGTTAGCTAAGCCGTACGGCCTCGTTATCGTAAACTTTTACTAAGCCTAAGCGTTTTTTAATGTAAAAATATGTTTTAATGTAAAAATAAAACGCGCGGCCTCACTCAAGGCGTCCTCAAGCCTTACGGCTTCTTGCCTTACTTTGTTAATTGCCGACTTTTTAAACATATAAGAGCTATGCTTTAGTTTGATCCAAACCTTTTTGACAAGTCCTGGTGAGCTAGAGGCTTAAATACGAGTCAATCACCTAAACCTAAGGAATGAGTCAAATATATCCTCGACTTTCTTACAAAGCGTTAGTAATTATAGAAGAAAAAAAACGTAGTTTGAGGATTTATGGCGTAAGGGGGGAGGTAGATTTATAGAACACTTTAAATTATAAATTTTGAAATACCTTTGGTTCAATACACCTTGTTATAATATTTTTTTCATATGAAAGAAAAAGGGATGTGAAAACATATGTACATTGGGATGTCAATAACAGAGTTATGGGCAATTTATTGTAAGGGCCTTAAAATGTGCATTATATTGTGTGCGTGTGTAGCTCAGTGGGTAAGAGCATATGCCCGGACAGCGAAGGTCGCGGGTTCGGTTCCCGTCACACCACATGATTTTTGCACAAGTTTCTGCGAACAATCCGCTCCTCTGCTCGGTATAAAAACCCGTTGTTTGAGATCAACGAGGAGTAGCGTATGCTCTTATTTACAAAGTCGTCGAGATGAGCCCTGCTCTAGAAAGAGTTGCAGGCTGTTTCCAACATTGTGTAGATAAGAAAGATCGATCATTACTGATCGGCAGACTTATAAAAGAGACCCAGAGTGTGCTTAAAACATAGAGAACGCATAATAACAGAGGATAAGTGTCTCTAGATTCTTTCAGATAGCGAATATAATTCTCGCATAGATTTCACCCGCACTGCAAAGTACACGAAGTTTCACGATGGCTGATAGCTTTTCATGGGCACCCTGAGATTACTGTAGATCCAAACGAAAAAGTTTGTCTGAGTTCGGTAAAAGAAAAAAGACTTGCAATCAGGCTGTTTCTTACCACCCGCCACAGAAAGGAGTAGATCAGAAAGACTAAACATGGATAGCTGCAGACTCAGGAGAGAGACCGAGAGTATGTATAGTAAATAGAGAACGCATACGAACAGAGAGTTCGTATGCCTAGCCGTTTTCAAAAAGCGCATAGATTTTACCCGGAGTGTGGGTTAGAGAAACACCATGCTTGCAATTGAGCATATTAGGTCTTCAAACTTAATCCTCTCCCATGTTATAGCAGCCTCCATCGTTTCCGTCATGCGTGTGTTGAAGAGAAGAAGTCTCAGAAGCAGTATACAGAAAGCGACTTGACTAGTGGTGAGTTTTGAGAAAGCGACTCGAATAGTGGTGAGTTTTGAGAAAGCGGCTCGACTAGTGGTGAGTTTTGAGAAAGCGACTCGACTAGTGGTGAGTTTTGAGAAAGCGACTCGACTAGTGGTGAGTTTTGAGAAAGCGACTCGACTAGTGGTGAGTTTTGAGAAAGGGACTCGACTAGTGGTGAGTTTTGAGAAAGCGACTCGACTAGTGGTGAGTTTTGAGAGCAAACATAACCTGAAATGTTTTTAAAATGCTGCGTCAATCAGGCGCTGGATCCAGAATAACGGGGAAACGAGCAAGATTTTGAGCAAAGAGAAGTAAGAAGTTGAGCGAAAAGTTAATGGCAAGACAGAGAAAAAAGTGAGCAAATGAAGAATTGAAGGTACCTTTGGCTGACCGTTAGAAATTAGTTACTTCTTGAGAACTTCTGCTTTTTTTATGATACATCGACAATGTTTTTAAGATCTTAAAACGAACAAAAAAGACTGAAAAGGCGTTTTATCAACAAAAAAAAACTCCAAACATGAGTGAAACGAAATTTTGCATATACATACATTAGTATTACTATGTAGTGTTGGCTAGACTGAATACTAACAACCTTGAAAAAAATACTAGGCTCTCATATACCGGGCTTCAACGATTCCCCACGAAAATCGGAAGGTACCTTTAGTTTGTTCTTAAACCGGTCGAAGATGAGTAGGTTTACTCAAGAATCACCGATCTTTTGTCATGTAATGTGTTTCCCTATCTTTTTTGATCTTCTTAAAACGTGAAAAGTAAATTTTTCAATCAAAAATAGCCCACAAATATTAATCTCCACATTGAAGTTAGAATTATCACGTTTGAGAGCCTGATCTTGCGAGAGAGACGAGGTGGCAACTTGCGGAAAAGACGAGGCAACTTGCGGGAGAGACGAGTTTTTCCTCCAGTTTGCTGTTTTCAGCGATGACCCCGCCGGACGTAGTCCGCATGGTTTATGACGCGTACGGACTCGTACAGCGCCTGAAAGACGAGACGTCCTACAACAACGCGCTACACAATGCAGAGTCCTCACGAAACCTTTTGGAACAGTGCTTGGAGGAGTTCAATAAGCCTCGACCCAATCACAGTTCCAACAGACGAGTGTCAAAATCTTGTGGTGAGAAGCCCGAGGAGTACGTTTATGAACATCTGCTTGGATTGCAGAACGAGAATAGACTAATGCGAGAAGAAGTCGAGAACGTCGAGGCGGCGATTAAGCACGTTCTCGGCTCGCACCGACACACGATAATCGCCTACTTGGATGGCAAACTTCATGATGTTCTTGACGATGAGGAGAATCCAAACTGGGGAGAGCCCGAAGTGGAACGCGTTATTGCAAACCGTAGCATCCCCATTCCGTGGGATGCTCTTCATTCCCTTGTCGTGTGGTGTAGACTTTGGACAGATGGGAATGGGACGGAGAGCATTGCGAGAGAGGAGTGTCGGCCGGCTGGTCCCCGTCAAGGGCCCAGCACCCACTGCCAGTGGGGCGTGGCTAGCACACGCCGCACTGGCTAGGGCGATTATATAATGTGTATAAAAGATGCTAGGGGGCCCGCCCCCGACATCCCCCCTCCGAAAAAGTCTCTCCGCCCTCGTTTATCAAATCTTCGTTTTCATTGCTGTAGGGAAAAGCAGACCAAGTGGTACTTCTTTTTCCATTGGGTCTGCGACAAAAACCCTACATATCTTTTCAGTTAATCACACATCAAATTGAGAAAATTAAATTAAGTACAAATCAGATTGAGAAAATTAAATTAATTACAAATCCGATTGAGAAAATTAAATTAAGAATAGATAGCTATTTCAAAACCTTTAAAATAGCTTCGAGTTGATACATTTTCATACGTGACTAAGAACGTGTATTGAGTTATTAAAATCCGTTTTTTGTTCTAGAAACTTTTCTAAACTATAGAGCGTTTCATTTATTTTTCTATCCAAAACAAAAAAAATTTTTTTTTTAAATAATATCAAAACTAACTAAGAATACTAGCAACGAAATTAGACTTATTTACTTTTTTTTTTGAACTAAATAAAAATACTAGTAACGAAAATACTATTTTCAGTACAGTAAATAAGAATATTAGTAACGAAAATACTATTTTCAGTACAGTAAATAAGAATATTAGTAACGAAAATACTATTTTCAGTACAGTAAATAAGAATACATGTAACGGAATCTTCTTATTTACAATTTTTTCTACAAAAGACGCACACTAAGAAAATCATATATATTACGAAAATAGGCTTTGAATATTACATGATTTTGTTTTTACGATATCTAACATCCTGTCAATGTGAATTTTAATAGTAATAATAATGTTTACACTCACGTACATATTTCAATTATATCGAGTTATTTAGTTTGAAAAAAAAAAATAACATGACTTATAGTAAAGGTTGGAACACACACCGATTAGGCATATGTAGAAATTTATACTATTATTATTTTTTTTTTCAATATTCGTATCTTGCAGTTCTTCTTTTCGCTCTTGTTGATCGTCTGCTGGGCTCGTGACCTCGGACTGCTGAGTTCGTCGTCTCGGACTCGTGTCTCTTCTCGTCTGTAGAACTTCTGAAGGCGATCTGGGTGATACGATCGTCTGGATCTGCCAATTTGTACCTCAACACTTGTTCCTTCGGTTGCAACAACTCTTGCTGGTCCGACGCGAGTCGGGCACAGCTTAGTCTTCGGTGGGGCTCCTCTGATGAGTACTTCGTCCGATACAGAAATTTTCTTCGGTTTGATTCTATTTCTAGTGTCATAGTACTCCTTGTACTGTTCCGATGCCTTTTCTATGTTTTTATGAACTGATTCCCAAGTTTCGCGATGCTGAACGCGAATTTGTGCTGCGTACTCTTCCGGTGACGCGTAGCTTCTTTGAGGCGTTCTCCATTTTGCATCCGCGGGGATTCGCGCATCTCTGCCGAAAAGAACTGTAAAGGGGGCCTCCTGAGTGACTTTCGATTTTAATGAGTTGATTGCCATGATTGTTAGTGGCAAGGCTGTGTCCCAATTATCCTGAGAGTTGTTGGTGTACTGGGAGATCGATTCTTCTATGGTCCTGATGGCTCTTTCTGCCAGCCCGTTTGTGTTGTGATGGTAGGGAAGGGAGGTGGCTAGTGTGATGCCGAGGGAGCTGATTGTATCCTTGAATGTGTTCGAGGTAAAGTTTGATCCTCTGTCAGTGACTAAAGTTTCTGGTGCTCCGTGTAGACAGTAGACTCTGCTGATGAAGATGTCCGCAATTGTTTTGGTTTCAATGTTCGGTATGGGCTCAGCTATGATGTATTTGCTGAAAGCGTCGATGAAGACAATGAAA
Organism: Allodiplogaster pararmata; assembly: GCA_964056735.1. Classification (NCBI taxonomy): domain Eukaryota; kingdom Metazoa; phylum Nematoda; class Chromadorea; order Rhabditida; family Diplogasteridae; genus Allodiplogaster; species Allodiplogaster pararmata. The sequence continues at coordinate 26,359,015 of OZ057408.1, forward strand.
TATCTATTGCCGTTTATCGTGATCGGTAGTGGGCCGCAGATGTCTGCGTGGACTCTAGCAAATGGCCTTGTAGGGGTCTCGTATGTGCCAAGTGGTTCTTTCGTGTAGGTGTGGGGATTAGGTTTCCGCTGCTGACATGCTTGACACGTTCTGACGAATTCTTCGACGTCTTCCTTGAGTCCTGTCCATGTGAATCTTCTTTTGATACATTCCGTGGTTCTGGCTATTCCTGCATGAGCTGCCAGATTAGCCTCTTCATGGAACTCCTTGATTATTTTCTGCGTGAAAGTTCTGTCTCGCGGTAGGATGAGTCTTGGTGTTTGGGAGTTTTTGTTCGGTTTTTCGTAGAGAAGGCTTTCTGCCACGAAGTATCTGTTGTGGAGTTTCTGCGTCGCTGGAGTTTCTTCTTGCTTAGAAAGAGCGGATATGGTTTCTTGAATCCAATGACATCGTTCTTGAGCTGTTCGTAGTTCATTTGAAGTAACACTGTTGACTGATCTAGGGTTGATTTCTTCTTCTTTCACGAATCCTTTTGGCTCTGAGATTTCGTTTTCGGTGTACCGTGACAATGCATCTGGTACTGCATTCTCTTTGCCTGGGCGGTATATGATCTCGAGCTCATATTCCTGTAGCGTTAGTTGGTACTTCGCTAGTCTGCCCATTAGGTCTCTTCTTTTTAGAAGAGAGACCAGTGGTTTGTGATCTGTGATTACTTTGGTATGAACTCCAAGAATGTACTGTCGGTACTCTTTCAAACCAAAAACGATCGCAAGTGCTTCCGTTTCTATAGCGGGATACCTTCTCTCTGCTGGTTTGAGTTTTCTGGAAGCAAATGCGATGGGATGCAGTTCATTTTCTTTTTCTTGGTAGAGAACCGCGGCGACAGCGATTCCTGACGCATCGGTTTCCATGATGAATTGTTCGTGACGAGTGGGGCTGACCAGGACTGGGGCCTGGCTCAGTTTTAGTTTCAGTCTTTCGAATGCTTCTTCTTGTGTGGACATCCAGACAAACTCTTCGTTGCGCAGAAGATCTGTAAGCGGGGCTGCGTCTTCTGCGAAATGATCGATGAATTTTCGGAAGTAGTTGCACATCCCGAGGAACGCCATTACACCTTTCTTGTTGATTGGGCGCGGGAATTTTCGTATGGCTTCCACCTTGTTTGGGTTCGGTTGAGTTCCATCCTTACTGATGATGAATCCTAGGTAGGTGACGCTGTTTGCTGCAAACACACATTTCTTGGTGTTGATGCGCAGACCGTATTCCTGTATCGTTTCCAAGGTGGCTTTGAGGTCTCTGAGATGTTCCTCTAGTGTGTCCGATGCGATGAGAATGTCATCCAGATAGACTTGGATTTTTCCTCCAGAGGCTCTTCTGACGATTTCCATGCATCTCTGGAATGTACCTGGCGCACCTGAAAGTCCCATTGGGATGACTCTAAACTGGTATATGCCTATGTGAGTTTTAAAAGCTGTCAGATGGCGATCTTCTTCTCTGAGCGGTATCTGATAGAATCCGCTTTGTAGATCCAAAGTAGAGAAAATCTTTTTTCCTGCTGAAGAATCGATGAGATCTTCTATCCTTGGTATCAGGTAGTGTTTTGGTGCCGTGATGGCGTTGATTGCTCTGTAGTCGACTGTGAATCTGTAGCTGCCATCTTTCTTTCTGACCAGTACAGGCGGGGATAGAACCAGGCTGTTGGAGGGTTCGATAATATTTTGTTCGAGCATCATGTTGACTTGCTTTTCCACTTCTTCCTGTTTTCCGATTGGTATTCTGTATGTTCTCGGCTTTGGGATTTCCGCGTTTGGTTTCAGCTTGATTGAGTGTTCGATGTTTCCGCGAAATTTTCCGATGATTCCATCATGGTTGTAAAAAGCGTTCGCGTTTGCCTTTATGATTTCGAGTATTTGGTTCCGATGTTTCTCCTCGACTAATGATGGTGATATGTTGACATCTACCATGTAGTCATATGTGTCATCGGGCATTCTTAAGAGGGTTGGTTCTAGATCTGCTTCTTCTGGCACGTCGTTTTCGAATTTCGTTGCGTACATTCCTTCTGCTTTTGCCAATTCCGTATGTGGTTTGATGACTATAGTGTGGTTTGTTTTGTTCTGGAGCCTCACTGCTGTAGGTTGACTATTCTGTGACGTCATCGCATGAACCAGGAAAGGTTGCATGGATATGGTGTCCAGATTGCCTTTCTGCTGTATGTGGAAGATGTCGGTTAGGCTCGATATGTCAGAATTGGGTATGATGAGCTGTATCATTGAAGACTCTGTCGGTTTGATGTTGTAACTTTTGTCGTCCGTGATGACATTCCACACTTCTCCTGTGGGTTGATAAGCTTCTCTTGCGCAGCTTAGAAGGGGAACTGCGCTATCTCCTATCATTAGTCTTCCTTTGTGAGGTTCCAAAGTGAATGATACTCCGTTGTGTGCGTATTTGCTGATGACGTCGTATCCGATGAGTACTTGAGCGGGGCAATCCTTGTCTTCGCTGATGAGTATTTCGTGCATCAGTAGGTTTCCTCCAATGTTGATTTGGACATTGGATGAACCGATGAACTTCATAGTAGATCCGTTTGCTGTTGTCGCTTTCTGATTGTTTTTCTGTATACCGATCCCTGCATTCTCTGCAAGTGATTTTCTCACATAGGTGATTGTAGATCCGGAGTCACAAAGTGCATGCGTTGCTCGATCTTCAATTGTGACTGGAATGATTGGCAGGGGAGTTGAACTTGAATTGATGTTGTTTACTCTCGCGAAGTAGAATTTAGGAGCTTCGTCCAAGTCCCTTTGAGTGACGAACGCAGTCAAAGGATAGGATTCGACAACATTTATCCTTGTCTCGGCTTCCCTTGTTCTCACGAAATGTATTTGCGGACGTGGCAAGGTGGTGAAGGCTTTGATTATGAACTTCAGGAGGGTTGCCTTCGCGATGATGAGTAATATGATGATAAGTATGACTATCACTGCGGGTAGACCAAGCCATAGAAGACTTCTGATGGCGTAGGCTTTCACCATTTCCGCGATTCCCATTTCCTGAAGGGCTTCGAAGTCAAATCCAGTCTGTACCGAGATATTGGAAATTCCCAGAAGGCCTTCTCCTGCTAAGATGTTTATAAGATGATTCTGGTTTTGTTGAAGTGCTGCTAGACTCGCACCGTAGGATAGGGCCAACATCAATGGGAATGAGCTTCCTTTAGCGTTGTCATAGATGTCTCCTGCACTGAATTCCATTTTCGTTGCAATATATTGGTGGTCGTTGGTGAGTCCTTCTAACTGAGTGACGTTGGCGAAATCTTCTCCAGCTAGATATGTCCTGTTACTGTCCTGCCATACATCGGGGAAAACATGTTTGCAGTTCACAGTTGGACTTGTGATGGTTACATCATGCGTTCCTGGTAAGATGAACATGGTGGTGTTCTGGTCATTGATGATGGGCGTGTATAGAAAGCACTTCCCATCTATCTCTTTGTGCCTTATGATTTTGATTGCTTTGACTGGACCACATCTTGTGACTTGGAGAACGTTTGTACCGACAAATCGTGCATGTAGGTCTTCCCTTTGTAATATCGTTCTCATCGTGATAGTTGGTTCGATTCGAAGCATCGTGTTGAACATTTGAATCTGTTTGTTCTGAATGTTGCATATGCTGTAGAAAAGCTGTTGAAAGTTCAGAAGATTGTCATTTTGAATGTTTTCCACGGCGTATTGAATCTTCTGATTGACGCCTTGGTGAGTCATGTTCCTTCGAATGTTTTCTTCGTGGTCATAGGTGTCCTTCATGAACTTGACGTGTGCCTCCGATCCAACCATTCCCGTGTAGGGTTGTGTCGTAGAACGTTCGGTTGATCTTATCTTACGAGGCAGAATTGTCGATTTGTAGGTCGTTGGTGTGGTTGAGGGAAATTTCGTTGTTGTACTTGTTGTTGGTGTTGTTGTTTTGGGATTCGGTTTTAAGGTAGAGGTTGTTAATAGAGTTGTAAGCTTGGTGATCGTAGTAGGTTTTGGAGTAACAGTTTTCGTTTCAGTGCTGGCCGATGCTCTTTCCAGATTCAGCTGCTTTGGAGTCGTTTGCTGAGGAGAAGATGTTCCATTTGTATTCGGGTACATCGGGGCCAGCGTTGCGTTTGGATCTATTTTCCTCAGGTTTTCCAATCTGACCTGTCTTTCTTGTAGAAGCTTAAAGAATTCTGAGAACGCATGTAATGACGCGTCATATCTCTTTTTCAATCTTTGAACCGTTGTATTAGTCGTTTTGTCGTATTTTGGCGTTTCGTATTCCTCTGCACCATGATAGTATGGTAGATCTTCGTCGTTGATGTCGTCGAATGCAGCTCGAGGGTCCGCATTCTCTTTTCTCAGAGCAATCTCCATAGCCTTTTCTAGGTAAAGCTGTTTTCTCTTCTCTTCGGGTTGTTTCTTGAATGAGTCGAGAAGGTTCTTCTCGCTCAGCCTTGCTTCGTTGTCAACAGCTTCTTCGAGTTCTTCTGAGCTCATTTTCTTGAAACGTGTTTCAGTTTCCAGGTGTCCAGTGGTTGTCCGAAGTGCTCTAAAGAATATGTCCTCGTCGCTTCTGGTTTTGTATTTCCTTGCGATTCTTTCGACTTCTTGAAAGGCGACGTTGAACTTCCTGAGTGTTTCTCCGAGCTGTATGTCGTTAAATCTTTCCATATGGTATCGAGCGGCGATTCCGAAAAAGGCTTCTCTGACGACTTGTAATTTGCTAGTTGCGCGTCTCTTCCTTTCGGCTCCGCTCATGTATTGCAGTATGTCGATGTCTTCTCTCAAATCTGGAAAAATAACGATTGTTCCGCCCGTAGTTTCATGAGGGCGATGGCTGAGGCATCTTCTAAGTTCATCTGATGGCTTTTCATTCAGTATTGTCAATGCAGACTGTGTTTCCTCAATCAGAATGGTAGATCCACCGATGATTCCAGAGTAGGTTCTCAAATGAATGAGTTTGCATAGTTCTCTTTTGAAAGCAGACGCGTCCCAGATGACGACTGAGTTGTCGTCTTCGCAGAATCCGTCTTGATGCTTGCAAGCTGCTGTGTTCATGATCAGAGGTGAAACGATGGTGTCTTCCGTCAGTGTTGACACCGTCGCTCGCTCCAGGACGAATCTTTCGTAGGTTTCGCATCGTCTGCCCCAGAAGTTCGTAGATAGTTGCTTGGCTGCTCCTGTCTTGTACACGTTGTGAAGAAGATATTCCAATGGCCTTTCCTTCCATAGTCTTTCGTTTTGGGCTGTTTCGCACTCTGTTCGCGAGGGTTTTGCTGTGCCGATTATTGAAGTATTATAGGACGTTATGAAAAACGTTGAGTCCGCGCAATGCTCATATCTCTCCAATAAGCATTTGTACCCGGGTACGGCTATTGCCGAACCATTTTTGATGTAGAGCGCGACTCTTGTACGGAGAACTTTGGAAACTGGCGGAAGTTTGCAAGCTTGTTGCACCATTGGGGCAACCAGTATTCCTCCTCGTTGATTGGTGCATTCGTAGAACGATTCTGATGTGGCTTTCGATCCATTTGTAAGCAGGCTGATCATCGCGATGATTGTTATGAAGTGAACGAAGGGGCGATACTGTCCTCTCGCTCTGCCACGGCCGTTGGGCGGGTTGCCTCTTCTTTGATAGTTTCTTTCGCTGACGTTATTTCTTTCATTTGGGTAGCTTCTTCCTCTTGACGAGCTTCTTCTCGGTGTCTTCGATCGCTGTCTGCTACGGCTTCTTGGGCCGTAGTTTCCTCGGTAGCTTCTCTGGCCTCTGTTAGTCCAGTTGTTGTAGCCTCGTCCTCTTCCGAAGTTGAACGGGATCCATGGGCTGGGAGATCTTCCTCTGCGTGGGTTGTCCAATGCTATGGCACTGATTCTTTGTGCAAGATCTTCTTCTTCGTCGGCTTCCAGCAAGAGTTCCTCGTTTCTCGCCATTGTTCTGGCGTCCAGGAAGTTCGCTGGCTTTTCTCTCGTGACGATTCGCCTTATTTGAGGTCTTAATCCTCTGATGAACGAGTCACGCTCCATTTCCGATCGAATCTCAGCTTGATTCGGATAAGATCTCTCAGCCAGCATCCGGACTTCTCTCGCGAATTGTTCCACTGTTTTGTCTTTTTGCTTGCATAGCCTCAACGCACTCTTTGCTGCGTTCGTGTATCTGTCCTGCGCCAGTATTGTGTTCATTGCGGCCAAAATGGTCGTGAACGGTCCTGTTTGTCTTGTCTCTTCTGGTATTTTGTCGTATTCGTCTCTCACCTCTTCTGGGAGGAGGAGAGGAAAGACATGCAGAACGTCGCTCTCTTCCAGATTGAACCGACGAACGTAGTCCTGCAGGTTTCTTACAAAACTGAGAAAGCTTTCTGCTCCCGGTTCGAAGCTCGGAGGGGCTGGTGTTACTGCCTGCAGGATTTTATTGTTCCTCTCCGAGATCCTTCTCAGCTCGGGGATTCGGCGCGGGTAGTTCGAATCGTCAACGTTCATATCTAGAATGTGATACGAAAGATGGAAAGAGAAAAAAAAAAGAATTTTGACGCGGTATCTTGTTCGCGAAGAAGGACAGAGAAACTCAGTCCGCGAAAATGAATGTGTAAAAGGTATCCGAAACCAAGAAAAATCAAATTGGAGCAATTCAATTAGTTTTAGAAGTTTCAGATGCATTTACAATTTGGTTTACAAATGCAAAAGAGAGTCATTTGGAAAACATTATTCATGAAAAAATAGGTACGCGGTAACCCCTTTTTTATTACTTGAATTTATAAATATAAACAATACAGGAAATTAAGTTAAAAGTAAAAGAATAAAATCCAGGGGTACGAGGGGGGGTCTTTTCACCCTCTTTCTCTCTGGCCGGAAAAAGATTATGATTTGCGATGTCAGATGTTGACCGCCTCGCCGCCGATGACCTTTCTCTCTCTCTCACACACTCTCTTGCCATTTATATTATATTTTACGATGGGCTGTCAGGAAGAGACTCCACCCACTATCTTTATGCGTCTAACCTTCTATATTTCTTATAGTACAACGACGAGAGCCTTACCCTGCCTGGTACGATGTATTACTAGCCTTGATTGTTAGCGCACTGAATGATAACGCCTGGCAAAATAACATATGGAAAGTCGCAAGAAGCAGAGAAATTTTCGAGCGAGGCGGGTTTGCGACAACTATACGAATTCACTTTTAGCACTAAGTCTATACGATTCGAGGTTTTTTTTTCTACGTAAAATCTAGACTAGACCATACAAAAAACATTCTGCGAAACTTAGAAGACAGAAGAGAACATTCTAAACACTGTACTTGAAAAAAAACAAAACTCTAAACGAGTTTTTTTTTTTTATTGCTTTAGAACAAAAATATAGGTACAATAACAAACCAGCACAGAAAATTGAGAAGAAAAAACTTCCAACAACAAAACAAAAAAAAAACCTTATAACAAAACATTGTTACCGGGATACACAAGATTATAGATGAATATATATAAATATATACATGAATATGTACAAAATGAGTGGGGTCCGCCTCGACTCTCTCGCTTCTCCTTTTTTATCTCTCTTAATCTTTTTTTTTAAACAGGTTTGTTTGTTTGTTTTTTTCAACCTTTGCTCAGAGAGGGTTCCTGACGTTGGTCTTCGAGACCGACTCACCAAAAATGAAAAATGTGCGCGTTTTTTGAGGAAAAATTATGAGTGAGTCAGGCTCTACCTAACGAGGAACTCTTTCCTATCCTATTCCACGTGGAAACGACTGCTCTTGCCTAGTCGTATATTGAGAGATATAGAGCGCTTTTTTTCTAGCTTTTTCACTTCTCTTAGCTCTTCCGCACGGGCCCTAGGTAACCTTCCTCCTTTGTGCGGGCATCGACGTGTAGCGGTGCTCCGGGTGTTGGTTCCGGGACCTCCATCCCCCTAGCATCTTTTATACACATTATATAATCGCCCTAGCCAGTGCGGCGTGTGCTAGCCACGCCCCACTGGCAGTGGGTGCTGGGCCCTTGACGGGGACCAGCCGGCCGACACTCCTCTCTCGCAATGCTCTCCGTCCCATTCCCATCTGTCCAAAGTCTACACCACACGACAAGGGAATGAAGAGCATCCCACGGAATGGGGATGCTACGAAACACCAATGAGAGAGCATGTCTGCTGGGAGCAAGTTGTCTGGAGAAAGAGGAGGAGGACTTGGTTAATATGTCGACTGGAATGGCAGAGGTCTTTCTCGAGTACTTGGAGAAGGCGAATCAAGTCCAGCAATGGCTGGACCGAATATCTTTTGAGAATCACGCGCTGAGAAGGCTACTCGAGGATGAATCGGGAAAGAGCACTAACGAAGAGCTGATTCGAGAGTTCAGGAACTCGCATCGATACTCATCAGTTGAAGAGAACGGATCGCTTGAGCTCGCGCAGACGCCAGCTGTGGTTGTAGTGGAAGCGGAACTCAAGTGTGCGGAGATGAGGTTCCGGAAGCACCAAGCGGAATATATGAGGGAGATGGAGCGGAGGGAGGCAGAATCAGAAGAGACCAGAGAGGAGCAAGAGATAACATTGAATGATCTCCGTTCATTGAATGATCTCCGTTCATTGAATGATCTCCGTTCATTGAATGATCTCCGTTCATTGAATGATCTCCGTTCTCTATGAGTGGTGACCCTTCCCGAGCTCTGCCAATTGATGGCAAATCTCCTCCTAATCTTTGCAACCTCCAAATTCCCACAGTCTCTCTTCCGTTCATCGATAGTCTTGTCCGAGAAACGCTGACAAAAGTTATGCAGCCGCTTCAACAGATGATACTTGCTCAGTCCCAACAGATTTCTGACATGAACAAAGTAATTCTGGACCAGTCACAGCAACTTCTACGGATTAGTGAAGAAATGCAATCCATAAAGTCATCTGTCTCTCCGGCCACACTTAGACCCCACTTGTATTCAGCTATCGTCGAATCCACTTATCGAGACAAGGATATGCTCATAGGAAAAGGTAAACGAGCTGTTATTATCGGACTTCCAGAAGGCAAGTCAGAGGATGATACGTGTTGCAAAGATAAAGATCTTATCTCACGTCTTATCATCAGACTCAATTCAGCGGACCTTATTGACGACCTAGAGAAGGGTAATATCAATCATCATCGTCACCCAATTGATCGCCCACGTCTCTCTGCTCCTCATGGCCGTCCCATGAAAATTGAGTTTTCTTCGCTTGGAAAGCGTAACCTTTTTCTGGAACTTTGCAGAAAGGCGAAACACCCTTTTCCTAAAGGATGTTACTCCCGAGCTGACCTCTCGCCGGCAGAGCTTCAAGCCGAGAGAGACTGCATCCGAATATCCACTAACCCATCTTTTCCCCCTGCCAAAGTGGTCGATGCTCACCTAATCCCTGCCTTTCCTCGTTTTGCCCAGTCTTACAAACGAGTACCCTATCGACCAATTTCCCCTCCTCCCGCCTCTTCGTCACTATCCCCCTTAGCCAGTTCAACTCAACACTCCCAAATGCCATCGTCTTCGCTGGTGAACTCTGGGGCCCGGTCGACATCTACATTCGAGGCTTCTTCAACTGACTTTCCTTCTCTGGCGGAAAGCTCAGTGAAGCCGCTACAAGTCAGAAGCAGACGCATTACCAGAAACGCCGAAGAATCTGCCTCATGCCCCAGAAAGTCAGACGAATTTGTTTCCAGAAGAAGAAATGTTAGGAAAACCTCTCGTTATTCACCATAGGATAAGTCGGATAAAAGAGCTAGAAAAGAAGTAATCAAATGCTTGTATTTCAACTGTAGATCAGTGATGAATAAGCTATATGATCTTTATTTTCTTCTTCGTTGCTGTAAATATCACATTCTCTTACTATCTGAGACATGGATGCACAGTGAGCTTCCCGACTCCATTCTAACCGATAGTTTACCCTTCACGGTATTCAGAGGTGACAGATTGGCACAAAGAGGAGGAGGCGTAGCCATTCTAGTAGATAATGCCATCTCCTCATCTTTAGTTGTTCAATATAGCAAGGCTCAGTGCGAGGGGTTAGTAATAGACATTTATCCTAACACATCTTTCTCGTTTGCTTTCTCGGCCATTAGACTGATTAATATATATCGATCTCCTAGCTGTGGAGTAGAAAATACAAAGGATCTCTGCTCGTTTATCACCTCTCATGTTACTGAAGTATTTCCCACCATTCTGTGCGGAGACATGAACCTCCCCAAGATAGACTGGGCAAATCTCACCGCTCCCAATACATGTAGTATGTCTCTTGCATTCTTAAACATGACATGCGACAACAATCTTAAACAACTCGTACTTTCTCCCACTAGACTTCAAAATACACTCGATTGCCTGCTCTGTAATTCAAATATCATAAAAGACTGTATTGTCAGGCCTCCCTTCTCCACCAGCGATCATGCCTCAATATACTTTGAAATCAGAGATAGAGCCAAGCGTATTATCACAAGCACCAGCTCATCGTTAGACTGGAAAAAGGCAGATTGGGAAATAATCAACTCAGACCTCTTTAGCGTCGACTGGACTTACATGCTCTCAAACCTAACTATTGACGAAAGTGTCGATAAATTAACCAACATCATCCAATTCATAATGGATAATAGGATTCCAAAAAATAAGAATGTCAAAACACATTTGAAATATCCCCCCAAGATAAGAAGATTATACAGCTTCCTACAGAGAAGTAACAAACGAAACCCTCTCTCCATTACGTCATTACGCACATCCAAGAAACTTCACAAAGAACTAGTCAAATTCGAGGTTCTTAGGGAAGACAAGCTTAAGTTCCCGAGAAACTATAAGGTATTCTTCAGAACTATATCCAACCGCATTAAAAGCAACACATCTATTCCTGCTCTCATAGTGAACAATAAACCAACTACTATCCCCTTCGAACAAGCAACTCACTTCGCCGAGTATTTTGATAAGTTACAACCCTTACCAATCAGTGGACCCCTTCAGATCTCTCGCCCGAATTTTCACCTCGACCACATTAATGACATCTCCCCTTTTGAGGTGAACTCCATTCTGAAACGAATAGCTCCGAAACTGAACTCTTCCCCTGACTTTATTCCAAGTAGACTACTCAAAAATTGTCTGGACTCACTGGCCATACCTCTCTCAATCATTTTCACCAACTCACTAACCTTAGGGCACTACCCTCTGGCCTGGAAAAAAGGAATAATCAAACCAGTTCATAAAAAAGGGCCCCGCTCTCAGATCGAAAATTATCGTCCTATCACTATGGTGTGCTCTATGTCAAAGGTATTCGAGAAACTGATCTTCAATATAACTTATCAATATCTGGAAACCAATGGCATACTACATCCCAAACAACATGGTTTCCGTCGGAGACGGTCCACGGTAACATCCCTGGTAGAGGCTCATTCCATTTACCTCACGCTTCAGAATAAAAAAATAGACTTTGACATCTGTCTAGTCGACTTTTCACGGGCTTTCGACTCTGTAAACATAAGATTTCTTGTTCACAAACTTGAAAAAGTGGGAATAACGGGCAACCTCCTCTATCTTATCCGTTCTTTTCTCACGAGCAGGTCCTCGAAAGTCTCAATCGGAGAAACATTATCAGGCCCTAAAGTATACAACAGTGGTGTTCCCCAGGGGAGTTGCCTTGGACCCCTCCTCTTTTCAATATTTATAAATGATATCATGGAGCACATAGAGCCAGATGTCCATGGTTTTCTATATGCCGATGACCTCAAAATTTTTTCGAAGACTAGAGACTCTCTTCAGAAAAGTCTGGATTCCATTTCCGATTACTCACTGACTTGGGGACTTGTGATATCAACTCAAAAATGCTTTATCATGCACTGTGGTCCTAGGAATCCAAAAGTAACATATAACCTAGAAGACAATATCATACCAACTACTTCATTAGTGAAAGATCTTGGCATTACATTTCAGGAAGATATCACATTCTCTAAACATATTGAACTAACCTCCCTAAAGTCCCAAAAATGTATAAACATGATCTTCAGAGCCTTTAAAACCAAATCAATTAAAGTTCTGCTCAGAATATACACCACATACATAAGACCCCTTATTGAATATGGGAGTGAGGTATGGTCCCCAGTAACTATCGGTCTCGTTAACTGCATAGAAAAAGTGCAAAGATCATTTACACGAAGGTTACTACAAAGGGCCGGATTACCCAAAATGAGTTATGTTGCTAGACTGAATTTTCTTTCCATCTCCTCGCTTGAATATAGAAGAAATGTGGCCGATCTTGTGTTCATCCATAAATGTCTGCACGGAAATATTCAAGTAGATTACTCAAATATGTTTAAACTTTGCCCATCGCCTTATTCGCTGAGAGAGTCGAATAACTACAGAATATGCTTGCCGTGTAAATATCAAAGCAGAACAAGCACTTGTGCCTCAAGAATGATTAATGTCTGGAATAAGTTACCTTGTTCTTTGGTTTCTACAAGCTCTTCTAGCATTTTTAGAAATGAACTTATCAAGCTTGATTGTGAGACCATTGTCACCAACTCTAGAATACATTTTTAATTCAAGTGCTTTGTTTCTTCAAATGTTTTGTTTCTGTTTCTCCTCTTTTTTTTCAATTTTATTTGTGTTCTCAGTTAGCTCTCGAATGATAAAGAGTGAGTTGAATTTTTGGAATTTCAAGTTATTATTGCGGATGAATAGTTCTTAATTGCTGATGAATAGTTCATAACTGAAGATACAAGCTTTGCTTTTTTTGTGTGCTTTCCTATTTTCCTAAAATGAAATGTTCCTCATTGTTCTTGTCATATTTAGATCTCACTTTTCATAACCTTCACTGAATTCACTTTTCTTGTGACAGTGTCATCTGTTTCGTCACTTAACATTATGTTTTGTTTCAAGCGGAATAAAGAATTGAATAAGAAGGCGGCAGAAGCAGAAGAACAAGGACCTGCTGGACTTCAACCCGAGGACATTCGCCGCGTTCCGAAGGAGGACAGAAGAAAAGAAGCTTCCGGTGTAGCGCAAAAAGGGTCCATTCTCGAGATATTGGTGACCAGGATAACAGTTCTCTTTCTCTCGCACTCTCGCTCCCCCTTTCTCTCTGTCTCTCTGTTTGTTTCTCTCTTCGTCTCTCTGTCTGTCTTTCTCTCTCTTTTTTTAGACTCTCTCTTCTCTCTCTCTAATTGTAACATATTAGCTTCTCATAAGAGAAGAATTAAAGCGTACGAGTTTCTAGATTCCTTTATTTAGCCTTATCTGATTAACAAAAATATAAAAATTATTTTGTTCTATCTTTTTTTCCAAATTTTAAGCGGATACAACTAAAATTGAATGAGCATCCTATTTATCTTGTACCTCACATCACACTGAGCTATTCCTTATGAGAGAAAAAATTGCGATTCATCTATTTATGTTCTGCTGATTTTCATTCTTCACGAATAAGCCGCACTGCCCGCAGAACCCGCCTCACAATAAGATTGAAACTGTACTGGCTCAATATTTTCCCCTATGTTTAAAACGTCATATACAGTCAGAAAAATCTGGAATGATATGTTTTACTGAAAAGGCAGTGATTTTTTATCAGTTTCTCATAGTTTTCCAATTGAAGTAGTTGAGTTTCTCTGAAAAAGGATTTACTGTGCCATTATGAACTTTCTTAATTGTAATGAAAACGGCTTTAATTTTTAATTTGTCTCTGAAAGGTCTTTGATTTGCAGTTTTTTGCGCTGTTTACTCCATTGTGGAAGAACATATGATAAACAAAGTCGGTGATTATCCAACTTCCAATATTGAAACGAATCATTGATGGTTTTCAGTAAATGGAAAACAGTGAGGTATTAAAATGTGTCTCAGCATTGTACAGAAATAATGCCCTCCAGGAGTAGGAAAGCATCTCTCAGCAGCAGGACACTTCTTTTTCTCAACATGAACTGTAGGCATTTTCCAGTGCCGTGAAGAATTGAAGCCTCCCAGCGCTGCAGTAAGAACTGGGTACCATCTACATAGTAGCCTAAAACATTTATGCGTCCCGGAAATCACTGGGTGTCTCCAGTATAGAACATTGGTGCTTTTCTCGGAGCGGGTGTTATTCACTAGGGTAAAACATTCACGTCTACCAGGAGTGCCTAATCGTTGCTTTCGCGCAGTTACAGGGTGCCTTTAAAAAATCATTGATGCTTCCCAACCGTGACAGGTGTTAACCAGAAGCGTGGAAAATTGATGTCTTCTATTTGTTAAAAAGGTGTATCTTTTCTCCGAACTAAAAATACTGCACGCCCGATGCAACTACTTAGATCTTCAACTATGCTCTCAGCAATGTGATGATTGCTTCGAAATCCGGATGCTTCTTGTAATTGAGAAGGTACTCTCATTTTTTTTTTTGCATAAAACTATGTTCTCATGATATAGAACTCAACTTCTGCGGTACATATTTCTAAATCTCACCGTTTCCATGTTAGTTTCATGTAAATACTACTAGAATTTGCAAGGAAAAAAATGGAAAGCTCAGTTTTTGCAAGACAAACGACGTTTTTTGCAAGATAACAAAAAAATCTCTAGTTTAAATATTTCATTAAATCTCCTACATGTAATTCCGATCGAATACTGGAATTAGCGAAATAAAATTCCTTTATCTTTGACAATATTCTGCAAAAAATTAAGTGCATGTTATCTTTGGCTTCCGGACGGCTTTAGTCGTAGTTAACTAAAAAAAACTAGTTACTTGAAACGGATTAGAATATAAATCTCAATTATTTTAAGCGGAGGAAAGTTCTTTGCTAGTGCATGGAGGGCTAAAAAGAGCGTCGTCCGCGCTAATCTTTCTTGAATAAGGAAATATGATGCAGCTTCATATCCAATCAAAAGTTTTCTTCAAAAGGCTCATAGTTATTGAAGAGTATCAAACTTAAAGACTTCGATGGAACGTTCTGCTCACCCTATAATACTTCTACCCTGAGAGGGACGTTCTGCTCCCCCTATAATACTCCTACCCTGTATACTCGATCTGTTTCCCCTCATTCAATTCTTATTCCCTCGTATTAAGATTGATGCTTTAGACCAAAAAATTATAGAGTTTGAAATTGGAACCCGTCCTGAGAAAAGAGCCTTAAACAACACTCCAGAAAGTGGAATACGGGAAAAAGTGTCGTGGTTTCAACCTCAGAAAAGCAACACCCTGACATGTCTGAGTGTGAAGAGCGTGTTCTGGTATACGTGACATTGGAGTTCGGAAACTCTTACATCAAACATGTCACACCCTTTCAAGTCATTGAAAGAACCGAAAAAACATTTAACAAAGTTACTGTTAAGGAAAAAATTCAGAAATTAACAGTTGTTTGAGATGGGTCACAACAGTGAGTAAATGATTTACGCAGCCAAGAAGAGTTGGTTTAGTGGCAGTTCCGCGATTTTTGTGCGGCCTCGCCGGATGCTCGACCACTGAGGCAGTGAAGATAGTGTGTCCGAGCTGCCAACTGGTTTACTGCCTCAAGTTGGTCGTTGTTTTCTCGAAACAGAACACTACAAATTTTAGATCACTCATTGGACATAAAAAACATCTGCCCATTATCAAATAACTTGAGATGGGCTACCGTTGAAGGAATATCTGGGTTATCATAAGGTATAACTATATATATATATATATATATTCCTTGTAAATAGATCTTGAATATTTACGCATGTACGAGTTCAGTTATACCACATAAAAAGGAAGGTGTTTTCTCTGAAGAGCAGGAGTTGATTTGATGCGGGAGCTTGGGAGCCGACACGAGTTTTTTTAAGAAATTGAAGTAGAAGTAGCAGAAGGATGAGGAGTCGAAAACTTGAGTAGAGTGAAGTGAAGTCATGATGTGGAGGGGAGGGGAACGATGGTTTCACGGGGAAATGAAGAGAGAGAGGGGAGCAGAGGCGACAATCTCGAGGGCAGGGAAAGAGAAAGAATCTATGAAAGTCATAGTTCGAGCACCAAGGAAGCCATAGCCAAAATGAAATTTTTTTCTTGATTTTTGTAGATTCCGCTTTTTCTTGAACTTTTCCGCTCTGGTTCGAAACTAAGCCGCAAATGTCACTATACAAGCTTCTAACCTATTTTCACTACGTCTTACATAAAACCGTTCTGGCAATCAGTCTCGAAGTGAGGTCTGATAATGTGATGATGCTCAACAGATCGATATAGAGTCTGACCGAATTATTTTTTTAAGCATAAAAGTACATTGGAGAGGTTATGTTTGTATAAAACTTTTCATGATTATTGAGCTCAATAAAAAACATTTTAATAACGGCTAAAACTCACCACAACTTGTTTTATGTGTATTTATTCAAATGGAATCAGATTTACATTCAGACATCGTCATGACTCAGACCACAATTGTCCTTCTTTACGAAACCGTGTAAAAAACAGCGCATCAGGGCAGCTCGCGAAAAACGCAATACCTTCGGTTACTATATGGTTGATCGAGTTAAATTTGAGAAAGAAGTTGAAAATATGCAATTGCTGTACGAATCCATACAAGGAATGTTTTCCCTCGCAGATTTGAGTCTTCAAGACTCGTTCTAAAAAGATTCTACGAAACTATTCGGATCGCTTTAGACTCCATAGCATGAAGTTTTTTTTTCGTTGGTTGTGTAGTGCTAATATCTTCACGTAGTCTGTAGGGTACTAGTAACAATCTCGCTCTTGGTTGAAATGATGGCTTATATTCTTTTTTTACCTATGTCGCAGAGAATTACAGAGTTCGACCAGGTTTGGTTTGTATTCTAAATCAGGCAAGCTCCTGTCAAGAGCTCTCCCCCACACTCTGGAAGGGTGCATGTTCATTCGGAGACCATAAAAACCCTTTCGAAGGGTTTGGGATGTCCCTGGTTTTTTCTGTTTCTATATAACACATCTTGCAACTAAAGGGTTATTCTTGCAGCCAGTCGTAATCACATCAGGGGCGCGCCCTGAGCATTCAGTGGAAAAGCAACTAAAGGCTGATAAGATTGCAGTTATGCGCTTGAAGATGCAGGTTCAAGCTTTTGTGGTCGATTTATCATAGGATGGTTAACCGATCATTAAGATATCCTAGTTATTTTTCCAGCGGAAAGTGGAGGGGTGAATTCGAGTAAGGCATAATAGCACTTAGTAATAAAGTGAGATACATTTCTTCGTCGGATACAATTCAATGAAGACGCTGTTGTGGCTTGCTCGTGGAGGTTGCAATCTTCGTTAATATAGTCCAGAGGCCGTATGCATGGAAAACAGATTATAACAATCTGGATTATTCAAATCCAAGGATTACAAAATCCAAAAAAGTTTTAAAATTTTTTGTCGGATTATCTCTAATCCAAAAGTATTATAGCTTCCATGCATACCGGATTAGTGAAATGTATTTGGATAACTGCTAATCCAAGCTCATAATCCTTTTGGATTGCTCCATGCATATGGTCTCAGAACATGCTTTGTGCTCAGTGAAATTTGTTCTCTACAACACTCGTAACGATTAAAAGATCCCCCTTTTTCAGCTCCATTTCGCATACACAGTGATCACAAGAAAGTGGGTGTTTTTAATTTTAACGGCTTTACTTCACTTATTTTAGCTGAAAATATTCTTTGGATATACAGATCATTGTTAACCTGATCCGCTTAAATTTGTGTTCCTCAAAAAAGTTGGTTTTAAATGAATCTTTTAAAGGGTAAAAAACCGGCGTGTCCTGTGGAAGATATCATTCACGTTTTCATACTCTCTCAAGATGGACAACGCATGCCGATAGCTATATCCAAGGTTGTTTTTTTTCTAACAATAAGAAGGTTCCTGAATTTTACATGATTATTAATGCTGTTGCAATTTTTTTTGTTATAGTTCATGGATAATGTCTTCGAATAGAGCAGAATGTTTCAATTCTTCAGGAATCAGTTGAATAACAAGTAAAAGTCCTAATTTTTTGGAAATTTTTTTCTCAATATTAAGGAATAGCTTTCAATGTAGAGCCCGCGTTGGCTCATTTGGTAGAGCATTAGACTATCAGTCTGAGAGCTCTTACTCTCAAGTCGCGGGTTCGGCTCCCATCCTGACCGACAAAGGAGTGATTGTTTCTCTACTTTCACTCTTTTTCCTCCACTCATCAGCATGGTTGAGCTCGGCTTCTAGCAGGCTTTGGAGACATTGAGACTCCAAACAATACTCTAGAATCTCATTTCTCTACGTTCAACGTTTCCACTCGTACTTCTTCAGGAACGTGATAAATAGTAGAATTGATTTTAATTGTATGAATTATGGCCCTTCATGTCTATGACATTGATTATGAAACGAATGAATCACAATAATGCAAAAGATATGTATACAATTGTAGTCTGAATTTTATAGGTTGTTGTATGAACAGAGAATCGGACCAAGCTTTGAAAATCATTGTAAAGGTTGTGCAGTAAGCGAGAACCGAGATTCTTATTTTTCAGGATTTACCAATTCCTTCAAGCTAAAAAAAAAATCACGACAATGCCACTTTTAAGGCTTTTTTGCATGTCTTAATCGGATTAAGGCAGAGAAAGGTGGTATAAGTGTGAGGCGGGAATGAGAAACGGTTGGTATGTGGAGAAGCAGTAATGGAGCGTTAGAATTCAACTTTTCACTTTGCAAAGTAATTTTCTGCAAAGTGAAAAGTTGAATTCTAACGCTCTATAAGGTGCCATGAGCAAGAGGTTTATGTAAGAAAGGGTCTTTTGAACAAGAGATGTTAATATTGAAACGGTGAAAAGAGCTAAATTGATTTAAAATTCCCAGAAATGGAGCATCAGTCGAGCAGTTGATACAGCGCTCACGACTCTTGGCATTCCTAATCAAAACGACACTTTTGGAGCTAAAGTTAGTGTCTCGTATTTGAAGCTAGAGTGGGTATAAAGCTGTTTGGAGTATACTACTGCTCCAAGTACAAATAAGTAAACACGCTCAGTTTTCGACTTGAAGGCTCACATATTACGTCATACATTTCATTGTTCCATTTCCGTATGATTAAATATCAAATCCAAACCTTTGAAAAATAAAGCACTTTTGCTAACGATTTTGCTTATGCATTGGCTCTTTAAAGGAATTACAAATAGGTACAATGTATTAAGACATTATGGAAACGCTAAGACCTTAAGGTCTCAGAAACTGATGATAAATCAGGTTTCTTTGAGGTGCATTGTACATATGAGAGCGATAAAGATCTAAAACATGGAATCAATCAATATACGTTGTTAGTTTGAGTGACGAAGAGCGATTACAATTATTGTTCAGGATCACTCTCTCTTGTTTTTGCTTTCTCTGGATGTCCCTGTCTGTTCTGCGTCTTCAAAGCCTGCTCATTACTCTCCTTTCTCTTTCTCTATACCTTTTTCTATATCTATTCTTCTGTTTCTTTTTCTATATCTCTTTCTTTCTCTTATACTTCGAATTAATACAGCTTGAAAATTGATTATACAATCGCACGGAAAAAAGCTGTGGCCGGTTCCAAGAACATCTTTAGTACACGGAGAATTGAATAGGCACGGATGGACGTATTTCGAAACTACAGTATGCAAATATTTTAGCGTGCAAATCGTGGTGACAGAAAAATCTTTTGAATCAAAGCAATCAAATCTTTCAATGAAACACTAGTGCGCTAGCACTAAAACTTACACAAGTGCACTAGCGCTAAAAATACTTCACGATATAACACGTCAATATAAATTATTGGAACCGGCCACTGGTCCACCGGGAAAGATCGCTTTTTTGTGCGCTGATATTTAAAATAAATAAGCGTCTTAACCAGGCTTCATTGCTTTTAAACTCTGTAACTGAGCATTCGAAAATTCAGCTTATGTTTCAACGTCAAATAATATTCCCTTATCTTACTCAAGATGCTTCGATTCTGGCCATTAGAAGGGAACGAGTTGACAATCCCATTCGCCATGGACGCAGAAGTCGATGCAGTCCTTCAGGATATGTGCACTGTGAAGATATTGAAAGATGTGTGATAATCGTTTTTGTATGATTCAGTTTTCAAGATTAACTGGCTCCTGATGACAATGAGAGTCTCCGAATGCTATAGTTTTCACTTAGAATGTATTGTACTTTGAACGTGTTCCCTCGCATTATAAAAACATAATACAAGCGAATGCAAGTGGAGTGTTGTATCTTATCGAAAGAACGAATGTTCTCGAAGTTGCTACATATTGCGTAAGCACACAAAAAAAATTTTTCAGGAAGGTGTTTCAAATCTTCGAAATCAGAATCAAAAGATTAAAAGAATATTTTGCTTTTGAATTCATGAAAAGTCTAAGGGTAGAAGATAGTTTTGATCAGTTCTATGATTATCTTATACAACAGTTGTTGATAAAGCTGCAGTGTCCAGAGCGGGTTCTTCTTGACATGCTTCTTGCCATTCGGGGTTTCAAGCACTCTATTGGGCGCGCATCTGTTGATGGCTCTAGAGACGGAGTCTTTATGTATCGTTGCAAACACTTATTTTGTCTCCAGCACATTTGTGATCTGTGCGTTGTGCATGGTGCGTTCGACTGCGTGTGAGCTGAAACACTTCAGAGTTTGCTTTTTGTCTCTCGCTCCGGGAGGGCGCGTGTATAAGGCGCGGCATGAATTGTCGGGTGAGGCGCACATCGCGAAATACTGTCTGATCAGGAGCTTGCAGTGGTCCTCAACCGGAACATATTCAACAAGCAGTTTACTTCTGTCCGTCCGCACACTTAAGATCCGGAAATGTGCAAACTGATCAGAGAGCTGAATAAACACAAGATCACCCGCTCAATTTACGGCAGCCGAAGTGAAGAAAGCAGTCCGCACTGCCAAGAAGTCCAGAGCAGCTAGCCCAGACAAGATCACCATGCGTCATCTCAAACACCTTGGCATGCACGGCTTCGTTCGCTTTACGGAGCTTACCAACTCCTCTCTGAAGCACTGCATCATCCCCGTATTCTGGAAGAAGTCGATGATCATTTTCTCCTCAAATCAGGAAAAAAATGCTACACGTGGAGACTCCTACCGACCAATATCACTCCTCTGCCCAGCCGTCAAGACCGCAGAACGTCTTCTCCTGCCATCCATAATCAAAAATTGTAGGCCTGCCGCCCATCAACAAGGTTTCAGGAAGGCGCACTCTATCGCATCTGCTCTTATACAACCTCGCTGAGGATATATCGGGTGGCTTCAATGAGAGAAATTCTGCAAAACGCACAGTCATGATGGCTCTCAACCTCAAGACGGCTTTTAACTCAGTGGATTATCGGATAGCACCTTATCGCTTCTCCCTTGCCATCGAGACCACTAAATGCCATCGAGACCACTTTCTCGCTCCTCCCTTGCCATCGAGAAAACTCAATGGTTGGCACCATATCTTAGAGGAAGGCAAGCCACCACATCGTTCCGCAACACAAACGCCGCGCAGAAGATGGTCCGCACATGAGTGCCTCAAAGAGCAGTGGTTTCATTCCCGCTTTTTAACATGTATACACGGCCGATCTCCACTCATCTCCTGACGTCAGTTATGCAGACAATGTAACCGTTTGAACCACAGGAACGGACATCGACGCACTCACGGATCTCCTCAACGGATACCTCGCAGAAGTGCACGCCTTCTTCGAAGCGAAAATGCTAGACCTCTCCACTTCGAAGTCCATGGTCACTCTCTTCACGCCACAGACCTCCCCTCCCAGGTCAATAGAGTGCACCCACAGGTGTATATTGGAGGCGACCTGCTGCCACTCAACAAAAAGCCGAGAATCCTCGAAGTAACCTTCGAAACGATGTACACGTTTTGTGGCCGGTGTTAACAACCTGCTCGAATCCTTGCAGAAACAGTATAATCAACAGGTAGATCTCAAGAGATCGTATAATAATGTGCTGTTTCCCATATCGCACCGAGGTAGGAGCTCTCTTCAGAAGTGACACGCAAAGTGTAACATAAATGAGACACGCAAATTTGTTTAACACCGAGTTCTCGAATGATTATTTATTCACAAAAAATTCCTAATCACATATGTGTTTTTATTATTTTCCAACACCAGAGTACGGTTTTTCTTCATTCTATGATCTGAAAAACAGCCTTTAATCGAGATTTTTGAATCAAACATTGGTTTTTTTTTTAGATAACAAGAAACAAACTATCAGCAGAAGACTTTTCGTTGCGCTTAACTTCTCTCTTCAAGAATCGGATATCGTCAAACTTCGCCGTTTCGAAAACCTGGGCAACGTTTTAATAAGTAGTTATCCTATTTTTTGTATTTCGTTTTACAAATAACTTTGAACTAGAAACAAAACAATGACCTACGATGCATACGAGGATAATCAGGAAAAAGAAAAAGAAGAAGCGAAACAGAGAGCGAAAAAAAGAAGAAAGAACAAAGACTCAACGTTGATAGATGAACTGGACTCAGAGCTTTTTGTGTTCAATGCGCACTGGGAAAAACAGAGGTCTCAATCATCGATGAGTTTCAGAGATTATCAAATGAAATATGAACTTCTTTGTGAACTGCGACACCCTCCGTGTTTTTGTGGTTGGTTGTCTCTTGGTCCCCACAGGTTACGATTCGAATTTCATCCGGAGAATCGGAGAAAATCTACAAAATTAAAATCGTCCAAAAAAATCAAAGAAATTAAATGAATAAAAATATATTGAAAACCTTCTTTGAGAGTATCCGCACCGCGATCTTTTTCGCTTCATCAAGGTGATCGTTGTCCATAGTCCTGCCGACATCCAAAAGTAATACGATCTGCGGGCTTTGGTTGCCTTTTTTCATCGTGGACCTAAACCTCGCTGTGCAGAGTAAAACTCTACCTGGACGCGAAAAAAAAACGTTGCCAAGGACAACAAAACAATTTCAGTTCGTAGCGAGAAGAGCCTTTTTCGAGAATGCAGGATTTGTCTGATTTTTTTCTTCAAAAACATTTTATTGAAAAGTTGATATAATTTTTTTTAAAGTTTTGGAGGAAGATTTTTGTTACTTAACTTTTGAAAACTTTTTCTTAGCAGTAATTGACCTGTCAAGTAGAATGTGCTCCGATGCGAATATAGAACAGTTGCAAATGAAGACTCGCGACGTACCATATTAATACCCACATGATACGCATCTTTCTTTAAAAATTCTAGCAGCGAAAATCTGCCGTTACAAGAGTTTTAGGAGAAAAAGAATCTCAACCACTTGTTGGGTCCTGTTTTAAAGGAATTTCCTCCGTCTCTCGCGTTTTTTTTCTATTATGCTGCGTCGAGTTCCTTTTTCATTGTCACATTATTTTTGTTGATTTTTTTGGTGAAGTAAATCGAAAATCGTTTGGAGCTGGGAATGAATTTACATTTGCGTCTCTTATGTGGTAATGTTTTTGTCTATTACCTGACTAAATCTGTTTGTAGAAAATGGCAGAAAGCTCTTCTTCGTCATCCTCAGCCGCTGAGCTGAAGAGAAAGTTTGACGAGAAGTTCCGCATGCTTCATCAAAAAAGGGTCAGTTTCTCGACATATAATTATAATAAAAGTTCCCAAATGTTTTTCTCGAGTGTTGACAGCGAGCCATGACGAAAATTTCTCAAAGAAGAGAAAATTTTCCAAATTGAACTTTTTAAACTTTAGAGTTGTGCAGAGTTCACGATCTTTTCTTGTTCTTTGTTCTGGAACTTATTTCACTTTAGTGTCCCCCCAGAGGTTCAATTGGGTCATTTTCTTGATACGTTCTCGTTCGCCTAAGCCGTACGGCCTCGTTAGCGTAAACTTTCTCCTAAAGCCGTACGGCCTCGTTAGCGTAAACTTTCTACTAAACCTAAGCGTTTTTCAATGTAAAAATAGTTTTTTTTTAATGTAAAAATAACTTTTTGTAAATGTAAGTAAGTCAGAAGTATGACCCAATTGAACTTCTAGGAGGGCGGCCCTAAAGTGAAGAAGTGAAGAAAATTTCAAAGCGACTGACTAATTTAAGCGCTAAGGTCGAAAAATTGTCACAGTTCCCGTTTTCTACAGAGCTGTTACGGTCTTGTTAGTCTACAATATGGCTCAAGAAATTGCTCCTTGGGTGATTAAACGAAAGAGTTTTTGAGCATTTTTTTCTTTTAATAAATCATTACCAGTGTTCAAATAAGAGAAAAAATTTCAAATTTCAAAAAATTGAATTATAGCAAGAAGCACGGCGAAAAAACCACGAAGAAGTCGTAGAGGAAGACAAAAGAGCGAAACTTCCTGCAAATTTCGAGGCCAAAAAAGCCAGGCAACAATGGGAGCTTGATGAGCTGGAGGCCAAAAAGGTCCGCTCATTTTCGCAGTTAATTTTTGAAGCAACAATTAAATTTTAAATTGTGTAGTGAAGTCTCTCACTACCTTTTATCTTTGTCCACTTCCAATAATTTTGATCTACCTCTCTCCTCTCTCTCCTCTCGCTCCTTTATCATATATCCTCGCCTCACATTGAAAGAGGATCTTGCTTTACTTCTCTACTCTCGTCCTAAATTGTCAATTGGAGGACCTCTCTTCATCTCCATCCATTATTGTGACCTTCTGCTGTTTTTTGTCCTATACGACTCACAAGGACGGTTCGTTTTTGATTTGTGTGTTCCATTAAAGCTCTTTAACTGTTGAGTATAAAGAAGTTAATTGGCCGAGTGTTAAAGAACTTTGGCAGGCGAGCAATTCTGGTTATTGAACCACTAAATTTCTGAATTTACTTTCGAGTAAGCACATGGTGCATCGGCCGGGAATAATTAGTGATGGAATTAGAACACAAATCGGTCCCACAGGTGAGCACAGCAGGTGAGGAGGCGACGTCGCCTACATTTGTACTTGTTGTTGAACAGTACAAAAGGTTGACTAGTAGGCTTGTTGAGGCCGAAAGTCTCCTTGAATCGGCTAGTAGGCTTGTTGAGGCCGAACGTCTCCTTGAACCGGAATATAGTTCAGCGCCTCGCAAGTTGCAACTCCAGTTGAGGCGGATCGAGGTCGAAGTGAAGCATTACTGCATTGCAGTAGAAGAAATGGAGACGGTCCTTTCGAAGATGAAAGCAACAGAGAAACAACAAGCCGAAGCATCGTTCAAGAGATGGTTGATCGATGATCGCGAGAGGCACGTCTTGGCAGTGCGCAGAAGAGTTGATCTACTCGAGACAGAGATAAGCTTTCTCTCAGAAACGACTTTATCATCGATTGAATCACAAGCAGTAAGAGCAGAAGCTGCTCGAAGACCATTGGAAGTGAGGAACCAAGAAGAATACTCTGCGTCAGAAGGTCGTCCCAGTTGTCTACTACGGCTGCCAACCTTGGCGCTACCCATGTTCGGAGGCCAGGAGGGAGAGTTCCAAAACTGGTTTGAGCGATACGACGAGCTCATCCATTCCCGATCGCAAATGTCGAAGTTAGACAAAATGGCGTACCTGCAGTCCTGCGTGTATGGTCTCGCGAAGACGGCTGTTGAGCCGTTCCCAGTCACATCTGAAGGATATGACTTGGCGATCGCAAGACTGATCGAGAGTTTTCAGTCTAGGAAGACAGAAGAAAGAACTCTCGCGTCTACACTGGATGGTATCGTCGCACCGGGTCCTTCGTGGCATGACCAGCTGAGTTTGGTCCTTTCTCTGAGATCAACGATAGCGAGGATGGGAAGAATGAGCGAAAACATGCAGCAAGATGTGTTGCTCCAAGACATTCTCGTCAGAAAGTTCCCTCTGCATATCCGTGAAAATTTACATCGGTACATCTACAACTCTGAAAGCGTCACCGTCAAGTCTCTACTGGACAAGGTTGAGTCCATGATCAAAGAAGAGATTTTCGTAGCAGGGATGAGCGGCAAAACCCCAATTAAGAAGTCAGCGACTTCAAGCCAAGTGGTAAACGCTGTCCAAGGCTATTCTGTTGAGAATACAGCCGACAAACGATCAAGAATAGACCGCCAGGTCCACAGCGCTCCTCATTCTGAAGAAATCAAATGTGTTTACTGTGGCAAACACAAATTCTCATACGACTGCTTCTCGATGGAAATGGTGAAAGACCGGATCGAGTTTCTCGGAAGACAGGGACTTTGCCAGGCATGCTTGAAGCCGGGAGGAACCTCTCATGGATGCGACGTCAAATGCAAGATATGCGACAAGCCTCACGATGAGTCTATCTGCCTCAAATTTGTGACGATGATTCAGAATCAGAGGAGAAAAAGGGAGACCCGAACGAAGAGCAATCGCCCCAACCGGTGGCCAAGCAGAAAGACGTCAGAGCATATAAGAGACAGACCGACGCATGAACAACGCCCAGTGATGACTGCCATCTCATGCAATCAACAAGAGCAAATGCTAACAGGCATAACACGTCTTCAAACGGGCAATGTGCGAATACAGGGTCACGGATCAGAACGGAAGGTGGCATTCATGCTAGACACAGGTGCCAGCGTGAGCTTGATTTCGAAAAAGCTTGCCGAAGAACTTTCCTTGCCAAAACTTCACGAGGTGAAGTCTTCCTTCAGTGGACTGGGGGATAGAAGCGAAGGCTCAAATTTGTACCCAGTGTACGAGGTACCCCTCCAAACGATGAATGGAAAACAGATGATCGTGAAAGCTGTAGGTTATCCAGACCCCTTGGTGGGAAGGCTTACGTACCCACCGTTGACGAAGCAGGACAGAGATGTTATTCGAAAACGAAGACTCCGTATGGCGGATGACTGCGACAGGTCATGCAGCGTTCAGCCCCAAGTACTGCTAGGAAATGATGATTACCTGGTCGCCACACTGCATAAGCAGAAGCGCATTCGACTGCCGAGTGGCCTGACTCTGCTGCCAACGGTCTTCGGTTGGATAGCATCAGGCAATGCAGGCCGCCAACATCCAAACTCGACCTCCGTCGTAGCAGCTGTTATCGGAAGAAAGGAGACCTTGGAGAAGGTCAATGAATCACTGCAAAGGTTTCTTGCTCTTGAAGAAACGGTTGTTGAACCAGCAGATGATAAAACAGATCACGCAGAAGTGAACAAGTTCTTCCTGGATAACGTTGCAATGGAGAACGGCAGAATTTCCACGCGATACTGCTTCAAAGAGCAACGGTTGAGCCAACTTTCGGAAAATTGGCACAGTTCACATGCAAGACTTCGCAATGTAGTTGCAAGTCTACGAGCAAAGAAGATGGTAAACAAGTACGATGTAGTGATCAAAGACCTCTTGAAGAAGGGTCACATCGAGAAAGTTCTGCCTCCGGACAAGCAGTTGTTTACCTACCTTCCACATCATCCAGTGTATAGACCTGACAAGCCATCGAAGCCTATCAGAATCGTTTTCGATGGGTCTGCAAAGGAGAGAGGAAAGCTGTCCATCAATGAATGTATGACAGACTGCCAAACACACGTGGAGAGAATTCCAGCGCTGCTGCTGCGATTCAGATGCTCTCCCTCGGTGATGCTATGCGATGTCGAATCAGCCTTTCACCAGATCAAGATCGAAGATGATCAAAGAGACTTCATGAGGTTCCTGTGGCTTAAAGATGTCAATAAACCCATGCACGACAGCAACATCGACCATTACCGATTCACGGTTGCGCCTTTCGGACTAGCCCAGAGTCCTTATATCCTCGATATGTCAATCAGATATCACATTCAGCAGAGCAAATTGGCTCTGGAACAGTCGAATGGACAAGACGAAGTGTCCAGATTCGTGCTGGATCAGCTCGAGAACAACATTTATGTTGATAATGTTGTTTTCCAATGCGCGACTCACACCGACATGATGTCTGTCTACAGAAAGTCCAAGTCCATTTTCGCAGAAGCTTCGATGAACCTGAGAGAGTTCACGTCGAATGTCACATCATTTGTAGATGGTATACCTGAAGCAGACCGAGGAAAGGTCGGAGAACAGAAGGTTTTGGGCATAGTTTGGTCTTCAATGGAAGACACGCTCCTACTCACAGCGAACCTCGTTCAAGCAGAAAAAACGCCGACAAAGAGGACGGTCCTAAGTATGCTTGCGTCGTGTTTCGATCCTTTGGGATTGCTTGCTCCTCTTCTGCTACCCCTGAAGCTCTTCGTGCAAGCACTTTGGACGCAACAGTATGGTTGGGATCAGCAACTCAATGAGAAGGACTCCGTGACATGGAGCGTTCTCGTAACAGAAGCTCTGTCTTTCAGTCGCCGAATACCTCGAAGAGTTCCTCAGACACAAGATATCTTGAGGATCATCGCCTTCGCAGACGCTTCCAGCAAAGCAACAGCTGCCTCGGTTTACGTAGTGAACGAAGATGAAGCCTTTCTTGTGATGGCAAGATCTCAGCTGGCACCACTGAAGAACAAGCTGACGATCCCACGTTTGGAATTAAGAGCTATTCTTCTTGCTATGAAGTTGTTGAACTTCGTCGTGAACAGTATCACGAAAACATGCATGCAGAGGAAGATCGAATTTGGCGTGTACTCTGACAGTATGATAGCTCTGTATTGGACTCTTGGAAGCAAAGAGCAGAGCGATTTTCGTGGCAACCGATCAATCGCGAACACAGTGAAAGCGATCAACCAGGAGAGGCACACAATATGCAGGACATATCATCTTAGAAATTGTGATCTCAAGGGAGATTGCATTCCATTGCGACACGTTCGTACGGAAGACAACCCTGCAGATGTTGCAACCAGAGAAGACGGTGGTCGAAAACTGATGAAAAATGACCTCTGGTGGAAAGGGCCAGAGTGGCTCACCGAAGAAGGCCTGTGTGCACAGCCAAGTTGGAACTGTGAAGAAGCTCCGCTACCAGTCGTGAAAAGAGCAGACGAGGAGAACACACCCCTAACTGTGTTGACAGTTATGGAAATTTGTGAAACCGCCATTCAGTTCTCAAGATTCTCAAGTTTGACCCGCTTGAAAGGGACAATGGCCTACGTAAAAAGGTTCTTGAGAATAAAACTTCGAAGAGCTTCCAGCCCAAAGACTGTCTGTCTGACAGGGCATGGCCCGCTCAAGGGTTCACTCACCGCGCGAGAACTAGTGAGTGCAGAAGTCACATGTATCAAGATTCACCAGATGACGCACGTAAAAACCATCAGCAATAGCGGCAACAGGCATTTGGAGCTTTTTCGTGATGAACGAGATGTCTACAGATGTGGACACTTGAGAATTAGCAACTCGACTTTGCCATACGACACCCGCTTTCCCATGTTCATTCCCGGAAATGCAGACGACTCCTTTGTGAGAATGGTCGTACGTGACGCGCATCATAGAGTGATGCATTCTGGAGAGAATCATACACTTGATCACGTCAGGGCAAAGTTCTGGATTCCACGAGCTCGTCGAGTGATACAACTGATTCTGAAGAAATGCGTTGCCTGCAGAAAGGCATACGCGTTACCCTTTGCATACCCAAAGGCACCCGCATTGCCACATTGCCGGGTAAACATTGGTCGTCCGTTCCAACACATTGGACTAGATTTCGCTGGGCCGTTCACGGTGAAGGTTGACGCAGGACAGGCTAAGAACTATGTACTGTTGATAACATGCATGTCAACGAGAGCAGCTCATCTAGAGGTTGTGAAGAGCCTCTCAGCGATCGCCTTCACATACGCGTTCCGCAGATTTGTAGCGCGCCGAGGAGTGCCCGAAACAATACTGTCGGACAACGCGCCAACGTTCAGATTTGCAAGTATGATCCTCGGCGGAGAAACTTTAAAGGATGAAATGTTCTCATCCTACTTGGCCCATAAGGGCATCAACTGGTCATTCACAGTCCCTCATGCTCCTTGGCAAGGTGGAGTATACGAGCGGCTTGTTGGAATAACGAAGAGTTGCCTCACAAGGACCTTCGGCAGAAAGTTGTTGAACGAAGATGAGTTTGTGACAGTGAT
Organism: Allodiplogaster pararmata; assembly: GCA_964056735.1. Lineage (NCBI taxonomy): Eukaryota > Metazoa > Nematoda > Chromadorea > Rhabditida > Diplogasteridae > Allodiplogaster > Allodiplogaster pararmata. The sequence continues at coordinate 26,388,752 of OZ057408.1, forward strand.
CATAGAAATAGAGACTGTGATAAATAGTCGGCCACTCATCAGGCTGTCGAATGACATCAAAGATATTGGACGAATCCTTCACCCAATAGATTTCATAGCTCCGTTGGGAGCACCAATGGGGGCTTCCATGACGTCAAGTCAAGACTATGAAGATGAGAACTATGAACCCACTCCTAGTACTGCATCTTCGCTGCAGAAACAATGCGAAGAAGTGGACAAGCGTCTGAAGATGTACTGGGAGCTGTACCAGTCTACCTACATAACCTCTATGAAGGCAAAACAAGAATCCAGCTATAGGAATGGGCGGGCAAAGGTTCGACAGCCTCAAGTTGGAGAGGTAGTACTCATCCAAGAGGAAAAGGTACCGAGAGGCTCATGGCCATTGGGCACAATCATTAGCCTCGGAGAGCGCAGCGTCCAGTTGAAAACGAGCAACGGAAAGTTAATCTTGAGACCTCCGAATCTACTGATACCGCTCGAAGTTCTCTCTTCCGACATGGAAGATGACAATGAAGTTCCGGATGAAGAGACAGCTGATAAAATGACAAAGGGTGAGCGCAATGAACGCCCCCGCAGAATGTGTCATTCCTTGGCTAAAATTCCCGAGTTTTGGCGCAGCGTCCGCGCGTAGGCGCCGCCGCAGCCTCACCTGCGTGACCAATTAAATGTATATAACTTATATTCGAAGGTTAAGGGGTCAGCCCTATTGTTTAGACCTAGAAGCTTGGTCTAGTTTGTTTCACACGAAGATTGTTGAAACACGAAGATCAGCAATCACTTGGCAGCGGCTTGCACTATGATGCCCTCTCGACTGGACCGACGAAATCATCTGACTCGGATTGGTAGATGTGCTTCTTGCGCCGCCTTCAATCATCCTGGAGGTTGCCGGATAGGACCATGCATCTTCTGCACAAAACGTCACCACGCCGTCATGTGTCCCGACAACCCGGCCTTCTACAATCACTGATGGCAGAGCTCGGCGACATCTCGATCGTCTCGGCATCCAACTCCGATCTAAGTATATTGTTATGAACCATAACGGAGAAATAACGTCTCCACTGAGGAATTCTATGTCGTTTTAATATGAATTCGATCTGATAATTATTATAATTGTGGTATTACCGTTATTTTGCTTGGTATTTAATAGTATTATATTTTCTTGGCCTCGGCCAACATTGCTATTCTAATACTATAGCACATAATTATTTGGCCCCGGCCAGTATCGTTATTATTCTTATAACTTTTCTCCAGGCCTCAGCTATGTTGTCTGTTGTTTTATTTTTCTTTGGGCCCCGGCCAGTGTAGTGAAGTCTCTCACTACCTTTTATCTTTGTCCACTTCCAATAATTTTGATCTACCTCTCTCCTCTCTCTCCTCTCGCTCCTTTATCATATATCCTCGCCTCACATTGAAAGAGGATCTTGCTTTACTTCTCTACTCTCGTCCTAAATTGTCAATTGGAGGACCTCTCTTCATCTCCATCCATTATTGTGACCTTCTGCTGTTTTTTGTCCTATACGACTCACAAGGACGGTTCGTTTTTGATTTGTGTGTTCCATTAAAGCTCTTTAACTGTTGAGTATAAAGAAGTTAATTGGCCGAGTGTTAAAGAACTTTGGCAGGCGAGCAATTCTGGTTATTGAACCACTAAATTTCTGAATTTACTTTCGAGTAAGCACAAATTGAATTTCAGAGAAGAATTTTCAGAAGATCTGATTTAAAAAAAAAGGTTATTGCGCAGTAAGTTTCGCTCTTCTAATTGAACTGCAGAAATGATTTTGTTTTATAGTGTTGACGTATTTATAGTGTTGACGTATAACTGCAGAAGTGACTCGCTTGTTCTCAGTCAGAAAGAGGTTTAAACCCGCTTCGAAAATCAGTTTTTGTTTTCTCCATTTAAGAACAGTTTAATCAGAGTAATATGTTCTAATATTATTTCCAATACCCGCCTTAGTTAGGCTACCTTTTTTGAGTTTCACAGTTCCAGCTAGTTGTTATCTTCGCTAAAAGCTGTTAGAGTAACAAAATTTGAAGAAAGGTCGGTTTGAGGAGATGTGTTGAATATACCATCACCAGGGGTTAAATGGAGCCTCCCAATTCGGGTTTACATATATCCGCCGCTCAAAGTTTGGAGGAAAAAAGAAGATGGGATGAAGGAAAAGGGTAATAAAAGAGAGGGAATTTTTGTCAATAGTTTGTGTACATGTATCCGTCGACGGGACCGATCCGGTCACTATTTAACCCCTGACCATAACACGGGAAAAAACAAATGTACTGGGTGGGATTGAACCCGGCTATCTCTTCTCTAACCTGGAGCAAGCGCGTTACCATTATACCATGCTGACACATTGTTAGATGAGCAAGCTCTACTTCTTCCCAGGCAGCAGAAGAGGCTGGAGAGGACTATGAAAGATTGCGTGCACTCACCACGCAGGCGAATATCGCAGACCAGCTGGAGGCGTCCAGAAAAAGGAAGAAGAATCCCGACACTGGCTTCTCCGGTAACTTATTTCTACTCTCTCTCTTCGATTCTATCTGTTATTCTCTCTTTCTATCTCTTTCTCTCCCTCTCTCTCTTATCTCTCTATCTTTCTCGAACGCTAGGTAAGGAAGAATAGGAATGAGAAACCAGTTTATAAATCATTAAAAATTTCATTATTTCAAGATTGGTAACTTGAACATAAGCCGTACTTACCAAATTTTTGAATGAATAAACTATTCTCGAAAAATTTTGGAATCATTATGATCGTGACACCAGGGTTTTTCTTAGCAGCCGCACAACTTTTTTTAGAGCGCATAGATATTAAAAATTTCAGAGTTAAACATTATTTTTTTCTAATGATTTGGACTTTTCCCACGGAAAAGCCTAGAAAAAAATTTCCAAGTGCATAGATTTCAATGTTTTTCGGGGTTTTAGAGAGCGCATAGATTTTTTTAACCCGCAGTGCGGGTCAGAGAAACACCCAGCGTGACACTATGTTGTTGAGCAAATCCGTTGTCTCAAAAGTGAACAATTATCTTGCTTTGAGTAGGTGGGAATGTTTATTTTCAGGGAAAAGTTTCCATGGCTCTCATCGCATACGGCCTCAATAATCTTTTTTTCTCTCCGAAAAATTCGAAAACTACCGTCCGTTCAAGCCGTAGAATTTTCAAAGATTGCTCTGACCCGCACCGCGGGTAAAAAAATCTATGCGCTCTTCAAAAAACCCGAAAAACATTGAAATCTATGCGCTTGTAAAAAGTTTGGCGGATGCTAAGAAACACCTTGTTTAAAACTGTTAGTTAGAAATACCGAATATTCAATTACTGTGACTTTGACCTCGTAATTCCTTCTCATTATGCTAGGTTGCCAACCTAAGGTTGGTCGCCCAAATGAGTGGTTGTTCCTAATGTAAGTATTGTCACAAGTGCGGGTGAGTTATGGTTAGGCTGTTTCTTACCATATATGAGGGAACGCCAGGCATCTAAAAGAGCACGAGATCGTGTGATGTTGAAGAAAGGATGCAGACGATAAGAGCATTTTTTTCACTAGCTTCTTTGGGTAGCGCATAGATTTGACCTGAAGTGTGGGTTCGAGGAACATACTGCTATGCGCCCATAGGTAAACTGCCAACTGGCAAAAAAAATTCCTAGGGCGACCGACCTTCCGACCCTCTCCCTCACTCAAAATGAATGTATCACATTTTCAACAGCTAAAATTTACAAAAAATCTTCATTCGTCTACATGAATAAAGCTACTTTTGTTGAGCTATCACCTAGATAAGTAAACGAAGAGAAAAAGAGATACAATAATATTTCCTAATTTGTTTCCTAATTGGCCGGAGACATCGAGAGTAACCCAGGACCAAGGATGTGGCTGTGCACTACATGCAAGAGAAAGGCGAATACTAACTGCATCCAGTGCTCCCACTGCTCAGAGTGGGTCCACACTAAATCGACAACTCGAAACACACTGGCAACAGTGGCCATTCGTGACTCTACAGCCTTAAGAGCCTGTCACGGATGGAGCCGGATCATCCAGTCCAGAATCGAGCGCGACCTCAGGTGGCGGATAGAGGGATGCCTCCCTACGAATAATTAGTGCTGGGAGGTAGCGGGAGAAATCCCGCCGCGGACCAAAACTGGGTAGTATAGCTCGTCAAAGGAGGGCGATGCCGGACCGGCCTGGGCATGCCACCGGACAAAACATCAGCCGATACTCCGCTATACTTTTCAATGGCGAGTCGAGGCGCCAGTCAAATAGCCTCTTGCCTATCTCCGGTCAACGACAGGCGAGACGTCTCTACTCCCACCCAAAACGATGTTAGGCCGGCTTGACCACCCACTCAGAAGGCCTATAGCATGAACAGGTTACTACAACGATGTCCGCCTTCACAAGGTGCAGCATGACAGTCTCACGACTGCAAAGGACATCAAAACCCTTCTCCGGACGCATCTTGTCCGAAGAACACGAGAACTTCTCTCATTAAAGAGAGTCTTCATAACCAAGTCTTCGATGCGGGATGCTTGCCGGCAACAACAACAACAACTAAATCGACATGCAGTGGCCTCTCCTCACTCAAAGAATACATCCAAGTCGAATACCGCTGCCCGTCATGCATAACATCAACGACTCCGCTGACGACCACGAACACCAGGCAAACTCTCTCCTCTGACCCCACGTCCAACAGCAGGAACCTCAAGATTTTGCAATACAACTGCAATGGCTTCTCTGGCAAAACGACGGAACTCCATGAACTCGTCACTCGTCTGAAAGTCGATCTATTTCTCATCCAAGAAACTAAGCTAACGAACCGTTCCAAATGTCCACAAATTCCTGGATACACTACCGTAAGAAAAGATCGTGAGAAGAACTCCGGAGGCGGTCTTATTACCGGAATCAGCAAATCGCTGTCCTACACTGTAATGCCCTCTCCGACCGACACACATTTGGAATCTCTCACCGTCCGCATATTCGATGCCGATGGGAAGTCGCTCGATGTTACCAACATATACATACCACCGACGAGCTCTTGCACCACTGGTTACACGCCCGACCTCACTCCGTTCTTACACAATCGCGAGAAATCCATCATACTCGGTGATCTTAACGCTCATGATGCCGCATGGTTCTCCAAATCTTCAGACAGCAGAGGCTCTCACATCGCAGAAACGATCGATGCTTCAGAACACGCCGCAGTAAACCGTGACACGCCTACCAGAGTACCAGTCAACGGAAGACCATCTTCTCCAGACATCTCCATTTGTTCGCTGGACTTACTTTCTCAAGTCTCATGGAAAACAATACCATCTGGAAGCTCCGACCATCTACCCATCGTAATCGTCCTTGAGGGTTCCAACTACATCCGCACGCACAGGAAAGTCTCCTTCACCAACTTCGGAAAAGCGAACTGGAAAATCTTCGAACAGCTCGTCGAAGAAAAGTTATCCACGACACCTCTTACCGACCTCCCCGCCGCCCAAGCTGAGCCCTTCTTCCGGAAGATCCTGTTATCTGCAGCCGCCAGCTCAATCCCACGCGGTCGCATCAAGAAGAGAAACGTTGCCTTAACACCAGAAATCCGAGATTGGATGACCAAACGAGACGCTTTACGAGAATCAGACCCATCAAGCCAAGACATCAGCACTCTCAACATGAACATCAGACGAGCCACGGACAGAAACAAAAGGGACATCTGGAGAAACTTCATGGAGACCTTTGATCCCAAACTAGACAGCAAGAAACTGTGGAAAACGATCAAGATGTTGAATGATAAAGGACGTCCCCCACCAAACTGCGCCATCGACTTCGGGAAAGGACCCCTCACATCCTCCTTCGAAATCGCGAACCAGTTCAACAAACGCTTCACACGCCCAGTCGACTACAAAACAAAAAAGGAAAATCGGAAAACCATGAAGAAAGTTCACAACATACACGCTAAAGATTTCGTCGAGTACTCAGAGGCCGCAGTGAAATCAGCTATTAAGAAGACAAAGAAATCAACAGCCCTCGGACCGGACGGACTCGCTCCAATACTCTTCCATTATCTCGGGAACAGAGGTATAGCCGCCCTCACAAAGCTCATCAACGACTCCCTCAGCTCTGGCAGAATTCCCATGATTTGGAAATCTTCAGTCACTCTCCCACTCCTGAAAGCAGGAAAAGAGGCAACGGATGGACCAGGATACCGACCGATCTCCTTACTCTCACCGATGGCGAAAATCATAGAACGACTTCTGTTGGAAGAACTCAAGCCGTACGTAAGAGTAGCTGAGCACCAGCATGGATTCACCACAGGAAGATCCACCACCTCTGCCCTCCTCACTCTTTCAAAAGACGTAGCTGCAGGCTTTAACGCGAAGAGACCAGCTAAACGTACAGTGATGTTGGCAATCGACATGTCAAAGGCCTTCGACAGCATAGACATAGCGGTACTCATAGATCTCGTCCTACAAACCGACGCCCCAAACTTCGCAAACAAATGGCTAGCATCGTACCTCAGAGGACGAACGAGCCGTACATCCTTTCGCGACGTCCTCTCAAGCTCATCCCTGATCAGAAGCGGAGTCCCTCAAGGCAGCGCACTCTCACCGCTTCTTTTCAATTTATATCTAAGCGATCTTCCGAACAACGATCCAAACATCAAAATCGTCTCTTATGCTGATGATATAACGCTATGGGCGTCAGATCCGAGCATTTCCACTGCCTCGCTACACATACGATCCGGTCTCCCACACATCGAAAAGTTCATCCACGATCGTGGACTATCTATTTCTCCTGCCAAAAGCCAGCTTCTACTCTTCACACCTTACAGCAAAGAGTACAAGACTATCCTAGATGTCTCGATCGGAGGTCAGAGCGTACCCACCGTGAATACCGCCAAAATCCTTGGAGTTACATTTGATTCTATGTTCACATTCAGTCATCATGCGAAAGACATAGCAGGCCGAATGTCGCAACGTAACAATGTACTGAAGGCGCTAGCCGGCAGTACATGGGGCAACCAAAAGGAGACACTCCGTCTCACGTACAAAGCCATTTGCCAATCCATATACAGCTACGCAGCTCCAGCCTGGGCCAGCTTTCTCTCCTCCTCAGCACATACCAAAATTCAAAGAGGACAGAACAATGGCCTGCGTATCGTAACAGGAAACCATCAAATGGCCAGCGTCGACCACATACATGCTGAAGCTAAAGTTATGAGATCGAAATCGCACCTTCACATGCTATCAGCCCAATACTTGGCAAGGACCTTGAGCCAAACTCACTTCCATCACGGATTATTTCTCCAAGGACCCCCACCACGCAACATGAAAGCTGATCTTTACATCGCATGCAGAAGCACTGTTGAAAGAGCCCTGTCGGAAACAGCAGAGAAGAACAACGGGAAAAACGTCGTCAACCGAGTCCACACAAACATGGTCTCAGAAGAAAAGGAAACCATCCAAGGTCCAGTCATACTGGGCGGCCGACCACCACCGGACATAAATGAAGAAGAAGTGGACCTCTCGAGAAACGCCCGCTGCACGCTGAGCCAACTTCGCTCAGGCTACAGCAGGTACACCAACCACTACTTACACCGGATCGATGACTCGATACCTGACTACTGCCCAGACTGTCTCAAAGGACCTCACGACGTGGCCCATCTCTTCAAATGCGCTAGACGTCCAACAAGACTCACGTTGGAAGATCTCTGGATGAAACCAAAAGAAGTAGCCTCATTTCTGAGACTATTGTGAAGGAAAGAAGAAGAGATGTATTTAAAAAATTAAAAAAAAGAGAGGAGAGAGAGAGGGAGAGAGCGGCTCTCCATGGCCAACTCTCTTCGACGCGAGACGTTTGCCGGCAACAACAACAACATTTCCTAATTTGTAGCTACGAAATAAAAGCCAGGGTTTGTTTTGACCAGGGGTTAAATAGTCATGTCAGACCTTCTGTCGGCTGGCTTCTTTTTCTCCAAATCATAAGGGGGTCCCTTATGTGAAATTTTTTTGCCTTTTTCGGCGGGCGTCTGTACCTTTTTCTTACACACTAAAAACCCCTGGTTTTGACCCTGAGCCGAGACATATCCTGATGCAGAACTATGTAGTTCGTTGATCGAAAAGTGAAAGAGCGCGCTATTTTGCCCAGATTACGAATCGATGTCTCTACGGCAGCATCAGAGACTCACCAACAACTACAAGCCGGACATGCAAACGTATAAGAAGATGCGTGAATTTGTGTCAGTGTCAGGCTCTCTCTCTCTCTCTCTCTCTTCTGCTGTTGTTGTTTGACCACAGGTCCTGTCGAGAGAAGTCCTCTGGGCTCTCTTCTAAAATTTATCTCTCTTTTTTCTCTTTTCCTGTCTGTCTTTTTGTATTAATACGTCCTGACGAATCTGGGTTTCTTATCGTTTTTGATGTGATGGATTTACTTGTTTTCGTCGCTTGAGGCAAGTTTGAATGCAATAACAGGACTGTTCAACCAACCATATATTCCATCCCCCCCTCCTTTTTAGAAAAGTCATTTTCATTCCCCAAGGTGTCGATAATCTCGTAAAAATTATTTTTTTATTGAGAACATAATATTCTGAATAATGGATTATTTGCAGTGGCTCTGAGCAGTTTTATCCGTCAGCAGATACTTTAATTCACGGCTCGCATTTCCCGACGACGTCCGCTCTAGAAAAGATGGCGAATGCGGCTAAAGGAATGTAAGTATTAGTCATGAATGATTTGAAAGGAGATCAGGAGTATCGAAAAGAGAGAGAAAATTTATATTCCAAGTGAATGAAATTTCTTTTCAAGAAAAACCCTCCAATTCATTTTTAGAACTATCTAGAATTAAAATTAGATGGAAGCAGGTATTATTGAAACTAGAGAGAAAGTTAGTTCATTTGCCCGCTCCCCGTCAGACGACCACATTCGATAGACAAGGCTGGCTTGCATTATTTTGAATGAGATGCGCATACATGACAGAGCGTTTCTTACCACCCGCACATTTTTTCGAGCGCATAGATTTTCACAACTTCCAAAAATTCGAAGTGTTTTCCGCAATGAGTTATTAAATTCCCTGAGGTAAGAATCGAGAAAAAACTTCGGAGCAGGTTTTAAATAGTTACCTGAACAGCTATGTTGACGCATACATGTTCGCGCCGAAAATGATCTATATTCTTTATCCTTCCGTTCTATTTAACTCTTCCCCTACTTCTCTTTTTGCTTTTCCCAATCCCTTTCTCAACTAGCTCGCTCGTATAAACAGGCATTGTACCGGTTTTATTTAACGCCTGCTCCCGAGCGCATAGATCTGGAGGTTTTTGGGGAGCGCATAGATTTTTTTCACCCGCAGTGGGTGAGAGAAACACCCTGATGCATGCACGCACGCACGCGTGAGTTAAACTTCAAAAGACCTGATGGCTCTTTCTCTTTTCAAACAAAAAACGGCTCTCATCGATTTTCCATTCAACGCGTCGCGGTTTAAAATTATTCTTAAATCCACCGCCATTTTAGCCACTTTAAAGCGGGCGGGACCGTTTGAAATAATAAAAAATTGTCCAAACTTAATTCCTCTTTTCTCCATTGGCTGATGGGGGGGGGGGGTGTTTGCCTAACTGAAACTAATTGGTACCAAGGTGGTTCTTACCACCCGCATATTTTTTCTCGAGCGCAAAGATTTCCAGAATTTGGAATTGTTTTCTTCAAACATTTGGCATTTTCATAGCTAAAAATTGGAAATTTCTTTCTTCGAGTGCATAGATTTGAATGTTTTTCGAACTTTATTAAGAGCGCATAGATTTTTTTACCCGCTGTGCAAGTGAAAGAAACACTCTGATTAGTACCTCGCACGGGTTAAATGAGCAATTCTGACCGTCTGCTGGCGAACTTCTAAGGGTCTGTTGTTCAATTTTAAGAGCAGAACCTCTTGTGATACTCCGATTCATTCCCATAAAACGACCTTTTGAAGGCACTCACGGGTACAAGCTAATTTTCTTTTTCGGTTGGCGTTTGTGCCCTTTTCGAACTCATTCTGAAATCCCTGGTTCCTCCTCATTAAAGAGGTCCTTTTCGAAATAGTTTCATTTAAAAAGAGCCTCTTCAAAAAAGGTCTTCCTCTAAATGAGAATATTCAGGGCGAAGTCTCGTGAGCAGTACCATCGCCGTCGTATGTTCGACCCAGACGCCCCGATCGATTACATCAACGAGAAGAATCGCAAGTTCAATGAGAAACTGGAGAAGTTCTACGGCAAATACACGGAGGATCTGCGGGATGACATTGAGAGAGGAACAGCTATCTGAGTTAACGGATACTCTCTGCCTATCTCTTTGTGACTCTCTCTCTTTCTCTCTCTTTCTATCTTTCTCTCTCTCTATCTTTATCTCTCTTTCTCTCTCTATCTCTGTCTCTCATTCTCTCTTTCTTTCTCTCTCTTTCGGTGTTTTTCTTTCGCTTTTTATCTCTGTCTCTTTGAATGACTGCGAATCGTATGTATTATTAGCGTGCAATTGGGAGATGAAAAAACTAGCGCTATATCGAAAAGGGTTCTAGAATGGGGGAACAGTGAAAGAGAAGGATGGACGGAACAGGCCTGATCAACAGAAAGGGAGCTGCTGCAAAGGAATAGTAACCACATACGAATCGGGTTACATAATAAGAACTTAATTAATAACTAAATAGTCAAAAATTAAGTTCAGTCAAGTCAAGTTAAGTTCATTGATTACATCGAAAAACCGCTTCTGAACAGGCTTTACCACTAATTTCCTTGTCATAACTTAACTTATGACCACCAGTCATAACTTAACTTATGACTAATAATCTATAATTATTAGTCATAAATAAAGTTCAGTCAAGGAAATTAGTGGTAAATAATGTTCAGAAGCGGTTTTTCGATGTAGTCAATGAATGAATCTTTAAGAGTGACTTATTCAGTGACTATGTGAAAGATCTGCTATAAGTGACTGATAAGATAAGTGACTGACTATAAGAATGCTTATGGTGTTTGAATATAACGGGCCGTTTAACTGAATAAGAATATTTTTTTTTGGCTCATGAAACCTCGATTTGATGAGAAATGATTTTGATTGATGAGTAGTTTTAGTTTTTAGTTTTAGTTTCAAATCTCCCAGATGATGGTTATGGACTTTTTTTTTTCAACTATTCTCATTCTGTTTTTCAATACCTTATTGAGTATGTTGTATTTAGTTGGAGTCTGAACTTTTTTTTTTCTTCGAGACAGTAAACATGAAAATTGATTTTTCTTCATGAACGTGTAAAAGTTTTTCCGGAGATATGCATTTATTCTGATAAAGTTTCTGAGAAACAGACCACAATTGCATCGATAGTTATCACTAACGGTTGCGCATGAAAAAATGTTTCTATAAAAAAAATGGTTTGAATTCGAGTGAAATGGAGAAAAAACTTTGCAACTACCGTCGATATTTGGTTAAAAAAGACTAATGAGTACCTGAAAGGTTCTTCGAGGCTTTCGTGTAGGGTATCTTAGGTTTTCGAATAAACATGTTGCGCATTCAATCGGCTTCCCTACGAATTCTCAAATAAACCTTTTATTTTTCCTCAACCGAAACTGCTTTCTTATATCCTTCACCACCTACACTTTAATGAGATGAAGTAAAGAGGAGAACAAAAAACAATTGTTTTGGCATGCATAATAGTGGAGATGTCATAAGAGCTACTCAAATATTCAATGGGTTCCGAAATTCGCTACATAATATATCAATATATTTAAGTGCATTTCTTACAAATATCGTTGAGTAATTGAAAGGGACCGCTTATTAGGTAAGGACTTCCTCACAATTAGAGTAATGAGAAGTAAGCGAGTCTTCACGGTCGTGCACTCTAAGATTGGGGTACCATGGCATTTTTCACCGCTCTCGCAAGAATAAGCGGTCGTTTTCCCACTTTTTGACAAGTGCTGGTAGTGTATTTTCAGTGGGTTTGAATAAAATTCGTTCGACTCTGCTTTCATCGTATGAAATGGCAGAACTACCAGATGTTGGTCGTCACTGCGCTGTGGAGGATTGCCAGCGACTTGGTCAATCTTTTTCTTCGCTTCCCTCCTCACGGCTGAAAAGGAACCCCTCTTCCTCGAGATAGATATAGACCTATTTTGGTAGAACCAATGGCTCCTTACTAAATGATGGGTAATTTGTCCAGCAGCACGATGATAAGAAGATTAAGATAGCCCGATTCGTATTCTTAACTTGAAATGAAGGGGATGTATTCTATTTAGTTAACGACTCCTGCTGGAAACCGCCTTCTTTCTCTCGAAGTTTTGAAATCAAAAAAAAATTATTAACTGAAATTAACGAAGAGCTCTTTTACAGATTACACCCCTTTCGAATGTCGCCACTGCAAGGAATTTTTCTGGTAAGAAGTTGTCTACGAATCGCAGAATTAAATATGTTTCTCTTGTAAAATCTCCACGGTGAAGAAATTTCTTCGGCTAGACAAGAAATTTGTCGTTTCAATCGACTTTTTAGGCAATTAACAAAGTAAGGCGTGAGGCATGAGGACGCCTAAAACACGGCCTGGCTGTTCTGCCTCGTTAGCTAAGCCGTACGGCCTCGTTATCGTAAACTTTTACTAAGCCTAAGCGTTTTTTAATGTAAAAATATGTTTTAATGTAAAAATAAAACGCGCGGCCTCACTCAAGGCGTCCTCAAGCCTTACGGCTTCTTGCCTTACTTTGTTAATTGCCGACTTTTTAAACATATAAGAGCTATGCTTTAGTTTGATCCAAACCTTTTTGACAAGTCCTGGTGAGCTAGAGGCTTAAATACGAGTCAATCACCTAAACCTAAGGAATGAGTCAAATATATCCTCGACTTTCTTACAAAGCGTTAGTAATTATAGAAGAAAAAAAACGTAGTTTGAGGATTTATGGCGTAAGGGGGGAGGTAGATTTATAGAACACTTTAAATTATAAATTTTGAAATACCTTTGGTTCAATACACCTTGTTATAATATTTTTTTCATATGAAAGAAAAAGGGATGTGAAAACATATGTACATTGGGATGTCAATAACAGAGTTATGGGCAATTTATTGTAAGGGCCTTAAAATGTGCATTATATTGTGTGCGTGTGTAGCTCAGTGGGTAAGAGCATATGCCCGGACAGCGAAGGTCGCGGGTTCGGTTCCCGTCACACCACATGATTTTTGCACAAGTTTCTGCGAACAATCCGCTCCTCTGCTCGGTATAAAAACCCGTTGTTTGAGATCAACGAGGAGTAGCGTATGCTCTTATTTACAAAGTCGTCGAGATGAGCCCTGCTCTAGAAAGAGTTGCAGGCTGTTTCCAACATTGTGTAGATAAGAAAGATCGATCATTACTGATCGGCAGACTTATAAAAGAGACCCAGAGTGTGCTTAAAACATAGAGAACGCATAATAACAGAGGATAAGTGTCTCTAGATTCTTTCAGATAGCGAATATAATTCTCGCATAGATTTCACCCGCACTGCAAAGTACACGAAGTTTCACGATGGCTGATAGCTTTTCATGGGCACCCTGAGATTACTGTAGATCCAAACGAAAAAGTTTGTCTGAGTTCGGTAAAAGAAAAAAGACTTGCAATCAGGCTGTTTCTTACCACCCGCCACAGAAAGGAGTAGATCAGAAAGACTAAACATGGATAGCTGCAGACTCAGGAGAGAGACCGAGAGTATGTATAGTAAATAGAGAACGCATACGAACAGAGAGTTCGTATGCCTAGCCGTTTTCAAAAATCGCATAGATTTTACCCGGAGTGTGGGTTAGAGAAACACCATGCTTGCAATTGAGCATATTAGGTCTTCAAACTTAATCCTCTCCCATGTTATAGCAGCCTCCATCGTTTCCGTCATGCGTGTGTTGAAGAGAAGAAGTCTCAGAAGCAGTATACAGAAAGCGACTTGACTAGTGGTGAGTTTTGAGAAAGCGACTCGAATAGTGGTGAGTTTTGAGAAAGCGGCTCGACTAGTGGTGAGTTTTGAGAAAGCGACTCGACTAGTGGTGAGTTTTGAGAAAGCGACTCGACTAGTGGTGAGTTTTGAGAAAGCGACTCGACTAGTGGTGAGTTTTGAGAAAGGGACTCGACTAGTGGTGAGTTTTGAGAAAGCGACTCGACTAGTGGTGAGTTTTGAGAGCAAACATAACCTGAAATGTTTTTAAAATGCTGCGTCAATCAGGCGCTGGATCCAGAATAACGGGGAAACGAGCAAGATTTTGAGCAAAGAGAAGTAAGAAGTTGAGCGAAAAGTTAATGGCAAGACAGAGAAAAAAGTGAGCAAATGAAGAATTGAAGGTACCTTTGGCTGACCGTTAGAAATTAGTTACTTCTTGAGAACTTCTGCTTTTTTTATGATACATCGACAATGTTTTTAAGATCTTAAAACGAACAAAAAAGACTGAAAAGGCGTTTTATCAACAAAAAAAAACTCCAAACATGAGTGAAACGAAATTTTGCATATACATACATTAGTATTACTATGTAGTGTTGGCTAGACTGAATACTAACAACCTTGAAAAAAATACTAGGCTCTCATATACCGGGCTTCAACGATTCCCCACGAAAATCGGAAGGTACCTTTAGTTTGTTCTTAAACCGGTCGAAGATGAGTAGGTTTACTCAAGAATCACCGATCTTTTGTCATGTAATGTGTTTCCCTATCTTTTTTGATCTTCTTAAAACGTGAAAAGTAAATTTTTCAATCAAAAATAGCCCACAAATATTAATCTCCACATTGAAGTTAGAATTATCACGTTTGAGAGCCTGATCTTGCGAGAGAGACGAGGTGGCAACTTGCGGAAAAGACGAGGCAACTTGCGGGAGAGACGAGTTTTTCCTCCAGTTTGCTGTTTTCAGCGATGACCCCGCCGGACGTAGTCCGCATGGTTTATGACGCGTACGGACTCGTACAGCGCCTGAAAGACGAGACGTCCTACAACAACGCGCTACACAATGCAGAGTCCTCACGAAACCTTTTGGAACAGTGCTTGGAGGAGTTCAATAAGCCTCGACCCAATCACAGTTCCAACAGACGAGTGTCAAAATCTTGTGGTGAGAAGCCCGAGGAGTACGTTTATGAACATCTGCTTGGATTGCAGAACGAGAATAGACTAATGCGAGAAGAAGTCGAGAACGTCGAGGCGGCGATTAAGCACGTTCTCGGCTCGCACCGACACACGATAATCGCCTACTTGGATGGCAAACTTCATGATGTTCTTGACGATGAGGAGAATCCAAACTGGGGAGAGCCCGAAGTGGAACGCGTTATTGCAAACACCAATGAGAGAGCATGTCTGCTGGGAGCAAGTTGTCTGGAGAAAGAGGAGGAGGACTTGGTTAATATGTCGACTGGAATGGCAGAGGTCTTTCTCGAGTACTTGGAGAAGGCGAATCAAGTCCAGCAATGGCTGGACCGAATATCTTTTGAGAATCACGCGCTGAGAAGGCTACTCGAGGATGAATCGGGAAAGAGCACTAACGAAGAGCTGATTCGAGAGTTCAGGAACTCGCATCGATACTCATCAGTTGAAGAGAACGGATCGCTTGAGCTCGCGCAGACGCCAGCTGTGGTTGTAGTGGAAGCGGAACTCAAGTGTGCGGAGATGAGGTTCCGGAAGCACCAAGCGGAATATATGAGGGAGATGGAGCGGAGGGAGGCAGAATCAGAAGAGACCAGAGAGGAGCAAGAGATAACATTGAATGATCTCCGTTCATTGAATGATCTCCGTTCATTGAATGATCTCCGTTCATTGAATGATCTCCGTTCTCTATGAGTGGTGACCCTTCCCGAGCTCTGCCAATTGATGGCAAATCTCCTCCTAATCTTTGCAACCTCCAAATTCCCACAGTCTCTCTTCCGTTCATCGATAGTCTTGTCCGAGAAACGCTGACAAAAGTTATGCAGCCGCTTCAACAGATGATACTTGCTCAGTCCCAACAGATTTCTGACATGAACAAAGTAATTCTGGACCAGTCACAGCAACTTCTACGGATTAGTGAAGAAATGCAATCCATAAAGTCATCTGTCTCTCCGGCCACACTTAGACCCCACTTGTATTCAGCTATCGTCGAATCCACTTATCGAGACAAGGATATTCATTCATTCTTTATTCCAATTGTTCATGGTTAAAACGTACAACGGATAACTGTCACGATGTGAGATCAGTGTGGAGGCAAAATACAGTATATTTACAGAGAGAAAAATAAGCATCACAAACGTAAGCGGGACAATTGTACAATATCATCAATAGGCAAATTGATAAGCATTTTCTTGAAAGCTGAGCTAGAAGAAATAGTTACTATTTGGATAGGTAAAGCATTCCACACATTTATAGCACGGGAGGCACAAGTAGTGTGTGACTGCGACAATCTAAACGGTAGACTAATACGAAGAGGATGTGAATTTCTATTATTGTAAGGACACGGTTTGACGAGAAACAAAGTTGAGTAATCAAGCTGAAAATGGCCATGGATACATTTATGTATGAAACAGAGATCTGCTATAGCTCTACGGTGCTCAAGTGTATGGAGACTCAGTAGCTTCAGTCGCGAAGGGTAATCTAGGTTGGTTCTACCGGCTCTATACATCACACGGCGTGTGAAACTGCGTTGAACTCTTTCCAAATCATTGACAAGGCCTATCGAAGTTGGTGACCAAACTTCACTACCATATTCAAGCAAGGGCAGTATATATGACTTGAACGCTCGCATTAAAACTGTGATGGACGATGTTCTGAGGGCTCGAAGGATAAGATTCGCACATTTCGATGATTTTTTAATGACCTGATCTATGTGGTTAGAGAAAGTTAAGGAATTATTGAAATTGATACCTAGATCTTTGACATTGATTGATGAAGGCAAGGTGATGTTATTCATGGAGTAAGTCCTCTTACTGTTGCAAGAGCCACAATGAACGACAGAACACTTCGGAATTGAAATTGTTAGAGACCAGTTATGTGCATAATCTGCTATCGAGTCAATAGCGATTTGCATCAGAGATGAATCATGGGAAATTAATTTAATGTCGTCGGCGTACAAAAAAAGCTGGACATCGGAAGGAATGAAGCTAATAATGTCATTAATGAACATTGTGAAGAAAAGAGGGCCGAGTGAGCTGCCCTGTGGTACTCCGTTAGTATACAATTTACTATCGGATAAGCTTGAGTCAATTAGGACTTGCGAACTTCTATTCTTGAGAAATGATTGAATTAGTGATAAAAGAGAGGAGTTAATTCCTAGTGAGGCAAGTTTATGAATAAGAAACCGGTGATCAATCACGTCAAAGGCTTTCGAGAAATCGATCATGCAAATGTCAAAAGGCTTCTTGCGGTTAGTGAGAGAAAGGCACAGTGAGTGAGATTCAACTAAAGAGGTTATTGTTGAACGTTTCTTTCTAAAACCAGATTGTCTAGAGCATAAAAGGTTATTGGTTTCGAGGTGAGTGTAAATAAGATTATACAAATGTTTTTCAAAAAGTTTAGAGAAAGAACAGACAAGAGTTATGGGTCTAAAATTGTTAACAACAGAAGTGTTCCCTTTCTTGTGAATGGGTATAATGATACCTTTTTTCCAGTTACTAGGGAAGTATCCGAGTGTTAAACAGTTTGAAAAGATAATCGATACAGGAATTGTTAAAGACTCATTGCAGTTTTTAATGAAAATATTTGGTATGCCATCAGGTGAAGTGTTGGTTTTGGGAAGCATTTTACGGATCAAGTTATGAATCTCCAATGGGGACACAATGTAAGTTGGTGAGAGGAATGATGAGCAGTTAGGCAGAGGAAGCGGACCTTCTAATGGAATGCTAACAATAGAATCGAAAAAGTCCGAAAAAGCCTTAGCTTTCTCAACAGAGTTGGTAAGGACAACATCATCAATTATAAGTGCGGAATTGACAGGTTTCTTTTTTATGCGATTTGCCAGCGTACGAAAGAAAAGCTCATAGGAAAAGGTAAACGAGCTGTTATTATCGGACTTCCAGAAGGCAAGTCAGAGGATGATACGTGTTGCAAAGATAAAGATCTTATCTCACGTCTTATCATCAGACTCAATTCAGCGGACCTTATTGACGACCTAGAGAAGGGTAATATCAATCATCATCGTCACCCAATTGATCGCCCACGTCTCTCTGCTCCTCATGGCCGTCCCATGAAAATTGAGTTTTCTTCGCTTGGAAAGCGTAACCTTTTTCTGGAACTTTGCAGAAAGGCGAAACACCCTTTTCCTAAAGGATGTTACTCCCGAGCTGACCTCTCGCCGGCAGAGCTTCAAGCCGAGAGAGACTGCATCCGAATATCCACTAACCCATCTTTTCCCCCTGCCAAAGTGGTCGATGCTCACCTAATCCCTGCCTTTCCTCGTTTTGCCCAGTCTTACAAACGAGTACCCTATCGACCAATTTCCCCTCCTCCCGCCTCTTCGTCACTATCCCCCTTAGCCAGTTCAACTCAACACTCCCAAATGCCATCGTCTTCGCTGGTGAACTCTGGGGCCCGGTCGACATCTACATTCGAGGCTTCTTCAACTGACTTTCCTTCTCTGGCGGAAAGCTCAGTGAAGCCGCTACAAGTCAGAAGCAGACGCATTACCAGAAACGCCGAAGAATCTGCCTCATGCCCCAGAAAGTCAGACGAATTTGTTTCCAGAAGAAGAAATGTTAGGAAAACCTCTCGTTATTCACCATAGGATAAGTCGGATAAAAGAGCTAGAAAAGAAGTAATCAAATGCTTGTATTTCAACTGTAGATCAGTGATGAATAAGCTATATGATCTTTATTTTCTTCTTCGTTGCTGTAAATATCACATTCTCTTACTATCTGAGACATGGATGCACAGTGAGCTTCCCGACTCCATTCTAACCGATAGTTTACCCTTCACGGTATTCAGAGGTGACAGATTGGCACAAAGAGGAGGAGGCGTAGCCATTCTAGTAGATAATGCCATCTCCTCATCTTTAGTTGTTCAATATAGCAAGGCTCAGTGCGAGGGGTTAGTAATAGACATTTATCCTAACACATCTTTCTCGTTTGCTTTCTCGGCCATTAGACTGATTAATATATATCGATCTCCTAGCTGTGGAGTAGAAAATACAAAGGATCTCTGCTCGTTTATCACCTCTCATGTTACTGAAGTATTTCCCACCATTCTGTGCGGAGACATGAACCTCCCCAAGATAGACTGGGCAAATCTCACCGCTCCCAATACATGTAGTATGTCTCTTGCATTCTTAAACATGACATGCGACAACAATCTTAAACAACTCGTACTTTCTCCCACTAGACTTCAAAATACACTCGATTGCCTGCTCTGTAATTCAAATATCATAAAAGACTGTATTGTCAGGCCTCCCTTCTCCACCAGCGATCATGCCTCAATATACTTTGAAATCAGAGATAGAGCCAAGCGTATTATCACAAGCACCAGCTCATCGTTAGACTGGAAAAAGGCAGATTGGGAAATAATCAACTCAGACCTCTTTAGCATCGACTGGACTTACATGCTCTCAAACCTAACTATTGACGAAAGTGTCGATAAATTAACCAACATCATCCAATTCATAATGGATAATAGGATTCCAAAAAATAAGAAT
Organism: Allodiplogaster pararmata; assembly: GCA_964056735.1. NCBI lineage: Eukaryota > Metazoa > Nematoda > Chromadorea > Rhabditida > Diplogasteridae > Allodiplogaster > Allodiplogaster pararmata. The sequence continues at coordinate 26,408,304 of OZ057408.1, forward strand.
GTCAAAACACATTTGAAATATCCCCCCAAGATAAGAAGATTATACAGCTTCCTACAGAGAAGTAACAAACGAAACCCTCTCTCCATTACGTCATTACGCACATCCAAGAAACTTCACAAAGAACTAGTCAAATTCGAGGTTCTTAGGGAAGACAAGCTTAAGTTCCCGAGAAACTATAAGGTATTCTTCAGAACTATATCCAACCGCATTAAAAGCAACACATCTATTCCTGCTCTCATAGTGAACAATAAACCAACTACTATCCCCTTCGAACAAGCAACTCACTTCGCCGAGTATTTTGATAAGTTACAACCCTTACCAATCAGTGGACCCCTTCAGATCTCTCGCCCGAATTTTCACCTCGACCACATTAATGACATCTCCCCTTTTGAGGTGAACTCCATTCTGAAACGAATAGCTCCGAAACTGAACTCTTCCCCTGACTTTATTCCAAGTAGACTACTCAAAAATTGTCTGGACTCACTGGCCATACCTCTCTCAATCATTTTCACCAACTCACTAACCTTAGGGCACTACCCTCTGGCCTGGAAAAAAGGAATAATCAAACCAGTTCATAAAAAAGGGCCCCGCTCTCAGATCGAAAATTATCGTCCTATCACTATGGTGTGCTCTATGTCAAAGGTATTCGAGAAACTGATCTTCAATATAACTTATCAATATCTGGAAACCAATGGCATACTACATCCCAAACAACATGGTTTCCGTCGGAGACGGTCCACGGTAACATCCCTGGTAGAGGCTCATTCCATTTACCTCACGCTTCAGAATAAAAAAATAGACTTTGACATCTGTCTAGTCGACTTTTCACGGGCTTTCGACTCTGTAAACATAAGATTTCTTGTTCACAAACTTGAAAAAGTGGGAATAACGGGCAACCTCCTCTATCTTATCCGTTCTTTTCTCACGAGCAGGTCCTCGAAAGTCTCAATCGGAGAAACATTATCAGGCCCTAAAGTATACAACAGTGGTGTTCCCCAGGGGAGTTGCCTTGGACCCCTCCTCTTTTCAATATTTATAAATGATATCATGGAGCACATAGAGCCAGATGTCCATGGTTTTCTATATGCCGATGACCTCAAAATTTTTTCGAAGACTAGAGACTCTCTTCAGAAAAGTCTGGATTCCATTTCCGATTACTCACTGACTTGGGGACTTGTGATATCAACTCAAAAATGCTTTATCATGCACTGTGGTCCTAGGAATCCAAAAGTAACATATAACCTAGAAGACAATATCATACCAACTACTTCATTAGTGAAAGATCTTGGCATTACATTTCAGGAAGATATCACATTCTCTAAACATATTGAACTAACCTCCCTAAAGTCCCAAAAATGTATAAACATGATCTTCAGAGCCTTTAAAACCAAATCAATTAAAGTTCTGCTCAGAATATACACCACATACATAAGACCCCTTATTGAATATGGGAGTGAGGTATGGTCCCCAGTAACTATCGGTCTCGTTAACTGCATAGAAAAAGTGCAAAGATCATTTACACGAAGGTTACTACAAAGGGCCGGATTACCCAAAATGAGTTATGTTGCTAGACTGAATTTTCTTTCCATCTCCTCGCTTGAATATAGAAGAAATGTGGCCGATCTTGTGTTCATCCATAAATGTCTGCACGGAAATATTCAAGTAGATTACTCAAATATGTTTAAACTTTGCCCATCGCCTTATTCGCTGAGAGAGTCGAATAACTACAGAATATGCTTGCCGTGTAAATATCAAAGCAGAACAAGCACTTGTGCCTCAAGAATGATTAATGTCTGGAATAAGTTACCTTGTTCTTTGGTTTCTACAAGCTCTTCTAGCATTTTTAGAAATGAACTTATCAAGCTTGATTGTGAGACCATTGTCACCAACTCTAGAATACATTTTTAATTCAAGTGCTTTGTTTCTTCAAATGTTTTGTTTCTGTTTCTCCTCTTTTTTTTCAATTTTATTTGTGTTCTCAGTTAGCTCTCGAATGATAAAGAGTGAGTTGAATTTTTGGAATTTCAAGTTATTATTGCGGATGAATAGTTCTTAATTGCTGATGAATAGTTCATAACTGAAGATACAAGCTTTGCTTTTTTTGTGTGCTTTCCTATTTTCCTAAAATGAAATGTTCCTCATTGTTCTTGTCATATTTAGATCTCACTTTTCATAACCTTCACTGAATTCACTTTTCTTGTGACAGTGTCATCTGTTTCGTCACTTAACATTATGTTTTGTTTCAAGCGGAATAAAGAATTGAATAAGAAGGCGGCAGAAGCAGAAGAACAAGGACCTGCTGGACTTCAACCCGAGGACATTCGCCGCGTTCCGAAGGAGGACAGAAGAAAAGAAGCTTCCGGTGTAGCGCAAAAAGGGTCCATTCTCGAGATATTGGTGACCAGGATAACAGTTCTCTTTCTCTCGCACTCTCGCTCCCCCTTTCTCTCTGTCTCTCTGTTTGTTTCTCTCTTCGTCTCTCTGTCTGTCTTTCTCTCTCTTTTTTTAGACTCTCTCTTCTCTCTCTCTAATTGTAACATATTAGCTTCTCATAAGAGAAGAATTAAAGCGTACGAGTTTCTAGATTCCTTTATTTAGCCTTATCTGATTAACAAAAATATAAAAATTATTTTGTTCTATCTTTTTTTCCAAATTTTAAGCGGATACAACTAAAATTGAATGAGCATCCTATTTATCTTGTACCTCACATCACACTGAGCTATTCCTTATGAGAGAAAAAATTGCGATTCATCTATTTATGTTCTGCTGATTTTCATTCTTCACGAATAAGCCGCACTGCCCGCAGAACCCGCCTCACAATAAGATTGAAACTGTACTGGCTCAATATTTTCCCCTATGTTTAAAACGTCATATACAGTCAGAAAAATCTGGAATGATATGTTTTACTGAAAAGGCAGTGATTTTTTATCAGTTTCTCATAGTTTTCCAATTGAAGTAGTTGAGTTTCTCTGAAAAAGGATTTACTGTGCCATTACGAACTTTCTTAATTGTAATGAAAACGGCTTTAATTTTTAATTTGTCTCTGAAAGGTCTTTGATTTGCAGTTTTTTGCGCTGTTTACTCCATTGTGGAAGAACATATGATAAACAAAGTCGGTGATTATCCAACTTCCAATATTGAAACGAATCATTGATGGTTTTCAGTAAATGGAAAACAGTGAGGTATTAAAATGTGTCTCAGCATTGTACAGAAATAATGCCCTCCAGGAGTAGGAAAGCATCTCTCAGCAGCAGGACACTTCTTTTTCTCAACATGAACTGTAGGCATTTTCCAGTGCCGTGAAGAATTGAAGCCTCCCAGCGCTGCAGTAAGAACTGGGTACCATCTACATAGTAGCCTAAAACATTTATGCGTCCCGGAAATCACTGGGTGTCTCCAGTATAGAACATTGGTGCTTTTCTCGGAGCGGGTGTTATTCACTAGGGTAAAACATTCACGTCTACCAGGAGTGCCTAATCGTTGCTTTCGCGCAGTTACAGGGTGCCTTTAAAAAATCATTGATGCTTCCCAACCGTGACAGGTGTTAACCAGAAGCGTGGAAAATTGATGTCTTCTATTTGTTAAAAAGGTGTATCTTTTCTCCGAACTAAAAATACTGCACGCCCGATGCAACTACTTAGATCTTCAACTATGCTCTCAGCAATGTGATGATTGCTTCGAAATCCGGATGCTTCTTGTAATTGAGAAGGTTCTCTCATTTTTTTTGCATAAAACTATGTTCTCATGATATAGAACTCAACTTCTGCGGTACATATTTCTAAATCTCACCGTTTCCATGTTAGTTTCATGTAAATACTACTAGAATTTGCAAGGAAAAAAATGGAAAGCTCAGTTTTTGCAAGACAAACGACGTTTTTTGCAAGATAACAAAAAAATCTCTAGTTTAAATATTTCATTAAATCTCCTACATGTAATTCCGATCGAATACTGGAATTAGCGAAATAAAATTCCTTTATCTTTGACAATATTCTGCAAAAAATTAAGTGCATGTTATCTTTGGCTTCCGGACGGCTTTAGTCGTAGTTAACTAAAAAAAACTAGTTACTTGAAACGGATTAGAATATAAATCTCAATTATTTTAAGCGGAGGAAAGTTCTTTGCTAGTGCATGGAGGGCTAAAAAGAGCGTCGTCCGCGCTAATCTTTCTTGAATAAGGAAATATGATGCAGCTTCATATCCAATCAAAAGTTTTCTTCAAAAGGCTCATAGTTATTGAAGAGTATCAAACTTAAAGACTTCGATGGAACGTTCTGCTCACCCTATAATACTTCTACCCTGAGAGGGACGTTCTGCTCCCCCTATAATACTCCTACCCTGTATACTCGATCTGTTTCCCCTCATTCAATTCTTATTCCCTCGTATTAAGATTGATGCTTTAGACCAAAAAATTATAGAGTTTGAAATTGGAACCCGTCCTGAGAAAAGAGCCTTAAACAACACTCCAGAAAGTGGAATACGGGAAAAAGTGTCGTGGTTTCAACCTCAGAAAAGCAACACCCTGACATGTCTGAGTGTGAAGAGCGTGTTCTGGTATACGTGACATTGGAGTTCGGAAACTCTTACATCAAACATGTCACACCCTTTCAAGTCATTGAAAGAACCGGAAAAACATTTAACAAAGTTACTGTTAAGGAAAAAATTCAGAAATTAACAGTTGTTTGAGATGGGTCACAACAGTGAGTAAATGATTTACGCAGCCAAGAAGAGTTGGTTTAGTGGCAGTTCCGCGATTTTTGTGCGGCCTCGCCGGATGCTCGACCACTGAGGCAGTGAAGATAGTGTGTCCGAGCTGCCAACTGGTTTACTGCCTCAAGTTGGTCGTTGTTTTCTCGAAACAGAACACTACAAATTTTAGATCACTCATTGGACATAAAAAACATCTGCCCATTATCAAATAACTTGAGATGGGCTACCGTTGAAGGAATATCTGGGTTATCATAAGGTATAACTATATATATATATATATATTCCTTGTAAATAGATCTTGAATATTCACGCATGTACGAGTTCAGTTATACCACATAAAAAGGAAGGTGTTTTCTCTGAAGAGCAGGAGTTGATTTGATGCGGGAGCTTGGGAGCCGACACGAGTTTTTTTAAGAAATTGAAGTAGAAGTAGCAGAAGGATGAGGAGTCGAAAACTTGAGTAGAGTGAAGTGAAGTCATGATGTGGAGGGGAGGGGAACGATGGTTTCACGGGGAAATGAAGAGAGAGAGGGGAGCAGAGGCGACAATCTCGAGGGCAGGGAAAGAGAAAGAATCTATGAAAGTCATAGTTCGAGCACCAAGGAAGCCATAGCCAAAATGAATTTTTTTTCTTGATTTTTGTAGATTCCGCTTTTTCTTGAACTTTTCCGCACTGGTTCGAAACTAAGCCGCAAATGTCACTATACAAGCTTCTAACCTATTTTCACTACGTCTTACATAAAACCGTTCTGGCAATCAGTCTCGAAGTGAGGTCTGATAATGTGATGATGCTCAACAGATCGATATAGAGTCTGACCGAATTATTTTTTTAAGCATAAAAGTACATTGGAGAGGTTATGTTTGTATAAAACTTTTCATGATTATTGAGCTCAATAAAAAACATTTTAATAACGGCTAAAACTCACCACAACTTGTTTTATGTGTATTTATTCAAATGGAATCAGATTTACATTCAGACATCGTCATGACTCAGACCACAATTGTCCTTCTTTACGAAACCGTGTAAAAAACAGCGCATCAGGGCAGCTCGCGAAAAACGCAATACCTTCGGTTACTATATGGTTGATCGAGTTAAATTTGAGAAAGAAGTTGAAAATATGCAATTGCTGTACGAATCCATACAAGGAATGTTTTCCCTCGCAGATTTGAGTCTTCAAGACTCGTTCTAAAAAGATTCTACGAAACTATTCGGATCGCTTTAGACTCCATAGCATGAAGTTTTTTTTTCGTTGGTTGTGTAGTGCTAATATCTTCACGTAGTCTGTAGGGTACTAGTAACAATCTCGCTCTTGGTTGAAATGATGGCTTATATTCTTTTTTTACCTATGTCGCAGAGAATTACAGAGTTCGACCAGGTTTGGTTTGTATTCTAAATCAGGCAAGCTCCTGTCAAGAGCTCTCCCCCACACTCTGGAAGGGTGCATGTTCATTCGGAGACCATAAAAACCCTTTCGAAGGGTTTGGGATGTCCCTGGTTTTTTCTGTTTCTATATAACACATCTTGCAACTAAAGGGTTATTCTTGCAGCCAGTCGTAATCACATCAGGGGCGCGCCCTGAGCATTCAGTGGAAAAGCAACTAAAGGCTGATAAGATTGCAGTTATGCGCTTGAAGATGCAGGTTCAAGCTTTTGTGGTCGATTTATCATAGGATGGTTAACCGATCATTAAGATATCCTAGTTATTTTTCCAGCGGAAAGTGGAGGGGTGAATTCGAGTAAGGCATAATAGCACTTAGTAATAAAGTGAGATACAGTTCTTCGTCGGATACAATTCAATGAAGACGCTGTTGTGGCTTGCTCGTGGAGGTTGCAATCTTCGTTAATATAGTCCAGAGGCCGTATGCATGGAAAACAGATTATAACAATCTGGATTATTCAAATCCAAGGATTACAAAATCCAAAAAAGTTTTAAAATTTTTTGTCGGATTATCTCTAATCCAAAAGTATTATAGCTTCCATGCATACCGGATTAGTGAAATGTATTTGGATAACTGCTAATCCAAGCTCATAATCCTTTTGGATTGCTCCATGCATATGGTCTCAGAACATGCTTTGTGCTCAGTGAAATTTGTTCTCTACAACACTCGTAACGATTAAAAGATCCCCCTTTTTCAGCTCCATTTCGCATACACAGTGATCACAAGAAAGTGGGTGTTTTTAATTTTAACGGCTTTACTTCACTTATTTTAGCTGAAAATATTCTTTGGATATACAGATCATTGTTAACCTGATCCGCTTAAATTTGTGTTCCTCAAAAAAGTTGGTTTTAAATGAATCTTTTAAAGGGTAAAAAACCGGCGTGTCCTGTGGAAGATATCATTCACGTTTTCATACTCTCTCAAGATGGACAACGCATGCCGATAGCTATATCCAAGGTTGTTTTTTTTCTAACAATAAGAAGGTTCCTGAATTTTACATGATTATTAATGCTGTTGCAATTTTTTTTGTTATAGTTCATGGATAATGTCTTCGAATAGAGCAGAATGTTTCAATTCTTCAGGAATCAGTTGAATAACAAGTAAAAGTCCTAATTTTTTGGAAATTTTTTCTCAATATTAAGGAATAGCTTTCAATGTAGAGCCCGCGTTGGCTCATTTGGTAGAGCATTAGACTATCAGTCTGAGAGCTCTTACTCTCAAGTCGCGGGTTCGGCTCCCATCCTGACCGACAAAGGAGTGATTGTTTCTCTACTTTCACTCTTTTTCCTCCACTCATCAGCATGGTTGAGCTCGGCTTCTAGCAGGCTTTGGAGACATTGAGACTCCAAACAATACTCTAGAATCTCATTTCTCTACGTTCAACGTTTCCACTCGTACTTCTTCAGGAACGTGATAAATAGTAGAATTGATTTTAATTGTATGAATTATGGCCCTTCATGTCTATGACATTGATTATGAAACGAATGAATCACAATAATGCAAAAGATATGTATACAATTGTAGTCTGAATTTTATAGGTTGTTGTATGAACAGAGAATCGGACCAAGCTTTGAAAATCATTGTAAAGGTTGTGCAGTAAGCGAGAACCGAGATTCTTATTTTTCAGGATTTACCAATTCCTTCAAGCTAAAAAAAAATCACGACAATGCCACTTTTAAGGCTTTTTTGCATGTCTTAATCGGATTAAGGCAGAGAAAGGTGGTATAAGTGTGAGGCGGGAATGAGAAACGGTTGGTATGTGGAGAAGCAGTAATGGAGCGTTAGAATTCAACTTTTCACTTTGCAAAGTAATTTTCTGCAAAGTGAAAAGTTGAATTCTAACGCTCTATAAGGTGCCATGAGCAAGAGGTTTATGTAAGAAAGGGTCTTTTGAACAAGAGATGTTAATATTGAAACGGTGAAAAGAGCTAAATTGATTTAAAATTCCCAGAAATGGAGCATCAGTCGAGCAGTTGATACAGCGCTCACGACTCTTGGCATTCCTAATCAAAACGACACTTTTGGAGCTAAAGTTAGTGTCTCGTATTTGAAGCTAGAGTGGGTATAAAGCTGTTTGGAGTATACTACTGCTCCAAGTACAAATAAGTAAACACGCTCAGTTGTCGACTTGAAGGCTCACATATTACGTCATACATTTCATTGTTCCATTTCCGTATGATTAAATATCAAATCCAAACCTTTGAAAAATAAAGCACTTTTGCTAACGATTTTGCTTATGCATTGGCTCTTTAAAGGAATTACAAATAGGTACAATGTATTAAGACATTATGGAAACGCTAAGACCTTAAGGTCTCAGAAACTGATGATAAATCAGGTTTCTTTGAGGTGCATTGTACATATGAGAGCGATAAAGATCTAAAACATGGAATCAATCAATATACGTTGTTAGTTTGAGTGACGAAGAGCGATTACAATTATTGTTCAGGATCACTCTCTCTTGTTTTTGCTTTCTCTGGATGTCCCTGTCTGTTCTGCGTCTTCAAAGCCTGCTCATTACTCTCCTTTCTCTTTCTCTATACCTTTTTCTATATCTATTCTTCTGTTTCTTTTTCTATATCTCTTTCTTTCTCTTATACTTCGAATTAATACAGCTTGAAAATTGATTATACAATCGCACGGAAAAAAGCTGTGGCCGGTTCCAAGAACATCTTTAGTACACGGAGAATTGAATAGGCACGGATGGACGTATTTCGAAACTACAGTATGCAAATATTTTAGCGTGCAAATCGTGGTGACAGAAAAATCTTTTGAATCAAAGCAATCAAATCTTTCAATGAAACACTAGTGCGCTAGCACTAAAACTTACACAAGTGCACTAGCGCTAAAAATACTTCACGATATAACACGTCAATATAAATTATTGGAACCGGCCACTGGTCCACCGGGAAAGATCGCTTTTTTGTGCGCTGATATTTAAAATAAATAAGCGTCTTAACCAGGCTTCATTGCTTTTAAACTCTGTAACTGAGCATTCGAAAATTCAGCTTATGTTTCAACGTCAAATAATATTCCCTTATCTTACTCAAGATGCTTCGATTCTGGCCATTAGAAGGGAACGAGTTGACAATCCCATTCGCCATGGACGCAGAAGTCGATGCAGTCCTTCAGGATATGTGCACTGTGAAGATATTGAAAGATGTGTGATAATCGTTTTTGTATGATTCAGTTTTCAAGATTAACTGGCTCCTGATGACAATGAGAGTCTCCGAATGCTATAGTTTTCACTTAGAATGTATTGTACTTTGAACGTGTTCCCTCGCATTATAAAAACATAATACAAGCGAATGCAAGTGGAGTGTTGTATCTTATCGAAAGAACGAATGTTCTCGAAGTTGCTACATATTGCGTAAGCACACAAAAAAAATTTTTCAGGAAGGTGTTTCAAATCTTCGAAATCAGAATCAAAAGATTAAAAGAATATTTTGCTTTTGAATTCATGAAAAGTCTAAGGGTAGAAGATAGTTTTGATCAGTTCTATGATTATCTTATACAACAGTTGTTGATAAAGCTGCAGTGTCCAGAGCGGGTTCTTCTTGACATGCTTCTTGCCATTCGGGGTTTCAAGCACTCTATTGGGCGCGCATCTGTTGATGGCTCTAGAGACGGAGTCTTTATGTATCGTTGCAAACACTTATTTTGTCTCCAACACATTTGTGATCTGTGCGTTGTGCATGGTGCGTTCGACTGCGTGTGAGCTGAAACACTTCAGAGTTTGCTTTTTGTCTCTCGCTCCGGGAGGGCGCGTGTATAAGGCGCGGCATGAATTGTCGGGTGAGGCGCACATCGCGAAATACTGTCTGATCAGGAGCTTGCAGTGGTCCTCAACCGGAACATATTCAACAAGCAGTTTACTTCTGTCCGTCCGCACACTTAAGATCCGGAAATGTGCAAACTGATCAGAGAGCTGAATAAACACAAGATCACCCGCTCAATTTACGGCAGCCGAAGTGAAGAAAGCAGTCCGCACTGCCAAGAAGTCCAGAGCAGCTAGCCCAGACAAGATCACCATGCGTCATCTCAAACACCTTGGCATGCACGGCTTCGTTCGCTTTACGGAGCTTACCAACTCCTCTCTGAAGCACTGCATCATCCCCGTATTCTGGAAGAAGTCGATGATCATTTTCTCCTCAAATCAGGAAAAAAATGCTACACGTGGAGACTCCTACCGACCAATATCACTCCTCTGCCCAGCCGTCAAGACCGCAGAACGTCTTCTCCTGCCATCCATAATCAAAAATTGTAGGCCTGCCGCCCATCAACAAGGTTTCAGGAAGGCGCACTCTATCGCATCTGCTCTTATACAACCTCGCTGAGGATATATCGGGTGGCTTCAATGAGAGAAATTCTGCAAAACGCACAGTCATGATGGCTCTCAACCTCAAGACGGCTTTTAACTCAGTGGATTATCGGATAGCACCTTATCGCTTCTCCCTTGCCATCGAGACCACTAAATGCCATCGAGACCACTTTCTCGCTCCTCCCTTGCCATCGAGAAAACTCAATGGTTGGCACCATATCTTAGAGGAAGGCAAGCCACCACATCGTTCCGCAACACAAACGCCGCGCAGAAGATGGTCCGCACATGAGTGCCTCAAAGAGCAGTGGTTTCATTCCCGCTTTTTAACATGTATACACGGCCGATCTCCACTCATCTCCTGACGTCAGTTATGCAGACAATGTAACCGTTTGAACCACAGGAACGGACATCGACGCACTCACGGATCTCCTCAACGGATACCTCGCAGAAGTGCACGCCTTCTTCGAAGCGAAAATGCTAGACCTCTCCACTTCGAAGTCCATGGTCACTCTCTTCACGCCACAGACCTCCCCTCCCAGGTCAATAGAGTGCACCCACAGGTGTATATTGGAGGCGACCTGCTGCCACTCAACAAAAAGCCGAGAATCCTCGAAGTAACCTTCGAAACGATGTACACGTTTTGTGGCCGGTGTTAACAGCCTGCTCGAATCCTTGCAGAAACAGTATAATCAACAGGTAGATCTCAAGAGATCGTATAATAATGTGCTGTTTCCCATATCGCACCGAGGTAGGAGCTCTCTTCAGAAGTGAACCGGATCTTAATTACTTTGTGTAACATAACACCGAGTTCTCGAATGATTATTTATTCACAAAAAATTCCTAATCACATATGTGTTTTTATTATTTTCCAACACCAGAGTACGGTTTTTCTTCATTCTATGATCTGAAAAACAGCCTTTAATCGAGATTTTTGAATCAAACATTGGTTTTTTTTTTTAGATAACAAGAAACAAACTATCAGCAGAAGACTTTTCGTTGCGCTTAACTTCTCTCTTCAAGAATCGGATATCGTCAAACTTCGCCGTTTCGAAAACCTGGGCAACGTTTTAATAAGTAGTTATCCTATTTTTTGTATTTCGTTTTACAAATAACTTTGAACTAGAAACAAAACAATGACCTACGATGCATACGAGGATAATCAGGAAAAAGAAAAAGAAGAAGCGAAACAGAGAGCGAAAAAAAGAAGAAAGAACAAAGACTCAACGTTGATAGATGAACTGGACTCAGAGCTTTTTGTGTTCAATGCGCACTGGGAAAAACAGAGGTCTCAATCATCGATGAGTTTCAGAGATTATCAAATGAAATATGAACTTCTTTGTGAACTGCGACACCCTCCGTGTTTTTGTGGTTGGTTGTCTCTTGGTCCCCACAGGTTACCATTCGAATTTCATCCGGAGAATCGGAGAAAATCTACAAAATTAAAATCGTCCAAAAAAATCAAAGAAATTAAATGAATAAAAATATATTGAAAACCTTCTTTGAGAGTATCCGCACCGCGATCTTTTTCGCTTCATCAAGGTGATCGTTGTCCATAGTCCTGCCGACATCCAAAAGTAATACGATCTGCGGGCTTTGGTTGCCTTTTTTCATCGTGGACCTAAACCTCGCTGTGCAGAGTAAAACTCTACCTGGACGCGAAAAAAAAACGTTGCCAAGGACAACAAAACAATTTCAGTTCGTAGCGAGAAGAGCCTTTTTCGAGAATGCAGGATTTGTCTGATTTTTTTCTTCAAAAACATTTTATTGAAAAGTTGATATAATTTTTTTTAAAGTTTTGGAGGAAGATTTTTGTTACTTAACTTTTGAAAACTTTTTCTTAGCAGTAATTGACCTGTCAAGTAGAATGTGCTCCGATGCGAATATAGAACAGTTGCAAATGAAGACTCGCGACGTACCATATTAATACCCACATGATACGCATCTTTCTTTAAAAATTCTAGCAGCGAAAATCTGCCGTTACAAGAGTTTTAGGAGAAAAAGAATCTCAACCACTTGTTGGGTCCTGTTTTAAAGGAATTTCCTCCGTCTCTCGCGTTTTTTTTCTATTATGCTGCGTCGAGTTCCTTTTTCATTGTCACATTATTTTTGTTGATTTTTTTGGTGAAGTAAATCGAAAATCGTTTGGAGCTGGGAATGAATTTACATTTGCGTCTCTTATGTGGTAATGTTTTTGTCTATTACCTGACTAAATCTGTTTGTAGAAAATGGCAGAAAGCTCTTCTTCGTCATCCTCAGCCGCTGAGCTGAAGAGAAAGTTTGACGAGAAGTTCCGCATGCTTCATCAAAAAAGGGTCAGTTTCTCGACATATAATTATAATAAAAGTTCCCAAATGTTTTTCTCGAGTGTTGACAGCGAGCCATGACGAAAATTTCTCAAAGAAGAGAAAATTTTCCAAATTGAATTTTTTAAACTTTAGAGTTGTGCAGAGTTCACGATCTTTTCTTGTTCTTTGTTCTGGAACTTATTTCACTTTAGTGTCCCCCCAGAGGTTCAATTGGGTCATTTTCTTGATACGTTCTCGTTCGCCTAAGCCGTACGGCCTCGTTAGCGTAAACTTTCTCCTAAAGCCGTACGGCCTCGTTAGCGTAAACTTTCTACTAAACCTAAGCGTTTTTCAATGTAAAAATAGTTTTTTTTTTAATGTAAAAATAACTTTTTGTAAATGTAAGTAAGTCAGAAGTATGACCCAATTGAACTTCTAGGAGGGCGGCCCTAAAGTGAAGAAAATTTCAAAGCAACTGACTAATTTAAGCGCTAAGGTCGAAAAATTGTCACAGTTCCCGTTTTCTACAGAGCTGTTACGGTCTTGTTAGTCTACAATATGGCTCAAGAAATTGCTCCTTGGGTGATTAAACGAAAGAGTTTTTGAGCATTTTTTTCTTTTATAAATCATTACCAGTGTTCAAATAAGAGAAAAAATTTCAAATTTCAAAAAATTGAATTATAGCAAGAAGCACGGCGAAAAAACCACGAAGAAGTCGTAGAGGAAGACAAAAGAGCGAAACTTCCTGCAAATTTCGAGGCCAAAAAAGCCAGGCAACAATGGGAGCTTGATGAGCTGGAGGCCAAAAAGGTCCGCTCATTTTCGCAGTTAATTTTTGAAGCAACAATTAAATTTTAAATTGAATTTCAGAGAAGAATTTTCAGAAGATCTGATTTTAAAAAAAAGGTTATTGCGCAGTAAGTTTCGCTCTTCTAATTGAACTGCAGAAATGATTTTGTTTTATAGTGTTGACGTATTTATAGTGTTGACGTATAACTGCAGAAGTGACTCGCTTGTTCTCAGTCAGAAAGAGGTTTAAACCCGCTTCGAAAATCAGTTTTTGTTTTCTCCATTTAAGAACAGTTTAATCAGAGTAAAATATTCTAATATTATTTCCAATACCCGCCTTAGTTAGGCTACCTTTTTTGAGTTTCACCGTTCCAGCTAGTTGTTATCTTCGCTAAAAGCTGTTAGAGTAACAAAATTTGAAAAAAGGTCGGTTTGAGGAGATGTGTTGAATATACCATCACCAGGGGTTAAATGGAGCCTCCCAATTCGGGTTTACATATATCCGCCGCTCAAATTTTGGAGGAAAAAAGAAGATGGGATGAAGGAAAAGGGTAATAAAAGAGAGGGAATTTTTGTCAATAGTTTGTGTACATGTATCCGTCGACGGGACCGATCCGGTCACTATTTAACCCCTGAATATAACAAAAAAACAAATGTACTGGGTGGGATTGAACCCGGCTATCTCTTCTCTAACCTGGAGCAAGCGCGTTACCATTATACCCTGACACATTGTTAGATGAGCAAGCTCTACTTCTTCCCAGGCAGCAGAAGAGGCTGGAGAGGACTATGAAAGATTGCGTGCACTCACCACGCAGGCGAATATCGCAGACCAGCTGGAGGCGTCCAGAAAAAGGAAGAAGAATCCCGACACTGGCTTCTCCGGTAACTTATTTCTACTCTCTCTCTTCGATTCTATCTGTTATTCTCTCTTTCTATCTCTTTCTCTCCCTCTCTCTCTTATCTCTCTATCTTTCTCGAACGCTAGGTAAGGAAGAATAGGAATGAGAAACCAGTTTATAAATCATTAAAAATTTCATTATTTCAAGATTGGTAACTGAACATAGGCCGTACTTACCAAATTTTTGAATGAATAAACTATTCTCGAAAAATTTTGGAATCATTATGATCGTGACACCAGGGTTTTTCTTAGCAGCCGCACAACTTTTTTTAGAGCGCATAGATATTAAAAATTTCAGAGTTAAACATTATTTTTTTCTAATGATTTGGACTTTTCCCACGGAAAAGCCTAGAAAAAAATTTCCAAGTGCATAGATTTCAATGTTTTTCGGGGTTTTAGAGAGCGCATAGATTTTTTTAACCCGCAGTGCGGGTCAGAGAAACACCCAGCGTGACACTATGTTGTTGAGCAAATCCGTTGTCTCAAAAGTGAACAATTATCTTGCTTTGAGTAGGTGGGAATGTTTATTTTCAGGGAAAAGTTTCCATGGCTCTCATCGCATACGGCCTCAATAATCTTTTTTTCTCTCCGAAAAATTCGAAAACTACCGTCCGTTCAAGCCGTAGAATTTTCAAAGATTGCTCTGACCCGCACCGCGGGTAAAAAAATCTATGCGCTCTTCAAAAAACCCGAAAAACATTGAAATCTATGCGCTTGTAAAAAGTTTGGCGGATGCTAAGAAACACCTTGTTTAAAACTGTTAGTTAGAAATACCGAATATTCAATTACTGTGACTTTGACCTCGTAATTCCTTCTCATTATGCTAGGTTGCCAACCTAAGGTTGGTCGCCCAAATGAGTGGTTGTTCCTAATGTAAGTATTGTCACAAGTGCGGGTGAGTTATGGTTAGGCTGTTTCTCACCATATATGAGGGAACGCCAGGCATCTAAAAGAGCACGAGATCGTGTGATGTTGAAGAAAGGATGCAGACGATAAGAGCTTTTTTTTCACTAGCTTCTTTGGGTAGCGCATAGATTTGACCTGCAGTGTGGGTTCGAGGAACATACTGCTATGCGCCCATAGGTAAACTGCCAACTGGCAAAAAAAAATTCCTAGGGCGACCGACCTTCCGACCCTCTCCCTCACTCAAAATGAATGTATCACATTTTCAACAGCTAAAATTTACAAAAAATCTTCATTCGTCTACATGAATAAAGCTACTTTTGTTGAGCTATCACCTAGATAAGTAAACGAAGAGAAAAAGAGATACAATAATATTTCCTAATTTGTTTCCTAATTGGCCGGAGACATCGAGAGTAACCCAGGACCAAGGATGTGGCTGTGCACTACATGCAAGAGAAAGGCGAATACTAACTGCATCCAGTGCTCCCACTGCTCAGAGTGGGTCCACACTAAATCGACAACTCGAAACACACTGGCAACAGTGGCCATTCGTGACTCTACAGCCTTAAGAGCCTGTCACGGATGGAGCCGGATCATCCAGTCCAGAATCGAGCGCGACCTCAGGTGGCGGATAGAGGGATGCCTCCCTACGAATAATTAGTGCTGGGAGGTAGCGGGAGAAATCCCGCCGCGGACCAAAACTGGGTAGTATAGCTCGTCAAAGGAGGGCGATGCCGGACCGGCCTGGGCATGCCACCGGACAAAACATCAGCCGATACTCCGATATACTTTTCAATGGCGAGTCGAGGCGCCAGTCAAATAGCCTCTTGCCTATCTCCGGTCAACGACAGGCGAGACGTCTCTACTCCCACCCAAAACGATGCTAGGCCGGCTTGACCACCCACTCAGAAGGCCTATAGCATGAACAGGTTGCTACAACGATGTCCGCCTTCACAAGGTGCAGCATGACAGTCTCAGGACTGCAAAGGACATCAAAACCCTTCTCCGGACGCATCTTGTCCGAAGAACACGAGAACTTCTCTCATTAAAGAGAGTCTTCATAACCAAGTCTTCGATGCGGGATGCTTGCCGGCAACAACAACAACAACTAAATCGACATGCAGTGGCCTCTCCTCACTCAAAGAATACATCCAAGTCGAATACCGCTGCCCGTCATGCATAACATCAACGACTCCGCTGACGACCACGAACACCAGGCAAACTCTCTCCTCTGACCCCACGTCCAACAGCAGGAACCTCAAGATTTTGCAATACAACTGCAATGGCTTCTCTGGCAAAACGACGGAACTCCATGAACTCGTCACTCGTCTGAAAGTCGATCTATTTCTCATCCAAGAAACTAAGCTAACGAACCGTTCCAAATGTCCACAAATTCCTGGATACACTACCGTAAGAAAAGATCGTGAGAAGAACTCCGGAGGCGGTCTTATTACCGGAATCAGCAAATCGCTGTCCTACACTGTAATGCCCTCTCCGACCGACACACATTTGGAATCTCTCACCGTCCGCATATTCGATGCCGATGGGAAGTCGCTCGATGTTACCAACATATACATACCACCGACGAGCTCTTGCACCACTGGTTACACGCCCGACCTCACTCCGTTCTTACACAATCGCGAGAAATCCATCATACTCGGTGATCTTAACGCTCATGATGCCGCATGGTTCTCCAAATCTTCAGACAGCAGAGGCTCTCACATCGCAGAAACGATCGATGCTTCAGAACACGCCGCAGTAAACCGTGACACGCCTACCAGAGTACCAGTCAACGGAAGACCATCTTCTCCAGACATCTCCATTTGTTCGCTGGACTTACTTTCTCAAGTCTCATGGAAAACAATACCATCTGGAAGCTCCGACCATCTACCCATCGTAATCGTCCTTGAGGGTTCCAACTACATCCGCACGCACAGGAAAGTCTCCTTCACCAACTTCGGAAAAGCGAACTGGAAAATCTTCGAACAGCTCGTCGAAGAAAAGTTATCCACGACACCTCTTACCGACCTCCCCGCCGCCCAAGCTGAGCCCTTCTTCCGGAAGATCCTGTTATCTGCAGCCGCCAGCTC
Organism: Allodiplogaster pararmata; assembly: GCA_964056735.1. NCBI lineage: Eukaryota > Metazoa > Nematoda > Chromadorea > Rhabditida > Diplogasteridae > Allodiplogaster > Allodiplogaster pararmata. The sequence continues at coordinate 26,425,734 of OZ057408.1, forward strand.
AATCCCACGCGGTCGCATCAAGAAGAGAAACGTTGCCTTAACACCAGAAATCCGAGATTGGATGACCAAACGAGACGCTTTACGAGAATCAGACCCATCAAGCCAAGACATCAGCACTCTCAACATGAACATCAGACGAGCCACGGACAGAAACAAAAGGGACATCTGGAGAAACTTCATGGAGACCTTTGATCCCAAACTAGACAGCAAGAAACTGTGGAAAACGATCAAGATGTTGAATGATAAAGGACGTCCCCCACCAAACTGCGCCATCGACTTCGGGAAAGGACCCCTCACATCCTCCTTCGAAATCGCGAACCAGTTCAACAAACGCTTCACACGCCCAGTCGACTACAAAACAAAAAAGGAAAATCGGAAAACCATGAAGAAAGTTCACAACATACACGCTAAAGATTTTGTCGAGTACTCAGAGGCCGCAGTGAAATCAGCTATTAAGAAGACAAAGAAATCAACAGCCCTCGGACCGGACGGACTCGCTCCAATACTCTTCCATTATCTCGGGAACAGAGGTATAGCCGCCCTCACAAAGCTCATCAACGACTCCCTCAGCTCTGACAGAATTCCCATGATTTGGAAATCTTCAGTCACTCTCCCACTCCTGAAAGCAGGAAAAGAGGCAACGGATGGACCAGGATACCGACCGATCTCCTTACTCTCACCGATGGCGAAAATCATAGAACGACTTCTGTTGGAAGAACTCAAGCCGTACGTAAGAGTAGCTGAGCACCAGCATGGATTCACCACAGGAAGATCCACCACCTCTGCCCTCCTCACTCTTTCAAAAGACGTAGCTGCAGGCTTTAACGCGAAGAGACCAGCTAAACGTACAGTGATGTTGGCAATCGACATGTCAAAGGCCTTCGACAGCATAGACATAGCGGTACTCATAGATCTCGTCCTACAAACCGACGCCCCAAACTTCGCAAACAAATGGCTAGCATCGTACCTCAGAGGACGAACGAGCCGTACATCCTTTCGCGACGTCCTCTCAAGCTCATCCCTGATCAGAAGCGGAGTCCCTCAAGGCAGCGCACTCTCACCGCTTCTTTTCAATTTATATCTAAGCGATCTTCCGAACAACGATCCAAACATCAAAATCGTCTCTTATGCTGATGATATAACGCTATGGGCGTCAGATCCGAGCATTTCCACTGCCTCGCTACACATACGATCCGGTCTCCCACACATCGAAAAGTTCATCCACGATCGTGGACTATCTATTTCTCCTGCCAAAAGCCAGCTTCTACTCTTCACACCTTACAGCAAAGAGTACAAGACTATCCTAGATGTCTCGATCGGAGGTCAGAGCGTACCCACCGTGAATACCGCCAAAATCCTTGGAGTTACATTTGATTCTATGTTCACATTCAGTCATCATGCGAAAGACATAGCAGGCCGAATGTCGCAACGTAACAATGTACTGAAGGCGCTAGCCGGCAGTACATGGGGCAACCAAAAGGAGACACTCCGTCTCACGTACAAAGCCATTTGCCAATCCATATACAGCTACGCAGCTCCAGCCTGGGCCAGCTTTCTCTCCTCCTCAGCACATACCAAAATTCAAAGAGGACAGAACAATGGCCTGCGTATCGTAACAGGAAACCATCAAATGGCCAGCGTCGACCACATACATGCTGAAGCTAAAGTTATGAGATCGAAATCGCACCTTCACATGCTATCAGCCCAATACTTGGCAAGGACCTTGAGCCAAACTCACTTCCATCACGGATTATTTCTCCAAGGACCCCCACCACGCAACATGAAAGCTGATCTTTACATCGCATGCAGAAGCACTGTTGAAAGAGCCCTGTCGGAAACAGCAGAGAAGAACAACGGGAAAAACGTCGTCAACCGAGTCCACACAAACATGGTCTCAGAAGAAAAGGAAACCATCCAAGGTCCAGTCATACTGGGCGGCCGACCACCACCGGACATAAATGAAGAAGAAGTGGACCTCTCGAGAAACGCCCGCTGCACGCTGAGCCAACTTCGCTCAGGCTACAGCAGGTACACCAACCACTACTTACACCGGATCGATGACTCGATACCTGACTACTGCCCAGACTGTCTCAAAGGACCTCACGACGTGGCCCATCTCTTCAAATGCGCTAGACGTCCAACAAGACTCACGTTGGAAGATCTCTGGATGAAACCAAAAGAAGTAGCCTCATTTCTGAGACTATTGTGAAGGAAAGAAGAAGAGATGTATTTAAAAAATTAAAAAAAAGAGAGGAGAGAGAGAGGGAGAGAGCGGCCCTCCATGGCCAACTCTCTTCGACGCGAGACGTTTGCCGGCAACAACAACAACATTTCCTAATTTGTAGCTACGAAATAAAAGCCAGGGTTTGTTTTGACCAGGGGTTAAATAGTCATGTCAGACCTTCTGTCGGCTGGCTTCTTTTTCTCCAAATCATAAGGGGGTCCCTTATGTGAAATTTTTTTGCCTTTTTCGGCGGGCGTCTGTACCTTTTTCTTACACACTAAAAACCCCTGGTTTTGACCCTGAGCCGAGACATATCCTGATGCAGAACTATGTAGTTCGTTGATCGAAAAGTGAAAGAGCGCGCTATTTTGCCCAGATTACGAATCGATGTCTCTACGGCAGCATCAGAGACTCACCAACAACTACAAGCCGGACATGCAAACGTATAAGAAGATGCGTGAATTTGTGTCAGTGTCAGGCTCTCTCTCTCTCTCTCTCTCTTCTGCTGTTGTTTTTTGACCACAGGTCCTGTCGAGAGAAGTCCTCTGGGCTCTCTTCTAAAATTTATCTCTCTTTTTTCTCTTTTCCTGTCTGTCTTTTTGTATTAATACGTCCTGACGAATCTGGGTTTCTTATCGTTTTTGATGTGATGGATTTACTTGTTTTCGTCGCTTGAGGCAAGTTTGAATGCAATAACAGGACTGTTCAACCAACCATATATTCCATCCCCCCCTCCTTTTTAGAAAAGTCATTTTCATTCCCCAAGGTGTCGATAATCTCGTAAAAATTATTTTTTTATTGAGAACATAATATTCTGAATAATGGATTATTTGCAGTGGCTCTGAGCAGTTTTATCCGTCAGCAGATACTTTAATTCACGGCTCGCATTTCCCGACGACGTCCGCTCTAGAAAAGATGGCGAATGCGGCTAAAGGAATGTAAGTATTAGTCATGAATGATTTGAAAGGAGATCAGGAGTATCGAAAAGAGAGAGAAAATTTATATTCCAAGTGAATGAAATTTCTTTTCAAGAAAAACCCTCCAATTCATTTTTAGAACTATCTAGAATTAAAATTAGATGGAAGCAGGTATTATTGAAACTAGAGAGAAAGTTAGTTCATTTGCCCGCTCCCCGTCAGACGACCACATTCGATAGACAAGGCTGGCTTGCATTATTTTGAATGAGATGCGCATACATGACAGAGCGTTTCTTACCACCCGCACATTTTTTCGAGCGCATAGATTTTCACAACTTCCAAAAATTCGAAGTGTTTTCCGCAATGAGTTATTAAATTCCCTGAGGTAAGAATCGAGAAAAAACTTCGGAGCAGGTTTTAAATAGTTACCTGAACAGCTATGTTGACGCATACATGTTCGCGCCGAAAATGATCTATATTCTTTATCCTTCCGTTCTATTTAACTCTTCCCCTACTTCTCTTTTTGCTTTTCCCAATCCCTTTCTCAACTAGCTCGCTCGTATAAACAGGCATTGTACCGGTTTTATTTAACGCCTGCTCCCGAGCGCATAGATCTGGAGGTTTTTGGGGAGCGCATAGATTTTTTTCACCCGCAGTGTGGGTGAGAGAAACACCCTGATGCATGCACGCACGCACGCGTGAGTTAAACTTCAAAAGACCTGATGGCTCTTTCTCTTTTCAAACAAAAAACGGCTCTCATCGATTTTCCATTCAACGCGTCGCGGTTTAAAATTATTCTTAAATCCACCGCCATTTTAGCCACTTTAAAGCGGGCGGGACCGTTTGAAATAATAAAAAATTGTCCAAACTTAATTCCTCTTTTCTCCATTGGCTGATGGGGGGGGGGGGTGTTTGCCTAACTGAAACTAATTGGTACCAAGGTGGTTCTTACCACCCGCATATTTTTTCTCGAGCGCAAAGATTTCCAGAATTTGGAATTGTTTTCTTCAAACATTTGGCATTTTCATAGCTAAAAATTGGAAATTTCTTTCTTCGAGTGCATAGATTTGAATGTTTTTCGAACTTTATTAAGAGCGCATAGATTTTTTTACCCGCTGTGCAAGTGAAAGAAACACTCTGATTAGTACCTCGCACGGGTTAAATGAGCAATTCTGACCGTCTGCTGGCGAACTTCTAAGGGTCTGTTGTTCAATTTTAAGAGCAGAACCTCTTGTGATACTCCGATTCATTCCCATAAAACGACCTTTTGAAGGCACTCACGGGTACAAGCTAATTTTCTTTTTCGGTTGGCGTTTGTGCCCTTTTCGAACTCATTCTGAAATCCCTGGTTCCTCCTCATTAAAGAGGTCCTTTTCGAAATAGTTTCATTTAAAAAGAGCCTCTTCAAAAAAGGTCTTCCTCTAAATGAGAATATTCAGGGCGAAGTCTCGTGAGCAGTACCATCGCCGTCGTATGTTCGACCCAGACGCCCCGATCGATTACATCAACGAGAAGAATCGCAAGTTCAATGAGAAACTGGAGAAGTTCTACGGCAAATACACGGAGGATCTGCGGGATGACATTGAGAGAGGAACAGCTATCTGAGTTAACGGATACTCTCTGCCTATCTCTTTGTGACTCTCTCTCTTTCTCTCTCTTTCTATCTTTCTCTCTCTCTCTATCTTTATCTCTCTTTCTCTCTCTATCTCTGTCTCTCATTCTCTCTTTCTTTCTCTCTCTTTCGGTGTTTTTCTTTCGCTTTTTATCTCTGTCTCTTTGAATGACTGCGAATCGTATGTATTATTAGCGTGCAATTGGGAGATGAAAAAACTAGCGCTATATCGAAAAGGGTTCTAGAATGGGGGAACAGTGAAAGAGAAGGATGGACGGAACAGGCCTGATCAACAGAAAGGGAGCTGCTGCAAAGGAATAGTAACCACATACGAATCGGGTTACATAATAAGAACTTAATTAATAACTAAATAGTCAAAAATTAAGTTCAGTCAAGTCAAGTTAAGTTCATTGATTACATCGAAAAACCGCTTCTGAACAGGCTTTACCACTAATTTCCTTGTCATAACTTAACTTATGACCACCAGTCATAACTTAACTTATGACTAATAATCTATAATTATTAGTCATAAATAAAGTTCAGTCAAGGAAATTAGTGGTAAATAATGTTCAGAAGCGGTTTTTCGATGTAGTCAATGAATGAATCTTTAAGAGTGACTTATTCAGTGACTATGTGAAAGATCTGCTATAAGTGACTGATAAGATAAGTGACTGACTATAAGAATGCTTATGGTGTTTGAATATAACGGGCCGTTTAACTGAATAAGAATATTTTTTTTTGGCTCATGAAACCTCGATTTGATGAGAAATGATTTTGATTGATGAGTAGTTTTAGTTTTTAGTTTTAGTTTCAAATCTCCCAGATGATGGTTATGGACTTTTTTTTTTCAACTATTCTCATTCTGTTTTTCAATACCTTATTGAGTATGTTGTATTTAGTTGGAGTCTGAACTTTTTTTTTTCTTCGAGACAGTAAACATGAAAATTGATTTTTCTTCATGAACGTGTAAAAGTTTTTCCGGAGATATGCATTTATTCTGATAAAGTTTCTGAGAAACAGACCACAATTGCATCGATAGTTATCACTAACGGTTGCGCATGAAAAAATGTTTCTATAAAAAAAATGGTTTGAATTCGAGTGAAATGGAGAAAAAACTTTGCAACTACCGTCGATATTTGGTTAAAAAAGACTAATGAGTACCTGAAAGGTTCTTCGAGGCTTTCGTGTAGGGTATCTTAGGTTTTCGAATAAACATGTTGCGCATTCAATCGGCTTCCCTACGAATTCTCAAATAAACCTTTTATTTTTCCTCAACCGAAACTGCTTTCTTATATCCTTCACCACCTACACTTTAATGAGATGAAGTAAAGAGGAGAACAAAAAACAATTGTTTTGGCATGCATAATAGTGGAGATGTCATAAGAGCTACTCAAATATTCAATGGGTTCCGAAATTCGCTACATAATATATCAATATATTTAAGTGCATTTCTTACAAATATCGTTGAGTAATTGAAAGGGACCGCTTATTAGGTAAGGACTTCCTCACAATTAGAGTAATGAGAAGTAAGCGAGTCTTCACGGTCGTGCACTCTAAGATTGGGGTACCATGGCATTTTTCACCGCTCTCGCAAGAATAAGCGGTCGTTTTCCCACTTTTTGACAAGTGCTGGTAGTGTATTTTCAGTGGGTTTGAATAAAATTCGTTCGACTCTGCTTTCATCGTATGAAATGGCAGAACTACCAGATGTTGGTCGTCACTGCGCTGTGGAGGATTGCCAGCGACTTGGTCAATCTTTTTCTTCGCTTCCCTCCTCACGGCTGAAAAGGAACCCCTCTTCCTCGAGATAGATATAGACCTATTTTGGTAGAACCAATGGCTCCTTACTAAATGATGGGTAATTTGTCCAGCAGCACGATGATAAGAAGATTAAGATAGCCCGATTCGTATTCTTAACTTGAAATGAAGGGGATGTATTCTATTTAGTTAACGACTCCTGCTGGAAACCGCCTTCTTTCTCTCGAAGTTTTGAAATCAAAAAAAAATTATTAACTGAAATTAACGAAGAGCTCTTTTACAGATTACACCCCTTTCGAATGTCGCCACTGCAAGGAATTTTTCTGGTAAGAAGTTGTCTACGAATCGCAGAATTAAATATGTTTCTCTTGTAAAATCTCCACGGTGAAGAAATTTCTTCGGCTAGACAAGAAATTTGTCGTTTCAATCGACTTTTTAGGCAATTAACAAAGTAAGGCGTGAGGCATGAGGACGCCTAAAACACGGCCTGGCTGTTCTGCCTCGTTAGCTAAGCCGTACGGCCTCGTTATCGTAAACTTTTACTAAGCCTAAGCGTTTTTTAATGTAAAAATATGTTTTAATGTAAAAATAAAACGCGCGGCCTCACTCAAGGCGTCCTCAAGCCTTACGGCTTCTTGCCTTACTTTGTTAATTGCCGACTTTTTAAACATATAAGAGCTATGCTTTAGTTTGATCCAAACCTTTTTGACAAGTCCTGGTGAGCTAGAGGCTTAAATACGAGTCAATCACCTAAACCTAAGGAATGAGTCAAATATATCCTCGACTTTCTTACAAAGCGTTAGTAATTATAGAAGAAAAAAAACGTAGTTTGAGGATTTATGGCGTAAGGGGGGAGGTAGATTTATAGAACACTTTAAATTATAAATTTTGAAATACCTTTGGTTCAATACACCTTGTTATAATATTTTTTTCATATGAAAGAAAAAGGGATGTGAAAACATATGTACATTGGGATGTCAATAACAGAGTTATGGGCAATTTATTGTAAGGGCCTTAAAATGTGCATTATATTGTGTGCGTGTGTAGCTCAGTGGGTAAGAGCATATGCCCGGACAGCGAAGGTCGCGGGTTCGGTTCCCGTCACACCACATGATTTTTGCACAAGTTTCTGCGAACAATCCGCTCCTCTGCTCGGTATAAAAACCCGTTGTTTGAGATCAACGAGGAGTAGCGTATGCTCTTATTTACAAAGTCGTCGAGATGAGCCCTGCTCTAGAAAGAGTTGCAGGCTGTTTCCAACATTGTGTAGATAAGAAAGATCGATCATTACTGATCGGCAGACTTATAAAAGAGACCCAGAGTGTGCTTAAAACATAGAGAACGCATAATAACAGAGGATAAGTGTCTCTAGATTCTTTCAGATAGCGAATATAATTCTCGCATAGATTTCACCCGCACTGCAAAGTACACGAAGTTTCACGATGGCTGATAGCTTTTCATGGGCACCCTGAGATTACTGTAGATCCAAACGAAAAAGTTTGTCTGAGTTCGGTAAAAGAAAAAAGACTTGCAATCAGGCTGTTTCTTACCACCCGCCACAGAAAGGAGTAGATCAGAAAGACTAAACATGGATAGCTGCAGACTCAGGAGAGAGACCGAGAGTATGTATAGTAAATAGAGAACGCATACGAACAGAGAGTTCGTATGCCTAGCCGTTTTCAAAAAGCGCATAGATTTTACCCGGAGTGTGGGTTAGAGAAACACCATGCTTGCAATTGAGCATATTAGGTCTTCAAACTTAATCCTCTCCCATGTTATAGCAGCCTCCATCGTTTCCGTCATGCGTGTGTTGAAGAGAAGAAGTCTCAGAAGCAGTATACAGAAAGCGACTTGACTAGTGGTGAGTTTTGAGAAAGCGACTCGAATAGTGGTGAGTTTTGAGAAAGCGGCTCGACTAGTGGTGAGTTTTGAGAAAGCGACTCGACTAGTGGTGAGTTTTGAGAAAGCGACTCGACTAGTGGTGAGTTTTGAGAAAGCGACTCGACTAGTGGTGAGTTTTGAGAAAGGGACTCGACTAGTGGTGAGTTTTGAGAAAGCGACTCGACTAGTGGTGAGTTTTGAGAGCAAACATAACCTGAAATGTTTTTAAAATGCTGCGTCAATCAGGCGCTGGATCCAGAATAACGGGGAAACGAGCAAGATTTTGAGCAAAGAGAAGTAAGAAGTTGAGCGAAAAGTTAATGGCAAGACAGAGAAAAAAGTGAGCAAATGAAGAATTGAAGGTACCTTTGGCTGACCGTTAGAAATTAGTTACTTCTTGAGAACTTCTGCTTTTTTTATGATACATCGACAATGTTTTTAAGATCTTAAAACGAACAAAAAAGACTGAAAAGGCGTTTTATCAACAAAAAAAAAACTCCAAACATGAGTGAAACGAAATTTTGCATATACATACATTAGTATTACTATGTAGTGTTGGCTAGACTGAATACTAACAACCTTGAAAAAAATACTAGGCTCTCATATACCGGGCTTCAACGATTCCCCACGAAAATCGGAAGGTACCTTTAGTTTGTTCTTAAACCGGTCGAAGATGAGTAGGTTTACTCAAGAATCACCGATCTTTTGTCATGTAATGTGTTTCCCTATCTTTTTTGATCTTCTTAAAACGTGAAAAGTAAATTTTTCAATCAAAAATAGCCCACAAATATTAATCTCCACATTGAAGTTAGAATTATCACGTTTGAGAGCCTGATCTTGCGAGAGAGACGAGGTGGCAACTTGCGGAAAAGACGAGGCAACTTGCGGGAGAGACGAGTTTTTCCTCCAGTTTGCTGTTTTCAGCGATGACCCCGCCGGACGTAGTCCGCATGGTTTATGACGCGTACGGACTCGTACAGCGCCTGAAAGACGAGACGTCCTACAACAACGCGCTACACAATGCAGAGTCCTCACGAAACCTTTTGGAACAGTGCTTGGAGGAGTTCAATAAGCCTCGACCCAATCACAGTTCCAACAGACGAGTGTCAAAATCTTGTGGTGAGAAGCCCGAGGAGTACGTTTATGAACATCTGCTTGGATTGCAGAACGAGAATAGACTAATGCGAGAAGAAGTCGAGAACGTCGAGGCGGCGATTAAGCACGTTCTCGGCTCGCACCGACACACGATAATCGCCTACTTGGATGGCAAACTTCATGATGTTCTTGACGATGAGGAGAATCCAAACTGGGGAGAGCCCGAAGTGGAACGCGTTATTGCAAACACCAATGAGAGAGCATGTCTGCTGGGAGCAAGTTGTCTGGAGAAAGAGGAGGAGGACTTGGTTAATATGTCGACTGGAATGGCAGAGGTCTTTCTCGAGTACTTGGAGAAGGCGAATCAAGTCCAGCAATGGCTGGACCGAATATCTTTTGAGAATCACGCGCTGAGAAGGCTACTCGAGGATGAATCGGGAAAGAGCACTAACGAAGAGCTGATTCGAGAGTTCAGGAACTCGCATCGATACTCATCAGTTGAAGAGAACGGATCGCTTGAGCTCGCGCAGACGCCAGCTGTGGTTGTAGTGGAAGCGGAACTCAAGTGTGCGGAGATGAGGTTCCGGAAGCACCAAGCGGAATATATGAGGGAGATGGAGCGGAGGGAGGCAGAATCAGAAGAGACCAGAGAGGAGCAAGAGATAACATTGAATGATCTCCGTTCATTGAATGATCTCCGTTCATTGAATGATCTCCGTTCATTGAATGATCTCCGTTCATTGAATGATCTCCGTTCTCTATGAGTGGTGACCCTTCCCGAGCTCTGCCAATTGATGGCAAATCTCCTCCTAATCTTTGCAACCTCCAAATTCCCACAGTCTCTCTTCCGTTCATCGATAGTCTTGTCCGAGAAACGCTGACAAAAGTTATGCAGCCGCTTCAACAGATGATACTTGCTCAGTCCCAACAGATTTCTGACATGAACAAAGTAATTCTGGACCAGTCACAGCAACTTCTACGGATTAGTGAAGAAATGCAATCCATAAAGTCATCTGTCTCTCCGGCCACACTTAGACCCCACTTGTATTCAGCTATCGTCGAATCCACTTATCGAGACAAGGATATGCTCATAGGAAAAGGTAAACGAGCTGTTATTATCGGACTTCCAGAAGGCAAGTCAGAGGATGATACGTGTTGCAAAGATAAAGATCTTATCTCACGTCTTATCATCAGACTCAATTCAGCGGACCTTATTGACGACCTAGAGAAGGGTAATATCAATCATCATCGTCACCCAATTGATCGCCCACGTCTCTCTGCTCCTCATGGCCGTCCCATGAAAATTGAGTTTTCTTCGCTTGGAAAGCGTAACCTTTTTCTGGAACTTTGCAGAAAGGCGAAACACCCTTTTCCTAAAGGATGTTACTCCCGAGCTGACCTCTCGCCGGCAGAGCTTCAAGCCGAGAGAGACTGCATCCGAATATCCACTAACCCATCTTTTCCCCCTGCCAAAGTGGTCGATGCTCACCTAATCCCTGCCTTTCCTCGTTTTGCCCAGTCTTACAAACGAGTACCCTATCGACCAATTTCCCCTCCTCCCGCCTCTTCGTCACTATCCCCCTTAGCCAGTTCAACTCAACACTCCCAAATGCCATCGTCTTCGCTGGTGAACTCTGGGGCCCGGTCGACATCTACATTCGAGGCTTCTTCAACTGACTTTCCTTCTCTGGCGGAAAGCTCAGTGAAGCCGCTACAAGTCAGAAGCAGACGCATTACCAGAAACGCCGAAGAATCTGCCTCATGCCCCAGAAAGTCAGACGAATTTGTTTCCAGAAGAAGAAATGTTAGGAAAACCTCTCGTTATTCACCATAGGATAAGTCGGATAAAAGAGCTAGAAAAGAAGTAATCAAATGCTTGTATTTCAACTGTAGATCAGTGATGAATAAGCTATATGATCTTTATTTTCTTCTTCGTTGCTGTAAATATCACATTCTCTTACTATCTGAGACATGGATGCACAGTGAGCTTCCCGACTCCATTCTAACCGATAGTTTACCCTTCACGGTATTCAGAGGTGACAGATTGGCACAAAGAGGAGGAGGCGTAGCCATTCTAGTAGATAATGCCATCTCCTCATCTTTAGTTGTTCAATATAGCAAGGCTCAGTGCGAGGGGTTAGTAATAGACATTTATCCTAACACATCTTTCTCGTTTGCTTTCTCGGCCATTAGACTGATTAATATATATCGATCTCCTAGCTGTGGAGTAGAAAATACAAAGGATCTCTGCTCGTTTATCACCTCTCATGTTACTGAAGTATTTCCCACCATTCTGTGCGGAGACATGAACCTCCCCAAGATAGACTGGGCAAATCTCACCGCTCCCAATACATGTAGTATGTCTCTTGCATTCTTAAACATGACATGCGACAACAATCTTAAACAACTCGTACTTTCTCCCACTAGACTTCAAAATACACTCGATTGCCTGCTCTGTAATTCAAATATCATAAAAGACTGTATTGTCAGGCCTCCCTTCTCCACCAGCGATCATGCCTCAATATACTTTGAAATCAGAGATAGAGCCAAGCGTATTATCACAAGCACCAGCTCATCGTTAGACTGGAAAAAGGCAGATTGGGAAATAATCAACTCAGACCTCTTTAGCATCGACTGGACTTACATGCTCTCAAACCTAACTATTGACGAAAGTGTCGATAAATTAACCAACATCATCCAATTCATAATGGATAATAGGATTCCAAAAAATAAGAATGTCAAAACACATTTGAAATATCCCCCCAAGATAAGAAGATTATACAGCTTCCTACAGAGAAGTAACAAACGAAACCCTCTCTCCATTACGTCATTACGCACATCCAAGAAACTTCACAAAGAACTAGTCAAATTCGAGGTTCTTAGGGAAGACAAGCTTAAGTTCCCGAGAAACTATAAGGTATTCTTCAGAACTATATCCAACCGCATTAAAAGCAACACATCTATTCCTGCTCTCATAGTGAACAATAAACCAACTACTATCCCCTTCGAACAAGCAACTCACTTCGCCGAGTATTTTGATAAGTTACAACCCTTACCAATCAGTGGACCCCTTCAGATCTCTCGCCCGAATTTTCACCTCGACCACATTAATGACATCTCCCCTTTTGAGGTGAACTCCATTCTGAAACGAATAGCTCCGAAACTGAACTCTTCCCCTGACTTTATTCCAAGTAGACTACTCAAAAATTGTCTGGACTCACTGGCCATACCTCTCTCAATCATTTTCACCAACTCACTAACCTTAGGGCACTACCCTCTGGCCTGGAAAAAAGGAATAATCAAACCAGTTCATAAAAAAGGGCCCCGCTCTCAGATCGAAAATTATCGTCCTATCACTATGGTGTGCTCTATGTCAAAGGTATTCGAGAAACTGATCTTCAATATAACTTATCAATATCTGGAAACCAATGGCATACTACATCCCAAACAACATGGTTTCCGTCGGAGACGGTCCACGGTAACATCCCTGGTAGAGGCTCATTCCATTTACCTCACGCTTCAGAATAAAAAAATAGACTTTGACATCTGTCTAGTCGACTTTTCACGGGCTTTCGACTCTGTAAACATAAGATTTCTTGTTCACAAACTTGAAAAAGTGGGAATAACGGGCAACCTCCTCTATCTTATCCGTTCTTTTCTCACGAGCAGGTCCTCGAAAGTCTCAATCGGAGAAACATTATCAGGCCCTAAAGTATACAACAGTGGTGTTCCCCAGGGGAGTTGCCTTGGACCCCTCCTCTTTTCAATATTTATAAATGATATCATGGAGCACATAGAGCCAGATGTCCATGGTTTTCTATATGCCGATGACCTCAAAATTTTTTCGAAGACTAGAGACTCTCTTCAGAAAAGTCTGGATTCCATTTCCGATTACTCACTGACTTGGGGACTTGTGATATCAACTCAAAAATGCTTTATCATGCACTGTGGTCCTAGGAATCCAAAAGTAACATATAACCTAGAAGACAATATCATACCAACTACTTCATTAGTGAAAGATCTTGGCATTACATTTCAGGAAGATATCACATTCTCTAAACATATTGAACTAACCTCCCTAAAGTCCCAAAAATGTATAAACATGATCTTCAGAGCCTTTAAAACCAAATCAATTAAAGTTCTGCTCAGAATATACACCACATACATAAGACCCCTTATTGAATATGGGAGTGAGGTATGGTCCCCAGTAACTATCGGTCTCGTTAACTGCATAGAAAAAGTGCAAAGATCATTTACACGAAGGTTACTACAAAGGGCCGGATTACCCAAAATGAGTTATGTTGCTAGACTGAATTTTCTTTCCATCTCCTCGCTTGAATATAGAAGAAATGTGGCCGATCTTGTGTTCATCCATAAATGTCTGCACGGAAATATTCAAGTAGATTACTCAAATATGTTTAAACTTTGCCCATCGCCTTATTCGCTGAGAGAGTCGAATAACTACAGAATATGCTTGCCGTGTAAATATCAAAGCAGAACAAGCACTTGTGCCTCAAGAATGATTAATGTCTGGAATAAGTTACCTTGTTCTTTGGTTTCTACAAGCTCTTCTAGCATTTTTAGAAATGAACTTATCAAGCTTGATTGTGAGACCATTGTCACCAACTCTAGAATACATTTTTAATTCAAGTGCTTTGTTTCTTCAAATGTTTTGTTTCTGTTTCTCCTCTTTTTTTTCAATTTTATTTGTGTTCTCAGTTAGCTCTCGAATGATAAAGAGTGAGTTGAATTTTTGGAATTTCAAGTTATTATTGCGGATGAATAGTTCTTAATTGCTGATGAATAGTTCATAACTGAAGATACAAGCTTTGCTTTTTTTGTGTGCTTTCCTATTTTCCTAAAATGAAATGTTCCTCATTGTTCTTGTCATATTTAGATCTCACTTTTCATAACCTTCACTGAATTCACTTTTCTTGTGACAGTGTCATCTGTTTCGTCACTTAACATTATGTTTTGTTTCAAGCGGAATAAAGAATTGAATAAGAAGGCGGCAGAAGCAGAAGAACAAGGACCTGCTGGACTTCAACCCGAGGACATTCGCCGCGTTCCGAAGGAGGACAGAAGAAAAGAAGCTTCCGGTGTAGCGCAAAAAGGGTCCATTCTCGAGATATTGGTGACCAGGATAACAGTTCTCTTTCTCTCGCACTCTCGCTCCCCCTTTCTCTCTGTCTCTCTGTTTGTTTCTCTCTTCGTCTCTCTGTCTGTCTTTCTCTCTCTTTTTTTAGACTCTCTCTTCTCTCTCTCTAATTGTAACATATTAGCTTCTCATAAGAGAAGAATTAAAGCGTACGAGTTTCTAGATTCCTTTATTTAGCCTTATCTGATTAACAAAAATATAAAAATTATTTTGTTCTATCTTTTTTTCCAAATTTTAAGCGGATACAACTAAAATTGAATGAGCATCCTATTTATCTTGTACCTCACATCACACTGAGCTATTCCTTATGAGAGAAAAAATTGCGATTCATCTATTTATGTTCTGCTGATTTTCATTCTTCACGAATAAGCCGCACTGCCCGCAGAACCCGCCTCACAATAAGATTGAAACTGTACTGGCTCAATATTTTCCCCTATGTTTAAAACGTCATATACAGTCAGAAAAATCTGGAATGATATGTTTTACTGAAAAGGCAGTGATTTTTATCAGTTTCTCATAGTTTTCCAATTGAAGTAGTTGAGTTTCTCTGAAAAAGGATTTACTGTGCCATTACGAACTTTCTTAATTGTAATGAAAACGGCTTTAATTTTTAATTTGTCTCTGAAAGGTCTTTGATTTGCAGTTTTTTGCGCTGTTTACTCCATTGTGGAAGAACAGAAGATAAACAAAGTCGGTGATTATCCAACTTCCAATATTGAAACGAATCATTGAAGGTTTTCAGTAAATGGAAAACAGTGAGGTATTAAAATGTGTCTCAGCATTGTAAAGAAATAATGCCCTCCAGGAGTAGGAAAGCATCTCTCAGCAGCAGGACACTTCTTTTTCTCAACATGAACTAGGCATTTTCCAGTGCCGTGAAGAATTGAAGCCTCCCAGCGCTGCAGTAAGAACTGGGTACCATCTACATAGTAGCCTAAAACATTTATGCGTCCCGGAAATCACTGGGTGTCTCCAGTGTAGAACATTGGTGCTTTTCTCGGAGCGGGTGTTATTCACTAGGGTAAAACATTCACGTCTACCAGGAGTACCTAATCGTTGCTTTCGCGCAGTTACAGGGTGCCTTTAAAAAATCATTGATGCTTCCCAACCGTGACAGGTGTTAACCAGAAGCGTGGAAAATTGATGTCTTCTATTTGTTAAAAAGGTGTATCTTTTCTCCGAACTAAAAATACTGCACGCCCGATGCAACTACTTAGATCTTCAACTATGCTCTCAGCAATGTGATGATTGCTTCGAAATCCGGATGCTTCTTGTAATTGAGAAGGTACTCTCATTTTTTTGCATAAAACTATGTTCTCATGATATAGAACTCAACTTCTGCGGTAATTATTTCTAAATCTCACCGTGTCCATGTTAGTTTCATGTAAATACTACTAGAATTTGCAAGGAAAAAAATGGAAAGCTCAGTTTTTGCAAGACAAACGACGTTTTTTGCAAGATAACAAAAAAAAATCTCTAGTTTAAATATTTCATTAAATCTCCTACATGTAATTCCGATCGAATACTGGAATTAGCGAAATAAAATTCCTTTATCTTTGACAATATTCTGCAAAAAATTAAGTGCATGTTATCTTTGGCTTCCGGACGGCTTTAGTCGTAGTTAACTAAAAAAACTAGTTACTTGAAACGGATTAGAATATAAATCTCAATTATTTTAAGCGGAGGAAAGTTCTTTGCGAGTGCATGGAGGGCTAAAAAGAGCGTCGTCCGCGCTAATCTTTCTTGAATAAGGAAATATGATGCAGCTTCATATCCAATCAAAAGTTTTCTTCAAAAGGCTCATAGTTATTGAAGAGTATCAAACTTAAAGACTTCGATGGAACGTTCTGCTCACCCTATAATACTTCTACCCTGAGAGGGACGTTCTGCTCCCCCTATAATACTCCTACCCTGTATACTCGATCTGTTTCCCCTCATTCAATTCTTATTCCCTCGTATTAAGATTGATGCTTTAGACCAAAAAATTATAGAGTTTGAAATTGGAACCCGTCCTGAGAAAAGAGCCTTAAACAACACTCCAGAAAGTGGAATACGGGAAAAAGTGTCGTGGTTTCAACCTCAGAAAAGCAACACCCTGACATGTCTGAGTGTGAAGAGCGTGTTCTGGTATACGTGACATTGGAGTTCGGAAACTCTTACATCAAACATGTCACACCCTTTCAAGTCATTGAAAGAACCGGAAAAACATTTAACAAAGTTACTGTTAAGGAAAAAATTCAGAAATTAACAGTTGTTTGAGATGGGTCACAACAGTGAGTAAATGATTTACGCAGCCAAGAAGAGTTGGTTTAGTGGCAGTTCCGCGATTTTTGTGCGGCCTCGCCGGATGCTCGACCACTGAGGCAGTGAAGATAGTGTGTCCGAGCTGCCAACTGGTTTACTGCCTCAAGTTGGTCGTTGTTTTCTCGAAACAGAACACTACAAATTTTAGATCACTCATTGGACATAAAAAACATCTGCCCATTATCAAATAACTTGAGATGGGCTACCGTTGAAGGAATATCTGGGTTATCATAAGGTATAACTATATATATATATATATTCCTTGTAAATAGATCTTGAATATTTACGCATGTACGAGTTCAGTTATACCACATAAAAAGGAAGGTGTTTTCTCTGAAGAGCAGGAGTTGATTTGATGCGGGAGCTTGGGAGCCGACACGAGTTTTTTTAAGAAATTGAAGTAGAAGTAGCAGAAGGATGAGGAGTCGAAAACTTGAGTAGAGTGAAGTGAAGTCATGATGTGGAGGGGAGGGGAACGATGGTTTCACGGGGAAATGAAGAGAGAGAGGGGAGCAGAGGCGACAATCTCGAGGGCAGGGAAAGAGAAAGAATCTATGAAAGTCATAGTTCGAGCACCAAGGAAGCCATAGCAAAAATGAAATTTTTTTCTTGATTTTTGTAGATTCCGCTTTTTCTTGAACTTTTCCGCTCTGGTTCGAAACTAAGCCGCAAATGTCACTATACAAGCTTCTAACCTATTTTCACTACGTCTTACATAAAACCGTTCTGGCAATCAGTCTCGAAGTGAGGTCTGATAATGTGATGATGCTCAACAGATCGATATAGAGTCTGACCGAATTATTATTTTAAGCATAAAAGTACATTGGAGAGGTTATGTTTGTATAAAACTTTTCATGATTATTGAGCTCAATAAAAAACATTTTAATAACGGCTAAAACTCACCACAACTTGTTTTATGTGTATTTATTCAAATGGAATCAGATTTACATTCAGACATCGTCATGACTCAGACCACAATTGCCCTTCTTTACGAAACCGTGTAAAAAACAGCGCATCAGGGCAGCTCGCGAAAAACGCAATACCTTCGGTTACTATATGGTTGATCGAGTTAAATTTGAGAAAGAAGTTGAAAATATGCAATTGCTGTACGAATCCATACAAGGAATGTTTTCCCTCGCAGATTTGAGTCTTCAAGACTCGTTCTAAAAAGATTCTACGAAACTATTCGGATCGCTTTAGACTCCATAGCATGAAGTTTTTTTTTCGTTGGTTGTGTAGTGCTAATATCTTCACGTAGTCTGTAGGGTACTAGTAACAATCTCGCTCTTGGTTGAAATGATGGCTTATATTCTTTTTTTACCTATGTCGCAGAGAATTACAGAGTTCGACCAGGTTTGGTTTGTATTCTAAATCAGGCAAGCTCCTGTCAAGAGGTCTCCCCCACACTCTGGAAGGGTGCATGTTCATTCGGAGACCATAAAAACCCTTTCGAAGGGTTTGGGATGTCCCTGGTTTTTTCTGTTTCTATATAACACATCTTGCAACTAAAGGGTTATTCTTGCAGCCAGTCGTAATCACATCAGGGGCGCGCCCTGAGCATTCAGTGGAAAAGCAACTAAAGGCTGATAAGATTGCAGTTATGCGCTTGAAGATGCAGGTTCAAGCTTTTGTGGTCGATTTATCATAGGATGGTTAACCGATCATTAAGATATCCTAGTTATTTTTCCAGCGGAAAGTGGAGGGGTGAATTCGAATAAGGCATAATAGCACTTAGTAATAAAGTGAGATACAGTTCTTCGTCGGATACAATTCAATGAAGACGCTGTTGTGGCTTGCTCGTGGAGGTTGCAATCTTCGTTAATATAGTCCAGAGGCCGTATGCATGGAAAACAGATTATAACAATCTGGATTATTCAAATCCAAGGATTACAAAATCCAAAAAAGTTTTAAAATTTTTTGTCGGAATATCTCTAATCCAAAAGTATTATAGCTTCCATGCATACCGGATTAGTGAAATGTATTTGGATAACTGCTAATCCAAGCTCATAATCCTTTTGGATTGCTCCATGCATACGGTCTCAGAACATGCTTTGGGCTCAGTGAAATTTGTTCTCTACAACACTCGTAACGATTAAAAGATCCCCCTTTTTCAGCTCCATTTCACATACACAGTGATCACAAGAAAGTGGGTGTTTTTAATTTTAACGGCTTTACTTCACTTATTTTAGCTGAAAATATTCTTTGGATATACAGATCATTGTTTACCTGATCCGCTTAAAATTGTGTTCCTCAAAAAAGTTGGTTTTAAATGAATCTTTTTAAAGGGTAAAAAACCGGCGTGTCCTGTGGAAGATATCATTCATGTTTTCATACTCTCTGAAGATGGACAACGCATGCCGATAGCTATATCCAAGGTTGTTTTTTTCAAACAATAAGAAGGTTCTTGAATTTTACATGATTATTAATGCTGTTGCAATTTTTTTTGTTCTAGTTCATGGATAATGTCTTCGAATAGAGCAGAATGTTTCAATTCTTCAGGAATCAGTTGAATAACAAGTAAAAGTCCTTCTAATTTTTTGGAAATTTTTTCTCAATATTAAGGAATAGCTTTCAATGTAGAGCCCGCGTTGGCTCATTTGGTAGAGCATTAGACTATCAGTCTGAGAGCTCTTACTCTCAAGTCGCGGGTTCGGCTCCCATCCTGACCGACAAAGGAGTGATTGTTTCTCTACTTTCACTCTTTTTCCTCCACTCATCAGCATGGTTGAGCTCGGCTTCTAGCAGGCTTTGGAGACATTGAGACTCCAAACAATACTCTAAAATCTCATTTCTCTACGTTCAACGTTTCCACTCGTACTTCTTCAGGAACGTGATAAATAGTAGAATTGATTTTAATTGTATGAATTATGGCCCTTCATGTCTATGACATTGATTAAGAAACGAATGAATCACAATAATGCAAAAGATATGTATACAATTGTAGTCTGAATTTTATAGGTTTTTGTATGAACAGAGAATCGGACCAAGCTTTGAAAATCATTGTAAAGGTTGTGCAGTAAGCGAGAACCGAGATTCTTATTTTTCAGGATTTACCAATTCCTTCAAGCTAAAAAAAATGACGGCGATGCCACTTTTAAGGCTTTTTTGCATGTCTTAATCGGATTAAGGCAGAGAAAGGTGGTATAAGTGTGAGGCGGGGATGAGAAACGGTTGGTATGTGGAGAAGCAGTAATGGAGCGTTATAATTCAACTTTTCACTTTGCAAAGTAATTTTCTGCAAAGTGAAAAGTTGAATTCTAACGCTCTATAAGGTGCCATGAGCAAGAGGTTTATGTAAGAAAGGGTCCTTTGAACAAGAGATGTTAATATTGAAACGGTGAAAAGAGCTAAATTGATTTAAAATTCCCAGAAATGGAGCATCAGTCGAGCAGTTGATACAGCGCTCACGACTCTTGGCATTCCTAATCAAAACGACACTTTTGGAGCTAAAGTTAGTGTCTCGCATTTGAAGCTAGAGTGGGTATAAAGCTGTTTGGAGTATACTACTGCTCGAAGTACAAATAAGTAAACATGCTCAGTTTTCGACTTGAAGGCTCACATGTTACGTCATACATTTCATTGTTCCATTTCCGTATGATTAAATATCAAGTATAAACCTTCAAAAAATAAAGCAACTTTGCTAACGATTTTGTCTCTAAAGGAATTTGGCTCTTTTAATGAATTACAAATAGGTACAATGTATTAAGACATTATGGAAACGCTAAGACCTTAAGGTCTCAGAAACTGATGATAAATCAGGTTTCTTTGAGGTGCATTGTACATATGAGAGCGATAAAGATCTAAAACATGGAATCAATCAATATACGTTGTTAGTTTGAGTGACGAAGAGCGATTACAATTATTGTTCAGGATCACTCTCTCTTGTTTTTGCTTTCTCTGGATGTCCCTGTCTGTTCTGCGTCTTCAAAGCCTGCTCATTACTCTCCTTTCTCTTTCTCTATACCTTTTTCTATATCTATTCTTCTGTTTCTTTTTCTATATCTCTTTCTTTCTCTTATACTTCGAATTAATACAGCTTGAAAATTGATTATACAATCGCACGGAAAAAAGCTGTGGCCGGTTCCAAGAACATCTTTAGTACACGGAGAATTGAATAGGCACGGATGGACGTATTTCGAAACTACAGTATGCAAATATTTTAGCGTGCAAATCGTGGTGACAGAAAAATCTTTTGAATCAAAGCAATCAAATCTTTCAATGAAACACTAGTGCGCTAGCACTAAAACTTACACAAGTGCACTAGCGCTAAAAATACTTCACGATATAACACGTCAATATAAATTATTGGAACCGGCCACTGGTCCACCGGGAAAGATCGCTTTTTTGTGCGCTGATATTTAAAATAAATAAGCGTCTTAACCAGGCTTCATTGCTTTTAAACTCTGTAACTGAGCATTCGAAAATTCAGCTTATGTTTCAACGTCAAATAATATTCCCTTATCTTACTCAAGATGCTTCGATTCTGGCCATTAGAAGGGAACGAGTTGACAATCCCATTCGCCATGGACGCAGAAGTCGATGCAGTCCTTCAGGATATGTGCACTGTGAAGATATTGAAAGATGTGTGATAATCGTTTTTGTATGATTCAGTTTTCAAGATTAACTGGCTCCTGATGACAATGAGAGTCTCCGAATGCTATAGTTTTCACTTAGAATGTATTGTACTTTGAACGTGTTCCCTCGCATTATAAAAACATAATACAAGCGAATGCAAGTGGAGTGTTGTATCTTATCGAAAGAACGAATGTTCTCGAAGTTGCTACATATTGCGTAAGCACACAAAAAAAATTTTTCAGGAAGGTGTTTCAAATCTTCGAAATCAGAATCAAAAGATTAAAAGAATATTTTGCTTTTGAATTCATGAAAAGTCTAAGGGTAGAAGATAGTTTTGATCAGTTCTATGATTATCTTGTGAAAAAAATGCGATTCGATTTTTCGACGGCTTGCAAATCCGGAGCTTATTCATGAGAGAAGCCACAAACGTTAATTATGGAAAAAATTTAAAAGTAAATTGTTGATTGATGAAAGCCGCACAACAACTAATTGCTCAGAAAAATATTATATTAGGAGAAAAAAAGGTACATGTGATTATTTATTTTGAAATATAGAAAATTTCTTCGGTTGCTTACCCCATTAAAAGCAGACTTTCTGGAAAATAAAGCTGATTTAACGAAAAAGCTTAGCTGACTTTTTCAAAAGCCACTGACCGTCTAGGGTAAGAGAGTTACGAATCCTTCTAAAAAGATGTGTAATATCTAGAAAGGCAGCTGAATTTTTTTAAAAAGTACTTTTAAACTAAGGTGTATGTTTTTTCCGGGTCCTGGTGTTTTTGAGGGTCGCTCACTACACTTTTTGAGCTAAAAAGATCCCATGAAGTCGTCAACTTTGCGTAATCCGTATGAATCATCGTCGTATGCACTAAAAATCGGTGAAGTAATCTTTCGGTTAAAATTTAAGTTGAACACAATTCTGCATCCCTCTCATGCTACATGCTTAAATAGCGGTCCATTTAAAGTCATTCTTTGGCAGAAATAAACATGAAATGGAAATGTTAACATACTTAGTTCTGTACGACGATTTACGACGGAAGCCTTAAACACCGGCTATTCTCAGAATGATTCAATGAAGGAATGACGCTCTTCGTTTCAGTTTGTATACCTAACACGTGTAAATTTCTAAACTTCAAGTTAAATACAGCTTGTAGCTGCTTCAGAGAGAGTTAGCGAGAGAAACAAAGAGAGAGAGGTAGAGAACCAAGGCAAACAAGTCGGGAAGTTTTTTGATTGATAGAATCTTCTTATTGCCTGAAAAGTTTTCTATACAACCGCATCAACTGCTTAATTGAGGGAAGCTTCTTTCTGAGATCGAATGGGATGACATAGGAAACATGTAATGACGTTCTTCGCCTTTTTCACAGCGATGACGAAGTTCGGCGCTGAATTGGCAATGGTGTGGTAGTAAGCACAGGAGTCCGGCAGCTCGATTTAGTCTCTTGACGTAGGCTTGATTCCTTAGAGAATATTAGCGAGAATGTTACTGTAACTGCTTTATATCGTAGCTATTCTATTCTGAAGTTGGGGATTCGGGCTTACTGCTCAATCGTCCTTCCACTGAGTTGTCCACACTAAATTTCCGGTAATAGATCTTTGGTCTTAAATAATCATATTAAGTTCTCGTCCACAATCTCACTTGAAAGTACTGTCTAAGCTAAAAGAAACCGAACACTCCTGGAACAAAAGAGAGTAGTTTTTCCTGTATAACTTCCAACATGATTCTAGTAATATAATGAATCTTCTCGAATAGCATGGGAAGAATGTTTTCATTGGAAACGTTGTTTTAGAGTTTAAAGGACGAGCCCACAATTATGATATGAGCTTGACCCGAATAAAGAGCGCTATCTTATCTATTCATTTTAAAGCTGGGAGTCATCTCTCGGTCTTTAATTTGCTCTCAAATCGTCTTCTTACCGCCCTTTTTGACTTAGTTTTTTCTCTACTCACTTTTCCTCAGTGGTTTTGAATCACAACCAATTTAGAACACGGTTCTTCACTACTAAGTTTCGCCCCATTGTCTGTTTAGTTAGTGTTAACCTAATCGAATATTCTCTGACATGTTTTCATTGTTCTTTTGTGTGGGTTCAGTGTTTGCAGAGTTGACAACCTTTCGAAATTGTTGAATCACTGCAGAAACAACAGTCAGAAATTGAGGAGGAATACCTGTCTCATAGAAGCTAAAATAAGCCATCTGAGGCCGTATGCATGGAGCAATCCAAAAGGATTATGAGCTTGGATTAGCAGTTATCCAAATACATTTCACTAATCCGGTATGCATGGAAGCTATAATACTTTTGGATTAGAGATATTCCGACAAAATTTTTTTTAAACTTTTTTGGATTTTGTAATCCTTGGATTTGAATAATCCAGATTGTTATAATCTGTTTTCCATGCATACGGCCTATGTGGTCAAATGTAATCGGAAAGCATGACTGCAATACTTAATTCGACGACATGAACCAGGAAAGAAAAAAACAAATACCATTTCGAGGGTTGTCATCTTTAATGTTGATCTTTTTTCTTTTTCGCCTATATATGTACATACATCATCGCGTCAAAAACATACATCATCGCGTCAAAAAAAAGTATGTCATCATCATCAATCGCGTCAAAATTCTTCTTCTTCTTAACGTTGTCCCGCGATGGCAGTATCCGCTTTGTGGATCTTCTTTATCCACTTGTCCCGATCGAGGGCATCTCTCGGGCTTAGATAACTGACTTTCAAGTACGCATTGATGGTGTCTTGCCATAGCTGCTTCGGTCGCCCTCTCGGACGCCGAGATTGCTCGCTGCTGGTTAAAGTTTCCGGTGATGCTCTGCTGACGTGGCCGAACCATCTCAGCCGATTGTCGCGCATCTTCTCGTCGATGAGGGTGGCGCCAAATCTTCTCCTTATGGTCTCATTTGGTGGGTGCTCGCGGAGAGAGATTCCCATGATCCAACGGATCATACGCATTTCCATAGTTTGTAGGCGTCGCTCAACTGTTTTCGTAGTTGGCCAGCACTCGGTTCCATACAAAGCTACGCAGCGCACTAATGTCCGATACATCTTCGACTTGAGGCGCAGAGGCATCTTTCGGTCGCATAGTACGCCTGTTACATCTCCCCATTTCATCCATGCTCCGTTGACATGTGACAGTACGTAAGAGTCGATGCCTCCGTTGCTCTGTATATTCGATTCAAGGTAGCGGAAGCAGGTGGACTTCGTCAGTTCTTCGCCGTTCACCTTGATGGTGTCTTCGGAGGGTACTGTTTCCAAGTACTCCGTCTTTGAGGTATTCAGACGTAGTCCAAACTGACTGAGTCGGCTGCTCCAGTCTTGCACTTTTCGCTGAAGCTCTACTCTCTTTTTAGCTCTCAGGAACACGTCATCCGTGTACAGGATAGTCCATGCAAGGTCACCCTGTAGGTCACGCGTAATAGTGTCCATGACAAGAATGAAAAGGAGTGGCGATAGCGCTGATATTTGATGTACACCCACATTCGTGGCATCTAGGTAGAACAGCCGGACCCAATCAATTAGAAGTTCAGGCACTTCGTGGTCCCGAAGAGCGTACATGATGAGCTCGTGTGGTACTCGGTCGAATGCTTTCTCTAGATCGAGAAAAGCGAGATGGAGTGGTTGCTGCTTCTCCCTGTGTTTCTCCATCAGCTGGCGAGCAGTGAAAACAGCGTCTGAAGTGCCTGTCCTTTGACGAATCCACATTGGTTGCGTTGGAGCATGACGATTTTTCACAAGCGCTGTTCGAAGATTTTCATTGTACGGCAAAGAAGACGTATATGTCGATAATTCGAACAGTTCGCTGGATCTCCTATGTTCCATGATAGATGAGCTTAAATCCTTCACCGATGTTCCGTGACTTCTGCCGTTTCCATCTTGTCTCCTGGACGCATGCGATATCGATTCTGCGGCGTTTGAGAAGGTCCGCTAACTCACGGCAGCGCCCGGTCAGTGTGCCGATGTTGAGGGTGGCGAATCGGACTTTTCTCGATATGAGATTTGGTCGTCTGTCTGCCAGTTGCCCGCGCATTTTCTTCAAGTTAGTGGGACATGGCCAACGTGCGTCGCTTCCGGGGGACGCCCTGTAGCACGGAGATGTGTGATCCATGTAGTTGCGATAATAATTTGCCGACCGGCCTGTCGCTCGGGCCTGGCGTCGGTGTGCGCGTTCAGCTTAGCTTACTCGTACGAGTTAGCAGTTTCCGATGGCATCACGTGGAGGAACGGAATCGCGTCAAAATTGACTTCCTGTTAATTACAGAAAAAATAACCCGGTTTAGAAAAATACTTCACCATGAGAAATGGACCCCTTCAAACGAAACACTCGTCTTTGGATGATACGTAATTCTTGTAACATTAAAATTAGGGTGCTATCGCTATGGCTACTCCTGGTATTAATCTCTCACATCCAGCGCTCTTCGCACAAATTTCCAATATCCGTGCCTTGGAGAAGGGAAGAACGGATGACTTTCAACTTTGAGTTGATTGATGTTGATAAAGGTTTGTGCATCAATAACCTCTTGGGAAATATGAAGAGATGAGCGTCCCAATAGACAGTACCTGATATGCGAGTTCGATGTCTTGCAAGACATTGTGAACGTCGAGGGTGAAGGAAAGATAAGGCGAATATGACGACCATCGATAGCAACAGCTTCTGAAGACGCTTCTTGCAGGTGATGTCGGCAGCCGCTGAGGCTCTGCAAACAACACATTGCACAGCTGAACTTGATTAAACCATCGCACGGAGCTATTCCACCGGGCGGTATTGAACCCAGTCATTTCTCCTATATCCGGGCGCAAGCATGCGACCATTACATCACGGTGACACATTGATATCATGTGCGATAGTGCTATATGAAAGGCAAAAAACCCGTTTGTTGCACCTTGAACAGCTGCTTGTACTAATGCACGGGCAAAAACTAGTCCGACAAGCGAGTTCGAACCGAGTCGTTTCTCTTATACATACAGGGTGCGTAAAAAATATTGCAACAAAGTTTGACGAAGCGGACACTCAAATTCAACTGTACCTCATGTTGAGGTGTTTTTATTTTTCCAAATGTTTTCTGCGTATTGTGACCAAAATTCGTTTCAATCCGTTCACTTTGAAGGGTATGGTGGCCGCGAACAAAATGCGCATTGAGATCATCGCCATGCAGACACAAAACCGGGCTCCCGCAGACATCGCTCGTCTTCTGAAACTGCACCGAGAAACTGTTCATCGGGCCATTTCACGTTTCGAGGAGGTCGGAGGCACTGAGGTCCGTCATCGGAAAGGACGCCCTGCGATGGTAACTGGCCGAAAAAACGTGAAGAAGATCAGAGACCGCATCTTCCGGGATCCGAAGAGAAGCATGCGAAAAATGGGCCGCGAACTTCAGATTTTGGAGTGATCAGTGAGGAACATCGTTCACAACGTGCTCGGTATGAAGTCGTATCGGTGCAGGAAGCGTGCGCTGGTCAGCGACCAAAATAAAGCTGCGAGAACGAAGAAAGCGCGCGCATTGTTGACTCGAGCGCGCGAGGGTGAGATGCACTGCACCATCTTCAGCGACGAGAACCTTTTCAAAGTTGAAGCTGCATTCAACAGCCAGAATTTGCGCGTATTGGCTAAGACACCTACGCTGGCAGACCTTGGAGGAAGAATCGTGAACCGGACACAACATATAGCGCAGGTGATGGTCTGGGGAGCGATCTGCTCGAGCGGCAAAAGTCCACTTGTCTTCATAGAGCCCCACGTCAAAGTCGACCGTCAAGTTTACCTGAAAACCATCCTCCAAGTTACTCTGAAACCCTGGGCAGATGCCCACTTCAACGGAAGCCACTACTTCTTCCAGCAGGACGGAGCCCCTTCACACACTGCCAAAACCGTTCAAAAGTGGTGCAAACTCTCGCTACCCGCCTTCATCGCAAAGGAAGAATGGCCCGCGTCGTCACCCGATCTTAACCCGCTAGATTACGCGATCTGGGGCAAAATGCAGGCCAAAGTGTGTGCTACCGCCGCTCACCGAAGTTTGGATTCCCTCAAAGCCGATCTCAATAAGTACTGGGACTCTCTCTCTCCGCAGTACTTGCGCGCATGGGTCGACCAGTACGATGGCAGACTTCGTGCTGTCATTCGTGAACATGGAGGCCGATTCGAATGAATTTTATACACATCGTACATACCGGTGCTATGAATGAAACCTGTCAATTTCAATTTCAAAGCTTTCATGAAAACCAAGATATGGATCAATATCCGTGTTGCAATACTTTTTACGCACCCTGTACATACTTCGACCAAGAGTGCAAGCGCTCTACCTAGTTCTCAAAGTCAGTTGTAACTAGAAGTCTTTTTTGTGACCCCAGATTTTCGTACTTGAAGGATTGATTATCACTTTCACAAGTTACAGCAGTCATCTGCGTAAGGGCATGAAGAAAACATGTTTAGTAACGAAGGCTCTTATTGGAGAGTTCGCCAACTTCCAAATTCGTAACAACACTTCTAAATGAGTTTTTCAGTTCTTACCTTCCACTCTCCTTAGGGCCCCTAGCCCGCTGTAAGGCTCTCTTCTACCTTAAGAGCCTCCCTTCCTCTATCTCCCCTTCCCGATTGGCTTTTATAGGTTCCCTTTTTTCCTTTAGGTCCCCCCTTTCTCTTATGCTCAGGTAAACTTCCCTTTCCCAACTCCCTTCCTAAATAGATGCTTGTTGAATTGTAGTTATTAGGTCAAGAACTTTTTCATTAAGAGTATGTTTTAAATAAAACCATCTTTTATATGAATTATACATCTTAAAATTAAGAGAAAAAAGCAACTTGTTAGTTGCAAGTGTTTATTTATTAGGTTGGCTGACACAAAATGTTGACCTCTTTTGGGTAGAATTTTTATTAAATTATCTAAAAGTTTTTGCTCAAAAAAGGTGGAAGTTCAACTAAAATAGGTATACGTGTCACTGTTTTAGGTTAACCTTTCTTTCAAAAGAGGTAGGTTTTTTGAGAAAGGTAGACGTGTCACTCAATTGGGTAGACGTTTCATTGAATTAGGTATACTGTAATCGGCGTCCTATCATTATTATTCATTCCTCTCCCCTGCCCCGCCACCCTATACCATGAATCCTTCACCATGTTTGCTTTGCAGATCCTGTGTGATCTTTACAATACTTTGCTTTTTTTTATTGAGCAAGAAGTTTAGTGGATAAATAGGTTTTGGATAACTAAAGCATCTCCTTTACATCAGTCTCGGCTAAGATCAGTCTCGGCTAAGAACTAAAACAGCGGGCATCTCCTTTACATCAGTCTCGGCTAAGATCAGTCTCGGCTAAGAACTAAAACAGCGGGCATCTCCTTCACATCAGTCTCGGCTAAGATCAGTCTCGGCTAAGAACTAAAACAGCGGGCCTCTCCTTTACATCAGTCTCGGCTAAGATGTCTCGGCTAAGAACTAAAACAGCGGGCATCTCCTTTACATCAGTCTCGGCTAAGAACTAAAACAGCGGGCATCTCCTTTACATCAGTCTCGGCTAAGATTGCATTGTCAGTAGTTCGAACTTTATTCATTCACAAACCCGTAAATCCATTCATAGATACAAACAGAGTGGAGAAGCAAGAGCCAAGAAAGAACACCATTCCTCTCTTAGAAAATGTACACAATACGCAACGTGTGAAAGGCGAGATTGCGCCAAAAGACGAGCACACCTAAAAAACTAGGCGGCAAGAGAAAATATCCTAGCGAGAATGAGACGAGGCCAAAAAGACGAGATAATATCCTAGCAATGAGTTTGACCACGTTCCTAGACGCAGCTATGAAGTTCCTGTCAGATATATTAACAATTGACGGCGGATAGCTAGACATGCAGAGTAACTGTAGACACTACTTCAGAGAAAATCTCTACTCATCTCCACTCAAGTATACGGATACAAGGTAGTCACAAAATGCAAATAATAAGTTATACCGATCTTATTATAAAGCTCCTATTCTCTTAATCTCCCATATTAATACGCCTCATCAAGAAGAGAAGTTTAGTCATCATTGGACGCTTAGCATTCGTAAACTGAGGAAAAGTCAATAACCATATTACCAAGTATCGAATACCAATTATTTAAAGATGTTGAACAAAAGCTCTGCGTAGTAGA
The DNA here is from genome assembly GCA_964056735.1 of Allodiplogaster pararmata. Classification (NCBI taxonomy): domain Eukaryota; kingdom Metazoa; phylum Nematoda; class Chromadorea; order Rhabditida; family Diplogasteridae; genus Allodiplogaster; species Allodiplogaster pararmata. The sequence continues at coordinate 26,455,368 of OZ057408.1, forward strand.
TCGAAATTGAATGCTTCTTCTTTATGAAAAATACAACTCTTTTAAAGAACATCAAAAACATTTCTCAGAAGAAGTCGATCTAATAAACCGGGAATGAAACCGGAAGTCTGCTTAAAGTTGACTATCAGGGAAGTCACCTAAGAGGTGACTATTAGGGTGGACTGTCCCGAGATGACTAGAAGAGTGCATTCTCGAGGGTACTCGCCATCGCCAGATCATCTCCAGTCGAGTCCGGATATCCCAAGTGTTCGAGAACTTTTTTCGCTCCGTCCGCTTCAATTTTTCAGAATTCACTTTGTTGAAGAAAAGACTCGGTTTATAACTCTACTCAGCTATAACCGGAACCCTTTAAACAATAAGCTACTTAAGCCGAATCAACATTCGAAGGAGCCTTTATAAAAACAACTTTTTAAAAAACTGCATAAAATAATCATTTTCTTCTCTGCGTGAAGCAGACCCCAGTTGAAGCAGACCCCAGTCCAAGGGCTTAAATGGGCACGTCCGACACTGTGTTGACCGGCCTCTGTTTGAGTTCCAGGAAGTATCTGTTCCATCTCTCAAGTTATTTTATGCGGTTTTTCATTTTTTTAACGTTCGTTCGAATCTTGAATACTTCGTTCGAATATTCAACCCTATCAGTAAAAATATATCATCATGTCGATGGGAGGTATATTTCTGCTTTTTGCAGGCTTCTGTAATTTTGGACGCACTAGAAATATCTCGTACCCTGCCAGAAATCGAGAAGAAAACTGATCTCGGGAGCTATTATAAAGTGTGACCAACCAATCTCCCAGTCTCTATTCAAATAGAGAGCATTGAAGTCATCTCTTGCACTTGACCAGACTTGCTGCAGTTCTGTGTCTGCCACTAAGCACACTTTGCACACTTTCAAGATCTGCAACATCTCGTTTCGAGTCGCTTTAAACCTTTAAAAGGCTGAACAAGTGAAAACAGACTACCGATGACTGAAAACCGAAAATCAGTGCTCACTACTTCAATAGATTTCTCCAATTAGCGAATTAATCCCTACTAACTTACCATTTTCCGAAGAGTATTGTCTGGGTCGGCAGAGAAAATGGCTTGAGAAGTCGAAAAAAGTATATTCAAGGGAAAGCGACCGGAGCTTCTTCTGAAATCATCATTCGCTCGAACTTTATCGTGTATCCCGTTATATACTGTAGCGATCATCTCGAATATACTGTAACTTGACCTTCTCAGAAAAACTGTAACTGAACACATCAAATATACTATAAACAAAACTTAGCTAATTACAGCTCCTGTGTTCTGCAGCCATGTTGGTCCTATCAAAGCGCAGTTTATGAGCCCTTACTTCTCGATCGGTAACTCGGAAACTCTCGATTAAAAAGCTTCGGTGATATGAACACTGTTGCTCTATTACATGGTTTCCCCTTCCGAATGTCCATTTTTTTCTTCATCAAAAATTTTCTTGACATTGCTCACATTTACCTGGCAAAAGTTTATTTACCCGCAAACTATGATGGCTATAACTCTTACAAAAGTTACCGAACCTGTCCGACCTTGGCACACCAAGTCATTTTTCTCAACTTTCCCTCTCAGCTACCAATGCACTTGGTCAAGTGTCCTTATAAAGGTCCTTTGAACTTGAGGTACTGCACAGACCTTGAGTAGAAGGCGAGAGAAGCCGCAAGAACTTCGCTCATATCCAAGAACTGCAGAAGTGCGGTGAAAGATCGAACCAGGAACTCGTACAGTTCCCGCACGTCCCCAGAGGACATTACCTGCAAGAATAATCATCAAGACTACTCTAAACTCTATCATGATTCTCTATTCTTATTCATGACTAGTATATACTTCATGACTACTCTATAATCCATATTGACTTCTATCTATACAGTACCGCCCGAAATGTTATCATATATAGATTATTGAACATAACTTTTTTCAAACATAACGTTCAAAGCTCAAATTTTCACAGAAGTTTTTTTGGGCGTCTGTACCGTACCGGACAGCTTTTGGAAAAATTTATTAAGTATCTCCAGGAAATACATCAAAATTGACAACCTTCTCTTTTTCAGTTTTTTCTCCATGAATTTTTTGTTGAGTTTTTTTGTTGTTTTTTGAACTTAGTTCATACGAATTATGTTTCAAGTCATTGTTCGAACTGTTTGACATCGAAATACAAGTAAAATCATGCAAGAAGCTGTTTTTTCTCAATGATGTTTATTATAAAAAAATTTTGTTTTGCGAACTTAATTCATACAATTTTTGTTTCAAGTCATGGTTCGAACTGTTGGACATCGAAATACAAGTAAAAGAATCTGAAAATTTGAGCTTCGTTTGGTTTTTTACAAAAAAGTTATGTTCAATAATCTATATATGATAACATTTCGGGCGGTACTGTATACCTCAGCACGACCCTCAATAGTTAAAAAATACCATGACTATGACGAATACTCTATACTTATTTATGAATACTCAATACTCCATGTGATTTATCATGACTACTCTATGCAAAAGACTTTCAAGAATACTCTATATTCTTTCAATACTATCATGAAATACTTTAATATAGCTTTCATGCTCTCAGCCTCCCTGACTATCCCGACTTCATTACACTTTTATTTCCATGATAAACATAAAAACCGCCTATTTTAAACACACGTTCATCAACGTTTCTCTTGCAGAAATCTGGACAGAGTTTATTTCGATGATGAAACCATGAATATTTGTCATTTCAAGTATGGCCCATGAGAAAAAGAGTAATATTAGGTTTAGAAAACGTACGATATGGTCGATATTAGGTTTAGAAAACGTACGATATGGTCGATATTAGGTTTAGAAAACGTACGATATGGTCGATGGCCCCCGCTATGAGGGTGACGATCGTCTCACTGGAATTGTTTAAGGCGAGTGACAGCACTTTCATCAGACAACTGAATTTTTCTTCTCTTTCTTCGAGACCGCGCTTATCAGACGAGACCACGTTCATGAAGAGCGTGATGAACAGCTATAAACACAAAAATGAATGAACAAGAAGAAAGATATTCATTACCGTGACAAAGTCCATCCAAAGCACATTTTCGAACATAACTTTGCAAAAAGCAAACATATTGTCTCAACATTTTCATGTTTTTGAAAGTATAGGCCATATTTGAAGACAGATAAGTTTGTTTCAAAATGAACGTGATAACTTAAACCTTGAATAAATTACCTGGCTTGTCGAAAAGGAATACTCAAGATTGACAATTGATGTATAACTACTGAATAATATCATTGTAGAACAACATTGAACAATAACTCACATTAATAACACGCTTGCGGAGAGCTATATTGTTGCGGGCCACAGGCTCGAAGCAACTTGTCGTCAGGAGCCAAAACAATGCTCGCATCAGTCCTTCCTGAATAGGGTTGACAACTGAACCTCACCAAACTTGTAAAATTTGTCCTTGTCGCCCGCCCAGTCTCTCAGAAGTTTTTTTAAACCAGTGAAAAATATCACAGACGTTGGTTGATTCGTTAATAAAACAACTAAATACATATTCGTAAGCTAACGAAATTTTAGATGTAAAACTCGGGCCTCGACTTCAATTTCGAAAAAAAGTTTGTTGATGACTCTTCTTCCCCTTCAGTCGAAAGGTACCGCCCGATAAATAAAATTTCAGCAAATCCTATGAATTGAATCACAAAATTATTTATCACAAAAAACCAATTTGCTTATCAAGATTTCTAACAAAATTAGACGGGGGGAGAGAGAGTGGGAGATAAATTTGTGAAGAGAAAGAGAGTAATGAGAGAGAGAGAGAGAGAGAGAGAGAGAGAGAGAGAGAGAGAGAGAGAGAGAAAGGAGGACGAACATCGAAAACGATGTCTTTCTCCACCATCGTCTCCGCATCACACGCAGTCTGCAGAAGGTGCGAAGAGAGGATAAGCAAGTAGTCAATCAGCTCAAGGAGCTCCAGGAGTTTTTTCTGGAATCATAAAATGATAATGCTTTTCTGAATAAATTCGAAGATGAATACATAGATAGAGAAAAGAGACAACAGAGAGAGAGAGAGAGAAAGAGAGAAATAGAAAATGTATAACTCACTTGAGAAATAGAAAATGTATAACTCACTTGATTCATGTGGTTCTTACTCAAGTCAAGCGCCAAATTCTCCTGAGAGAAATTCACGAGCATACGCACCGTGTACGGCAGTCCCTTGTTCTTCAGCAGCCAGATCTGAACCGAAAGATTGTGTCAAAATCATAACCTTATCATACTGTAACTTGATGATAAATGTATCACACTGTAACATTACCCGTACCCCCTTGAGAAAGATAAAGGTTTTAATTCAATTTTCTTCTCATTTCCAATTTTTTTGCGCCGATAAAAAACGCAGCTTTTTATCGCGATTTGAATAATTTCATAGGCAATAAAGTCAGAAACTTGACCGACATGTCAGTCTGCCTTTTGCGTCCTTAACTCATTACAAATCAGTGACGTAAGAATCGGATAAAGTCAGTCAAAATAAAAAATGCTTCGTGTTTTATAACATCGAAAAGAAAGCTTTCAAAACTTAGGAGATGGAAAAAAACTGTTTTTTTTCTTTTTGCAGGACTAAAAAACAAATAAATTTCAAACTGAATATCTATCTGCCGCGAAAATTCCACATGCGATTAGCGATTAAATATCTTTAATAACTATTGTTGTTATTTGTTTACCGAAATTTCTTAAGAAAATTTTTTCGCGACAGTTTGTTTAGGATCCTTTAGAGTCCGGAGAAACTACCAATGTCATAGTACACTAGCACTTTCTCTACCAATGTCATAGTACACTAGCACTTTCTCTACCAATGTCATAGTACACTAGCACTTTCTCTACCAATGTCATAGTACACTAGCACTTTCTCTACCAATGTCATAGTACACTAGCACTTTCTCTACCAATGTCATAGTACACTAGCACTTTCTCTACCAATGTCATAGTACACTAGCACTTTCTCTACCAATGTCATAGTACACTAGCACTTTCTCTACCAATGTCATAGTACACTAGCACTTTCTCCTAGATCCTCTTCGCGAGACCTATTTGTTTAAATTTCTAGGGCAAGAGGTTTTTTTTACTATTATGACTCAATATCTAAACGATAAGTGGAAGTCAATTCCATCACCTTGACATCATGCCGATTACTCGCAAGGCTAGTGAAAATAGCGGCGGCATGATACTGTAGGACGTAGTCTTCATATAAGCTGGCATGCATTGTCGTCGCTACCTCAAACACAAACTTTTAACACTATGTTGCATTTGAACCTTTCAAATAGTACTACCGCACGGAATATCAATGTTTTACTGTAGTGTAATGGTAGCGCGGATAGAGATATGAGCAGGGGTTAAATGGAGCCGCCCAATTTGGGTTTACATGTATCCGCCGCTCAAATTTTGGTGAAAAAAGAAGAGGGGATGAAGGAAAAGGGTAAGAAAAGTGAGGGAGTTTTTTTTGTCAATAGTGTGTGTACATGTATCCGCCGACGGGAGCGATCCGGTCACTATTTAACCCCTGCTCTCAAAGGGGTTTGGCCCTTTTTACAAAATGACAGAAAAATTTTGAGTATCCTGTAGAATTGTGCTACGGCTAATAAAAGTTCAAAGATGATTGAGCGAATCTCGAAGATATTTATCATCAGGGGATAAATAGTCATGTCAGACCTTCTGCCGGAGGACCTCTGTTTTTTTTAATCATCAGGGGGACCTCTATGTGAAAAAATTTTCCGCTTTCGGCGCTGGATATGAGAAAAGGCTAGGTTCGAACCTGCCCGGTGAACTAGCTTTTCGGCTTGATCAAATTTCTTCTCTACGAGAAACTGTGTTACTCAGCTTTCAAAGACTGAATGTATGTGTCATAAAAAAAATTACGGAAAATTTTTGAATCCTGTACTTGTAGTATCGTATTTTTTGCCTTCTTCAGTGCCATTGAGCGGTGGTTACATATGGCGTTTAACAAGAGTTTTAATCAAAACTATGTTAGAACATGTCGTTCACCCACGTAGCCAGCCTAATCAATTGGCTCGAAAAAGAACGATAACTCCGAGACTGTAAGTGTACTCAGAGAAAGATAAAACTATAGCTATACTTGGATACTGTGAAATAATTTCGGTACTGTAAATGTACTGAGTACTGTACCTTCTGGGTGATGAACAGGGCGGTTTTTGATGTTATCCGCGGATGATGGCACATGGTGGCTAGAATTCGGAAAATGTTCCGATTGCAGTTGGACTGCGGATCTTCTTTACCGGCTATCGTAAGGCATTCAGCTAGTCTCTGAAGGTAGAGTTAAGAGTTTGAAATATGTATTTGTATGTTTTATTTGCAAGGGAAAAAATAGAAAGAGAGAGAGAGAGACAGAGAGAAAACGAGAAAGTAAGATGGAGAAGAAAGAGGATAAAAAGAAGATAATGAGAGGAGAAAACAAGGGGAGGAGAGAGAAAAGAGAAAGACAGAGAAAACAATAGATATACAGAGAAAGATGGAGAATAAAAAGAAAAATAGAAGGTAAAAGAAAAAACTAGGAGAGGAGAGAGAAAGACAGATACTTCACTGTCTTTCGCTCTCCATGTGTTGTCGCATTCATGACGAATATAGGAATGAATGAATAAATAGAAATAGAGCGGTCGAGGAGGAAGGAAAGTGTTATACAACGAAAAAAGCTAGCCTGGGGCCCATTTCCCTCGGCAAAGACATGAAAGAAAGGACTGTCTTCTCGCTCGGAGGGTCGAATGAGGCAGTAGAGGACGTTCGTCGCTGCCATGAAGACGTCAAATCTCAAAACAAAAAGTCCGCTGATCAACAACTTTTTTTCGATACCATTCGTTATATGAATGTGCGGGCGTGGCATAATGGCAGTGTGCTCAACTATTTGCTAAAAGTATCATGTTCTATCAATATATTGTAAAACTTACAACCGATCAATACTCTAGACAGTTTATAAAAATAAATAATTAAGAACAAATAATGAAAGGATGTTTGTAATATGTATAATAAAAGACTACCTCTTTTCTTGCATACATCTGGGCACGAAATTCTCTGAAAACTCCTCGAAGAAAAAGTCATCGACCTTCATTTTCAGTGTGTTCTGAAACACATATTAATATTATTGGATAGTATTATTAAACTGGGTAGTATAGCTCTTCAAAGGATGGCAATGCCGGACAGGCCTGGGCCAGCCACCGGACAAAACATCAGCCGATACTCCGCTATACTTATCAATGGCGAGTCGAGGCGCCAGTCAAATAGCCTCTTGCTTATCTCCGGTCAACGACAGGCGAGACGTCTCTACTCCCATCCAAAACGATGCTAGGCCGGATTGACCACCCACTCACAAGGCCTATAGCATAAACAGATTGCTTCAACGATGTCCGCCTTCACAAGGTGTAGCATGACAGTCTCAGGACTGCAAAGGACATCAAAACCCTTCTCCGGACGCATCTCGTCCGAAGAACACGAGAACCTCTCTTATTAAAGAGAGTGTTCATAACCAAAAGTCTTCGATGCGGGCTGCTTGCCGGCAACAACAACATTAAACTAATACATTAATATTATTAACAACTGTTGAATTACTGATTATGATATCATAGAAAACAATGTTAAACCTGAAGGTTTTTTTGGGAAGAAGTTGATAAGAAACTGTTGACATAAAATGGGTCAACCAAAACAATATAGAAGAACTTATGTTAACTTGGTTATCAATTTTACTTCTCGTATGACTTGATAATATTTTAATTCACAAATTGATTGAAACAATGTGTAATTCAAAAAAAGAACTGACGCGGACTAGAATACTATTGCAGATGAGTCGGTTCACCAGATCGAGAAGGGAATTGACGAGTTGCCAATTGGCCGACTTTTGACTCACCAGCATGCGACCGAACACATCTCGGAAGTAATCTGAAGAACCAATACAACTTCTTCTTTTTCTTCCTAGCGTTTGTCCCGCCGCCGGGCAGGGTCCGCTTTGTAGACTGCACTACGCCATTTCACCCGATCAGCTCCGTCTTCAGTCTTCAGCCCGGCCGTCTTCATGTCTACTTCGATGCAGTCTCGCCACCTAGTTTTGGGTCTGCCTCTGGGTCTTTTGCCCTCTACTTAAACAACTACAATGTCAACCAATACGTCTACCAGGGCCAAATAAACCGTTCTGAAAGATTCTGGCCCTGCTTATTCACCACTTAGAGGAAAACCTGGTTAGTTTTAATACTGACAATCTCTTCTCCGACCCGGGTTAAACATTAGATCTTGATTGCTCTTCCTCAAATCATTTAAAAACTTCATTTCAGAAAAAAACGTGTCAAATATCAAAAAGAACGCGCTCTTTTCAAATTAGGCGACATAAGAAATACAGAATGAATGAATGAATGAATGAATGTCGACCATTGTTCCCAAGGCCATTCGCACAAGTGTTGTTGAGAATTTCGAAAAACACCGTTATAAGAATGTAAAATAATAAGGCGCTTTCCTTTCTCTGCAGGCTGTTTCTTCCCACCCACAATAAGAGCATGCTTATCAAGAAAAACAATGATGCGGCGGGAACGGCAGGCCTTTGAGAGAGCCAACAGCGCGTGATGTAAAAGAGAAGCTGCAGACCATCGGAGCATTTGTGTGATTAGCTTTCTTATTTTCTCATATGTATTGCGCATAGATTTCAAGCGCAGTGTAGGTTAGAGAAACACACTGCTTCTCTCCCCTTTGAATCTATCCAGACTTACACTTGGAAAGCGGTAGTTTTTTTCTTCTCAGTTATAACAATTACAGTAACCTTCGCTGAGCTGTTTCATTTATAACGAGAATGAGTCAGGATTAGGGGATTAATAGTCACCCAGCTATGTTGGCGAATACATGTTCGCGCCGAAAACGATCTACATTCTCTTCTCTTTAGGTTTCACTTTACCTCTGATTCTCTTTCCAATCTTTCTGCCTTTCCCCATCACTTTTCAAATTCGCTCGCCGCGTACAAACATGCCTTAGACAGGTCTCATTCAAGGCTTGGTCTTAATGAACTGAGTTTTTCTTTTTGAATTTTTTCTTATTTTTTACAATTATACAACTTAATTGGATTTTTATTTCATTTAATTCAATTTTACTTATATACGAAAGCAATGCCTTTTGCTGGATACTTTGCGATTTGTAACATCTGTCTGTAATGATCACGAGATAAAGATGATGATGAACTGATAACAAGAAGAATTTTATCGATTCACTTACAGCCACTGCAGCCACTGACGCCTCGAATCGTATGATGTGGCGAAGTGCTATCTACACAGCGGACCCCGCTCTTCAGCGGGAATAACGCTAGGAAGAAGAAGAAGACTTACAGCCACTGCAGAGGCGATCAGCTAGATACTTGGCTCCCGCGACAGGGGGATCCTTGGCATTGACCATGTTGGCAATGAGTTTGGCAGCCGAAAGACAGTATTTAGACCTGAGCAGCGCATGTATTTAATTTCTTGTTCAAGTTTTTTCCTTCATTTTTTCATTTATTTTTTTTTCGACTTCTAATAGTTTTATCGCCGGAGTATTTTTTCAACATCGTTGAATCAATTTGTTAACTATTTTCAACGACGACTATTCACTGAGAAAAGATGGATTTCTTGAAAATATGTGTGGGAATCTAGTTTTTTTAACCTAAATTGCGGGTAGAATCTATGCATTATTCAAAAAGCTAGTTATACGATTTATATGTTCAGGAAACATTTTCTATTTTCCATCGACCGTTTTCGGTATGATCTCCAATGCTTATATTCTTCTTCTTCTTCCTCGCGCTTGTTCCCGCCTCGCGGCAGGGTACGCGCTCCCCTGAGATGCAGGACAGACCTATCCTGGTAGAACCAGTGGCTGCCTGCTAGATCACTGCTAGTGTGATTAGCAGCAGTGGGGAGAGTCAGATCTCCAATGCTTATCATTCCCTCATTATTAATCTTTTTGATCTAAGCGCTTCTCTACGATTCTTAAGATGCAGCCTGTTTATTACTATTGTTCCAAAATAATAAGCATACCTCAACATTGCTGATGATATTGCAACAATCATGGGTTAAATAGTGACCAGATCGGTCCCGTCGGCGGATACATGTACACACACTATTGACAAAAAAAACTCTCTCTCTATTATTACCTTTTTCTGTATTCCTTTTTTTTAAATTTTGAGCGGCGGATACATGTAAACCCAAATAGGGCGGCTCTATTTAACCCCTGGCAACAATGAAATGACACTGTAAGGATCAAATGATAATGTACCGTCACTCATCATACTCAGGGGTTTTTAGTGTGCGAGAAAAAAATACAGACGCCAGCCGAAAACGGAGAAAATTCACATGAGTCCATGATAAAAAAAATTCCCATGATAAAAAAAAAACAAAAGCCCGCGAAAAAATTTTTTCATTTTCTCACAAAAGGGTATCCCCTTATAATTCGTGAAAACAGAGGCCCGCCGACAGAAGGTCTGACACGACTACTTAACCCCTGATCATAATGTAACGATCGATCATACTGTAACGTCTGACTAACTCCATGATGAGGAGGAACTGGATGAAGACATCCATCCTGTCACCCTCGATGGTTTCATAGATCATCGCCAAATGGTTCCGAGAGGAAGCGAACCAATTCAGAATGGTGTAGATGTAGTTCAAAGTATTCGCGTAGTTCTGGTTCCTCGACTGAAAACATCCTTCCAGTTACTGACATTCAATAAAGACACTTTTATTCTATTGACATTTCCCCTTAACTGTCAGTTAAATGACATTTTCCCGTTTCATTTTGTTCTAATGGCACTCATTTCCACATGACGCGCTCTCGGCTCTCTCAAAGGCCTGCCGTTCCTGCATCCTTTGCCTCTTTTCTAGGAGACTACTCATTATTATAACGTTTGAATTATACACGAAATTCAAACGTGGTCACGGATTGAATGGCCATGTCCATAGGTCACCAGCACTGTTGGAAATTTGGAAAAAGACCGTTCTTTGAGCGATGTCTAGCATAATCACTGTTGTTGTTGTTGTTCGCCCATAGGTCCTGTCAAAGGCAGTCCTTTGGTATAGGTTGGTGAAGGTCAGGAGTGTTTGTCCTTCTACACTCGCAACGCACTCTTCGCGAGACCCATTCGTTAACCGAAGAAGGGCAAGAGGCTATTTGACTAGCGGCTCGACCCGCCATTACAAAGTATAGTTGGTCCACGACGGGCAAGCCCGCTATCTCCAATGCACTTGTGCGAAGAGACATCCCTCTATCCGCCACCTGAGGACGCGCTCGATACCGGTGAGGGTGAACCGATTCCTTGAGATGGTGTGAACTTGTGGGCTGTAGCACCATCGAAGGCGAGAGAATAATCACTAGTTCTCCCTTCTCTACTCACTACATTCATTTTGTTATTGGCGAGTCACTTCGTAGACGAAACAAGCTTTCTTTTTGGACGCATAAATTAACATATGCTCTACAAAAAACATAGCAATTTCGAATACTCTCCATTTGAGATAGTTCCCAAACCCCTTCTGTTTCTGTGCTTGGACTCTAAAAATCAAATTCACTCTAAAAACCAGGTTCACTCGGCATCAAGATTCAAATGCAAGAGGAACAAGAAATCTTACTCGCGATTATTGAGAAGAACTTCAAATTTCTAATAGCACTCCAGCTTCCTTCTTTCAATTCTCATTCACCGCCACTGATCTACGATTTATGGCTCATGCATATTCTGTTTCGACTAAGTAACTTTCTCTGAATTTCTACGCGCACTGAATAAAGAATGAATGGATGAATGAACGAATGAATGCATGAATGAATAAATAATGAATGGATGAATAGATAAAGGAATGAACGAATGAATAGAGTTCTAACTGGTAATAATGTGTCCTTATGAGCATACAAGAGGGCGACGACATCGGAGAGTCGTTTTAGTATCTGTCTTAGCAGCTCCTGCGGAAGGGCGGAAAGAGGCGGGACCAGCAGGCAAAAGTACGCACTTTTCGTCCAATCCTTGATCTTTGCCTGAAAGCAATGAATGAACGAATAAATATCAAAATACTCAGTTCTTTGTTTTCAGTGCATCCTACGTTAGATGAAATGCGGTAAACTAGTTTTTTCTATCTGGTCGATTTGGTAAGAGTTTGGTAAATGAACATAGATTTGGTAAGAGTTTTGGTTAGAGCAATAAACATTAGTGTGTTTCTCAAACACGCCGAGCATGTAAAAACTATGCGCAAATCTATGCGATGTTCAATAAAGCTAGTGAGTGATAAGAACTCTCTAATCGTATGCATCCTCTGTTATATATCATATGCTCTCGCGCACTCTCAAAGACCTACCGTTCCCTCAATAGTCATCTTGATATACACATTCTTTCTGTGGGTGGAGAGAAACAGCCTGATATACATAAGAATAAAATTCGTTACAAACCCAAACTCTAAGCTGTTTAATTATTAGTAGCCCAATTGCTACTTCTTATTTTGCCATTGTAAATTATATTTTTTCCCGATTTTTACTGTGCACTCAATTGTATAATCATGTAACGATGACAATAAAATTATTATTATTATTAATGTCTTTACTTCTGTTTTTGGAGAAGTTAACCTTGCGAACCTCAAATATCGCAACAAGTTCCAACACAGTTTTTACAATTCTCTCACTCTCTCTTTTTTGTCATTAACTGGATTTAGATGGTTTAAATGGAACAATTTAGCGGCAAGCCCGATGATCAGTGGCAGTTAGTTCAGAGAATGAATCTTCTATCAAACTCGACCACTACGAAAAGCAGATCATTTCTTTTCTCTTTAGAAAAAATCGATATATTCTCTTTAGAAAAAAATCGATATATTTACTGTGAGTGTACAAAACCCCCCAAAAAACCCTCAAAACCCCAAACCTCCTTCTTATAAATCTGGACGATTCATCTTAGGGCTCTTCAGCTTTTTTGTTTAAAAAATTGACCAACCAAATCTGTGTGTGTTTGATTTGCTTCAAATTGCTCCAGAAGAGTTGTTAATTCGGAGACGGCACTTTGGCTGGGGTCAATATTCTCCACGGAGAGAGGACCAGGCGAGGACGTTGTCGCTGGTGTCCGCTGGTAAATTTTGTTTATTTGAAGAAGAAAACAAGAGCTCGAATTTTGGAACAAAAGTAGGCTTCATTCAAAACTTAAATATTTCGCCCTCTTCATTGATTCATCAATGCAGTAGAAAGATATTTTTTAAAAATTTTTGGTTAGGTACAGGATGTTTCTCTGACCCGCACTGCGGGTAAAAAATCTATGCGCTCTTCGAAAACCCCGAAAAACATTGAAATCTATGCACTTGGAAATTTTTTTCTCGGATTTTGGGTAGGGAGAGTCAGAATCATTATAAATATTGAATTTTGAACTCTGAATTTTGAACTCTGAATTTTTAAAAGTCTATGTGCTCGAAAAAATTGGGCGGGTGCTAAGAAAGACCCTGGTAAGGTAGTTTCCCAAACCATGGACAGATGAAGAAAAATTATTTCAAAACTACGGTGGTGTTGTGGCTTCTCAACTTTCCAAAGTTATTTCTTTTTGATCAGATTGAAACCTATGAACAAAACATCAATAACTCCTGACTTTGCTCTAATCTCTATAGCCAAAATAGACTCAGATGAGCATCTTTTTAAATTTCAACTATGATTAAAATCTCAACGATGTTCCGTCTTCTGTCAGTTAAAAGTTTATTCCCCCAATGAGACCTTTTCAAGCTTTTTTTTCAACATGAGAAATTATATAAACAACTCCAGAGTAAAACAATCAAACAAGCATAATCGTAATTAGCGGGCTGTTTCCATGGGTTAAATGGAGCCGCCCAATTCGGGTTTACATGTATCCGCCGCTGAAAGTTTTGAGAAAAAAAGAAGAGAAGATGAAGGAAAAGGGTAAGAAAAGAAAAGGAGTTTTTTGTCAATAGTGTGTGTACATGTATCCGCGCTTGACTTAAAAGGGTGGATGCAGACGATTAGAGCATTTGTACCACTAGCTTTCTTGTATAGCGCATAGAAATGCGCATAGATTTTACCGGCAAGGCAGGTTAGAGAATCACACTGGTAAGTAGCTTACGTATTGTGCAAAGGGTTTCAATTTATTGCTCTGACCCAGACACATCCACATAAATCAATGAGGATGAGAAATGTTGGCAGTGCTTGCAGGAATCTTCTTATTCTCCATACTGCTACTATGAATAAAAGGATTTACTTTAAAAGCATTCACTGATTTCACCAGGTCCGCTCCGTACCTCACTAAAAAAATTCTATATTTTGTGCAAAGGATGTTTAATCAGGGACCAGCTTTAGGCATTAATTAGTAGATTTGTTCATGAACAAGAAACGGTTAACTCACCCAGATCTGTGTTTAAATGGTACTAGAGAACCGCAAAAGTTCGAATTAGAGCCACCCGGAAACGGAGAGTAGTACTCGACTATTTAACCCTTTTCCTCTGCTTCACCACCATCAACTAACCCAAGGTTAACTCGTGCATTTTCAAACATCAACAAAGTTATTCCAAATAATGAATTAACGAACAAAACTGATTTTAGAAAAACGAACCAGTTCAATGAGTCGCATCATGGAGGAGGCATTTGACATCACTGACATCCGGTCATCCGCAGGGTGGACCAATGTCGTATATGACATTTGTGACATCGCCTTAATAAGGAACATAGTTAGAATATGTCTTAATTTTTCAAAAGGTCAATCGCCCGATTAGGTTTTTTCAAAAGATTTTTCAAAAGGTCGATCGCACTTTTTCAACTAGTCGAAACTTTTAGGGCTGAGTAATAATAAATGCAAGTTTTCTTTCAGTAACATGGATATGTTTTTTTTTAAAATTATACCTCAATATCTCTAGAAAATTAATTCTCTGTTAGGTCATTGAGGTATTTTGAGGTCAGTAAAGAAGGGGGGTCGGTAGGTTGGTCGCTCTAGGGGTCGGTAGGTTGGTCGCTCTAGGGGTCGGTAGGTTGGTCGCTCTACAAAACTTTTCTGCAAGTTGGCAGTTCACCTATGATAAGGCAAGAATTAGGTATGTTACAAAACAAGGTGCTTACAAAAATTAGGTACGGTATTTATTAGTTGAGAAAGTTAATAATGCTGATCCTCACACTAGCAGTGAACCAGCGGTCAGCCACTGGTTCTACCAGGATAGGTCTGTCCCGCATCTCAGGGGAACCCGTAACCCGCCACAAGGGTGGGAGCCAGGGTGTTTCTTAGCACCCGCACAACTTTTCTCGAGCGCATAGACTTTTTTTCAAATTTCAGAGTTCAACATTCAATTTGTCCATTAATTTGGACTTTCCCTACGAAAATCCGACAAAAAAATTTCAAGCTCATAGATTTCAATGTTTTTTCTATGTTTTTGAAGAGCACATAGATTTTTTTATGTTTTTGAAGAGCGCATAGATTTTTTTACCCACAGTGCGGATCAGAGAAACACCCTGGTGGGAGAAAGCGCGAGGAATGTTATCAATTATCAGTCTAACTAACAATTATCAAGTTAAAAATACATTCTACAAGCTAAGAAAACCGTGTGTCTTCAATTGAACCTGAATGGACCCTCGATTCAATATAAGTTTCCTGATCAACACACTTCTTACGCCTGGCGTAAAGGAACAACGCTGGATGATAAATCTCCAAATTCTAAGTTACACAGTTCAAAGGCAGTGACGCCTGGTTAAGATGACAAATGATTGAATTATCGCACAGAAAAAAAAGCTAGTCCACCGGGCGGGATCGAACCCAGACCATCTCGACTCAAACCGGGAGCGCGTGTTACCATTACACCACGGGGACACATTGCTATTCCGTGCGATTGTGTTATATGAAAGGCTCATATGACTTGTTCTCATAACAACACTGGCGTTCGACCCGAATAATGGAAAGTTCGAAATTCATTTTACATATGCTGTTGACTTTTGAAAAAGGAGCACACAAAGCCTTATTGAAATATCAGGGGGGGGGGCTCGAGTCTTACCCGTTGCTGCCATTGCTGGACTTGTGACTGCTGCATTTGCTGGACTTGTGACTGCTGCATATAGTGTTGATTGGCCCAAATCGCAGTTTGATGCTGCCTGATATCCAGAGCAGAGAGCTGTCTACAACCGAGCCACATGACACACACAAAAAGTCCCAATTCGGTTTTTTTTTCTTTCTTTCTTTAAATAACGGTCAATTGGGGTCATTTTGACGTTTGAGTGAATAAACGTAATAAAATATCATAAAAGTTCGGAGAACAGAGTATAGATTCGAAAAAACTGGACTATGTGAGAGAGAGAAAGTGACATAAAAATCAAAAAAGAGATAGAAAGTGCAAGAAAAAGTGAGCACGCGAGAGAGTGATAGAGAGCGACAAAAATTTAGAAAAGTTCAGAGTAAGAGGAAGAGAGAGGGAGATATTGAGAGAGGGAGCAAGAAGAAGAGATAGTAAGAGGGAGAGATAGAGAGTGACAGAGGGAGAGATAGAGAGAGAAGGGAGAGGGAGAGAAAAAAAAACTGAGAAAAAGAGGGATGAAAAGAGTAAGAGAAAAAGATAGAGAGTGAAAGAAAGAGGGAGATTTATAGAGAGGGAGAGGGAGTGATAGACAGACCCCTGAGTGTAGGCGGTCATCATGGCCGGATGCAGGGCGGCGGGGGGCGATTGTACCATAGCAGGCGGAGGATTGCCAGGAGCAGGGATCGGCCGGCCGGGTCCGTAAACCATCTGCGGCCCTCCGATTGATCCGAATCCGATTTGGGTTTGTTGTTGCCAATTGCCCGTCGACGAGTTACCATTTGCCCGTCGACGACCCTCGACCCTTGCTCTCCGGGCCTGCCCTCCCTTCACCGCCATCGAGAGTCCTGACGTCGTCGGTTTCTGTGTAAATGAGAGTATACCTCAATCCTCGCTGTTTTTGAGCAACGGACATTTATACCGAACAGAGGAGCGGATTGTTCGCAGAAACATGAGCAAAAATTGTGTAGCGTGGCGGGAACCGAACCCTCGACCTTTGCTTTCCGAGCAATACTCTTACCCACTGAACTACACACGTTTCTACAAGACAATGCACATTTTAAGGCACATACAATATGTGCAGCCACACTTTTTAACCATTTAAAAGGACATTTTTCAACTAACACTTAGATACAACGGCTGAAATTCGCAAATATATTAGTCAGTGGAATTAATATATAAAATACCCCCCTTCCCCCCACCTTCTTCTTCTCCGTTGGTGAACAGTAACTAAATCGCAACAGATGCTCGATTATCTGAGTTTTGACATATCGGTACAGAAGAACAACAAACATTCTTCCCTTCTCCAAGCAAGTAAGTCGGTCGGGTCCGCAACTTACCCTAACGATTCCTTTGACCCAACTATTCTCGTCTACTAAAAAATGTACTGGTCTTCTTCTTCTGCTCCGATTTAGAGGGCTCTTCGGAAAAAGAAGGTTAAAAAGATGAACGGTCTCATTTGGACTCTTCAGTGCAACGCCACAGTTGCTAATACCTCTCCGCAAGTTTCCTCTAAACCCCTAAACCCTATCTGGCACCATGTTAGTGATAACACTGAACACGTTAAACCCCTAAACCCCTAAACCCTATCTGGCACCATGTTAGTGATAACACTGAACACGTTAAACCCCTAAACCCTATCTGGCACCATGTTAGTGATAACACTAAACACGTTAAACCCCTAAACCCTATCTGGCACCATGTTAGTGATAACACTTTACTGGACATACTTACTTGACTATTTCAATACGTTTATAGAAACTCTGAATAGGAAAAATTAAGCTGTTCGGGTATACCTGTCACTATTATGCTTAATATACCTCACTCCTCGTGTTCACTCTACCGGCATGCTGTAAAGCTGCTAAGTGTACATTCCTACTGTAAGACTCATTCCTACTGAAGAACGTGCATATGGTACCTGATCGGCGTACTGCATTCCCGATAGGTGCTCGTTTGACGGAAGACAGTTTGAGGGGTGTGCAACGAATGAGCTCACCAGAAACTGACATGAAGATTCGTACGTTCATTAAGCTGACAGTAATCGAAACGACAAAATATGGAAACAAAATAAGGGTAAGAAAGTGAACTTTGGGAATTCCCAGATACGAGGGTCCTAAAAAGTTTGCCATGTCGAATTTCCACCCGTTTTCTGCTCTATTCAATTCGTCTAGTGTACAAGATGCAATCCGGCTTCAACGAGGAATTGGTCACCTTGAAGCTGTATCGTCCTAGTCCCTCAACGCCCTGCCACACAATGCTACCACTGGAGTAAGACCGACCAATCACTCGCAAGTTCTTTCCCTAATCAACGTGGACCCCTTCGACTTCATATGTTATCAACTCCTTCGACCTCATGTTTCCCCTCACATGGAAGACCCCTTCCTTATACCTTACCACGCATTTTACATGCGTAATAAACTCAAAGAACGATTCGAGAAAGTTCTGAATACAAAATACGAAAAAAGAATAGAACGAAAAATAAGAGAGTAGATTAGCAAAAAGAGTATAAAGATTCTTATGATATTCTTTCTAGAATTATCAATTATCAAATCTTTCTAGAACTACTAGTCTGTGATCTAACTAAATATCAGACTGATCCGATGTAAATCCTTCTCCTTTTGAACCTAATATAGACCAGCGATAAAAAGGGGTTGAATGATTATAGCTCACAAGGATGTCTTGAAAAAACTTTTTTGGGGCGGTTGACCGGGCGACTATTGGCGACCGGAGATTGGGGAGGGGGAGATTCAACCAAATTTTTGGTTTGTTTTCCGAAGTGAGTTGAATTTAGCAAAGGCGAGAGTTGAAAATTCGAAATTAGGTTCACTTAAGAACATTCGGTTTTTTTTAAATATCACCTTCTGGTATATATTCTTTACTTTTTTCTTCATCATTAAAAATTTTTTTCTGGAAGACCGATCGGGCGACCGGGAGAAATTTAACAAGTTTGGTGAGTTATGATGAGAAAAGACCGGACTAATGCAAGGGGCGGACTAGCGATACTAATATATACAATAAACCCTTATTTCCTACAATCATAGAGACAAAACGGTCGAGACACATCAGACACCCCCTGAACCAGACACATCAGACACCCACTGAACGAGACACATCAGACACCCCCTGAACGAGACACATCAGACACCCCCTGAACGAGACACATCAGACACCCCCTGAACGAGACACATCAGACACCCCCTGAACGAGACACATCAGACACCCCCTGAACGAGACACATCAGACACCCCCTGAACGAGTATATCAACACAAGACCGACGACCTCTTTCACCCCTCGCCAGACCGATTTTTTTTAAACAGGCTTTTCAAAAACAAAGGAAATCCCCTTTATGATTTTGAATGAGCTATAACGCTCCTTTACTGAGGAGTGCTAACCCCATCTTTGCTACCCAAAGGAGCGTAGCTGCCGGAAGCATTGTAGGAGACATTTGGCACCTCTGAATCCGACAGCGAAATTGTCGTGTCATCCGAGTCCGACTTCATATTTTCTGCTTTGATTCCTTTTTGGTCTGAAAGCACCAGAATCAGTGGGCGGCAAAAATTTTTTTTTCGGTTTTTGCGCATGAGTACGATTCCTTATTGTATTTTCTTAGATTCAACTCCGAGTTAAATACCGAAAAAATAGCAGTTTGCCGCGGAGCGTTATTGGAAGCGAATTTCCTTTATTAAGTTTTCGACTCTATTTTCTTCTACTTGAATGCAATCAGAGTGTTTCTCTGACAACTGTGGGTAAAAAAATCTATGCGCTCTTCAAAAACCCCAAAAAACATTGAAATCTATGCGCTTGGAAAAAATTTCTCGGATTTTTCGTAGAGAAATTTCAAATGATTGGAGAAATTTAATGTTGAACTCTGAAACTTCAAAAATATATGCGCTCGAAAAGTTGTGCGGATGCCTAGAAACATCCTAGAAACGATAAATGGACTGTTTTTTTCTTTCGGGCGGGAGGCCGGGGGCTTTTTTGTACCCTTTGGTTACCTATGTGAATGATCAAGTCATACCTCTTATGAACTTCTTCGGGTCTCTATTTCCGTTTCGAGTAAAGAATCTTACCTAAAACACCATTCTATCTCGTAAACACGTTCATTTATGGTCAATAGCGGGTCTATGCTTAGTCAAATTTTCGCCTTTGGGGGGCCTGTGTACTTTTCGACCGGATTAGAAAACCCCAGAAGATAAAGATAGAATAAACATTTTTTAAAAAACTATGAACAAACAAACATAAACGCATCTCGACAGTATAAGCGCGCAAGGCTGGAAATACATTTAACATCGCCCGGTGCGAAGACCCGAGTTTCCATCAACTAACTGTTTGCCATCAACTACCTGTTTGCCAAGAGTCGTGGTTTTCGACTCTAGATGAATACTGGTGGAGACAATCGGTTTTAATCTGACTCGGGCATTCTCAACTCTATGCCCTCATAACGGTGAGAACTGTGGCGAATAACCACCGAGCTCAAACAAGTCTCCCATGCAAGCCCAATCATTCCCATCATAAATCTCATCTCCGTGCTTTCCTTATCATGTTTTAATATCTACTTTCACATTCAGAGAACTCGGGTGTGTGTGCTGAACGCAGTATCCATAACTTTCCCGCCAAAAGCTGTTTTGAAATTTGAATCGCCTTTCTAGTCTAGTAAGGAAGCAGAACTCCGTGAGAGAGAGCCATGGAAGAACAAGAGAAATTAAAAGAGTGTGTGACTGAGAGAGGGAAAAAGGGCAAAAGAAAAAAGAGGGAATGAGTTAGATGAGCTGAGAAAGTTCGATTTAGAAACAGCCAGAGACGAATGAGGTCTGAGACAATGAGAGAACGATGTAGATTTTAAAAAGTTGACATTAAGCGAGAAAGAGAGAGAGAGAGAGAGAGAGGAAGAGAGACAGAGATAGTAAGAGACAAAGAGATAAAGAAATAAAGAAAAAGAAAGGAATAGAGAGAGCATCAGTGGCTATTGTGAAGTCATAGTGGACGTAAGTGTGATATAAAACAATGTGAGCAAGGATTGTGAGGGTTGTAAGAGGGGACAAAAGAAGGTGGTGAGATATACATATAGATTAGTATGGAGACTGCTAGTTTACTTGCTTAAATTGCTTATTTGAAGCGGTCAGAAAGCGAGACAGACATATTCCAGGTAGGCAAGTTGTTCAATGGATAATAAAAAAATTAAGAAAGAGAGAGAGAGAGAGCAATAGAGAGACAAAAATTGAGAAAGTGAAGGTGAGAGAGAAGAGAAAAATATAGACAGACAGAGAGAATATATGTAGAGACATAGTAAAGGAGAAAAGAAACAGAAAAAGAAAGAGAGAGGGGATTGAATGAAGATGAATAGATTAGGAAGTAAACACAGGCGTCTTACCATGGGAACAGTCTTTTCAAGAAAGAGATAACATATGCTATTTGATTTACTCAAACTTTCCCACGGCCGATAATCAAAGGCCTATAGTCCAACCAATAAGTAAAAACTACCTAACAAGTCGAATCACGAGGCTTGTCTAGGTTTTCCGGGAAAACTATTGGTGAGGTGTCAATTATTAGTGAAGTTTTCGCAAAGATTATTGGTAAGTTTTTCATATAGGTAACTATGGTTAGGCTCACAATCAGTAATGTCTTCAAAAGATTATTATTTGTGACACTTTTCTACCTCGGAGTAGGCTAGAATCGTTCCAGGAAAACTAAGTGCAAACATTCAAAGCAGCCGAATTTTCAACTACTTCGCTTTGTTATTATGTATGAGCCTATGACAGATAATAGTCTACCTATCATAACACAATGAGCTATAAAATGCTTAGCTTTGGACTGAGCTTTCCAATTCGCAGCTCACAGGAATAAATAAGCATTTTGATATTCTATTCGATCGAAATCTTTGCCTATTACGATATACCCTTTCAGGCGACATCCGGATAGATCGTGAGAAAAGTTACATATAATTGTTTATCTCGGAAGAGAAAAACAAGTAAAAACAGCATTTGAGAGAAACAGAGGGAAAAGAGTGAAAGGGGAGAGAGACAGACAGCTAGATGGACAGAGAATATGAGAGAGAGAGCGAGAGAGACGAAGAGAAAGTGGATTGCAATTAAATCAAGAGAGATTATCTGATTCATCCTCCAACCTTTGATTCAAGATTGTAGAGAGGCAACAGATCACGACAAGCAGTCACCGTTTGATGGATTAGCGCTTCAGGACATAAACTTCACAGAAAATATCGAAAGATATGGATAGAGATTGTAGAAACGATAGAAAGAATAAGGGAGAGACTGTGAGGCATTCTTCAAATTCTAAGTTACACAGTTTAAAGGCAGTGACGCCTGGTTAAGAAGACAAATGATTGAACTATCGCACAGAAAAAAATCCAGTCCACCGGGCGGGATCGAACCGAGACCATCTCGACTCAAACCGGGAGCGCGTGTTACCATTACACGTAATGACTGTGAGGCATTCAGTTACTTGTATCTACGTATTCATACACGGAAAGGAAGAGAAGAGGTATGAAGAGAGAAAGGAGAAAAGGTACATAGTGACTAAGATAAAGAAGAAAACCAAGAGAGAAACCGATAACTTGAAACATAAAGCAAGCACGAAGATAACTGTTAGACAGGTTAGACAGGGAGTTTGATGAAAGATGTGAGTGTTATTGAATAGATAGGAAGCATGTGCTCATACACAAGTAATTACTTGAATAGAAATCACTCATTATGTCATGAAGTTGAGAGATGGTATCTTATGAAGGTTGAATTCGAGCGACAGAAACCCACTTCCTCACTGAATTTCACTTGTTTGTCCATTCAAGGTTGTCAGATAACGTCAGATACTTCAAGTCTTTTTTTAGAGAAACTTTCTTCAGAGATGGGTGAATTTCTGCTGATTGCAGTCGATTTTACTCATAGGTAGTCTCGCCAGTCGATTTTACTCATAGGTAGTCTCGCCAGTCGATTTTACTCATAGGTAGTCTCGCCAGTCGATTTTACTCATAGGTAGTCTCGCCAGTCGATTTTACTCATAGGTAGTCTCGCCAGTCGATTTTACTCATAGGTAGTCTCGCCAGTCGATTTTACTCATAGGTAGTCTCGCCAGTTTTGCCATTGCCTATTGGTCCTGTGTATTTCTGTGAACAAGCTCAAAACTGTTTTTTTTAACAGTGAATCATGAGGGAATAAAGGACGAAACTTCTGAACAAGAGTATTAAATTAATAGGATAGAGCAACAAGGCGGACTTACACCCTTAAGGTGGTGAACAAGGCGGACTTACACCCTTAAGGTGGTGAACAAGGCGGACTTACACCCTTAAGGTGGTGAAAATACTCGATTAGACTCATGTTTTAGGCAAATTACTCACTTCTTTGAAATTTTATCGCCAATTTCCGATCTCACTTCCAAATGCGGCGGACTTTTTATTACGAACATATTTTCGTAACGACTCATAACAACACCTATTTTGACAGAGCAGTCGTATATAGTTATGTTCATCATATAGATCATAATCCGGAAAATAATATTGAAGAGTCTATAAGGACTTCAAAAAGGCCGAAGAAAATTATGAAGGGTCGGTTAAGAAAGAACATCTAGTAAGCATATTACTATTCACACACTTAGGAAATGGTTGTATTTAATTGAGTGGCCTATAAATTGATTATTGTGACTTCTGAAACATCAACGCAAGCCTCATTAACCTCATGACACGGTTGAAAGAATATCGGAATTTATGTATTCAAAAACAATACTGAACTCTAAGAATTTCCACCGAAATAAATTGCTGTTGCCCCATTATTTTAATTTTGAGCAGCTGTACGCAGGGGTTAAACGCATATTTGCCACGAGTAAACACTTCGAATATGAAGCAAAATTACTGCTTCTCCCCTATTTGTTAACTAGCTGTTCTAAACAGCTGCTCTAGAGTCTAGACTTGATCCTCAGCTTATCAGTGAGAGGAAGATTAGTATGGTCTTCATAGTGTGTACACATTCGAGCAGGGAAATTTTCATCCGACACTTATGTTCACAATTCTCAGAGTTTTTTCTGTTGTAATATTACAAGAATATTAGAAGATACAGTATCTAGTGAGAGGCCAAATGAATTTCGAAGTTAGGATAGAATCATTCCTCGAAAAAGGAAGCCAGCAAAAAGTGCCAGGAATCGGGTGAATGGAGAAAAAGGAAGATTGGTGGCCCTCCTTCTCCCTCCCTCTCTCTCTCTCTCTCCCTCTCTCGCATCTCGCGCTCTCTCTGTCATAATAGCCTGAGGGGATGCTCGAAGTCTCGGTCGGCGCCCTTTCTAGTGTCTCTTTCCGCCCAATTCGCTGCATCTGATTCGACATGGCTCTGCCCGTCACGCTCTATCTTGAAATATGGCTGGGTATCTACAGCTCAATGGGCCAGGATGGCAGCCTACTTGCAACTTGCCTTTTCTTAATGTTTACAGTACGACACAATAGAAAAAGCACATTAGATTCGCCGGAAGACTTTTTCGAAAGAAACAGGAGTGAACTATAGAATAGAGAAACAATCGAGAGCGAGCGACCAAGGAAGCGGGTGTCATAGAATGCAATGAACTGTGCATTGAGAGACATTCACATCTTGGAAAGCGGCACCCTTTCTTCTTCTTGTTAGAACCGTGGACATGAAAGAGGGCCGCCGGTTCTCTTCAGCCCATTACAACTTTTATGCAATACAAAGGCATTTCAGAAAGATAAGTGAGTGGAAAACAATCATAATCAACTACAAAATGCAATAAGTTATGCAACGTATCTTATCAATACGCACAAGCAAGAAAAGAAAAAACGCACAAAAGCATGAAGCTTGCTGACCAGCCTGAGACTGCCTCTATAAGATGCAAGAAGCGTATATTTGAATTTTCGAATGGCGCGCCAATCCGGCTGCTCGTCGGGGCTCTCGTCGGATGACTGTATGTCTCGCACGGATCTGGCTGCTGCTCTGGTTCTCTCGTACTTACAATGTCTTTTTCTCACTCTTGGTTTCAACTGCGCAGCCCTGACCCGGTAAGAGAGAAATAAAGAGCTGGAGAGAGAGAGAGAGAGAGAGAGGAAGAACAGAAGAGAGATTAGAAAGAAAAGTCTACCTTTAGTACTCTCTAGCTCACTCTGTTTCTCTCCCTCTGTCTTTCTCTGTCGGTCTCGCTTCCTCTTGCCCTTTCTCTGTCTCCCCATTTCTTACTTTCTCTATCTTTTTTCCCTTCTCATCTGTTCCGTTCCTATTGGTCATGTGTTGTCCCTTTACAGTTCGCTATGACTCTTTCAACCTGTCTTGCTGCGTTTTTATCTCCACTGTCTCAAATATGTGCTTTTTCCGCTTCTTTCTCTTTCTCTCTCTCTTCAGTTCTCTTTCTCTTTCTTTTTCTATTTCTCTTTCTTCTTCTATTTCTCTTTCTCTTTCTTTTTCTATTTCTTTTTTCTATTTCTATATATCTTCCTCTTTATTTTCATATTTCTATTTCTTCTTCTCCAACTCTTTATCATACTCTTTCTCTTTTTCTTTCTCTTCTCCTTTCTCTTTCTCTCCCTGGATCATTCTCTAACTAGTTCTCTTTCTCTTTCCATTTATCTCTCTCCTTTGCTCTTTCTCTTTCTCTTTTTCTCTCCCCCTTATAAGACAGATTTGGGAAGCACTGGTTCAACCTCTTCTCTTGTTTTTCCCTTCTTTCTTTACTGTCACAGCAGACTGGCATTTATAATAGTTAGGTCATCACAGGCAGCTAAACCTCTGCCATGGTCCGCTAGATCCGATTACCTCTGGGCAAGGGTGAATGGAACGAGTGCGAGAAAGAGAGAGAGAGAGAGAGAGAAAGAGAGATAAGGCCGAGAAATAGAGGGAAAATAGTAAGACAAAAAGAGGGAAAGAAAAAAGAGAAAGAGAGAGCTTTTTAGCGAGTGATACGCATAGAAAGACATAGAAAGAACTTATGCGAAAGATTTTCAAAAACAGAACAGTTAGAAATTTAAAACGCTTGGAACAAAAGTCTGGAGTTATTTATCTTTCACTGTTGGAGCTCAGTATGACTCTCTGTCAGTATGACTCTCTGTCAGTATGACTCTCTGTCAGTATGACTCTCTGTCACAACATGCCAAGTTCATGTCAAACTTATGAGCTGAATTTTACGAGCGCCTTTATAAGGTTTAATCCGACATCCGGATTAGGGTAATGAACAAAAACCTTTATTAGGGTACAGATCGGGCAAAGGAGTATCTTTAGCGGACAAAAAATTAAATTATTATAAAATGTACAGTTATTGAAAAAAGATAACGATCGTTCATTTATTTACCAGATTACTTTTTATAATGTATACATCAATTCATCGAGCTGGTGAAGGGTAGATTGAGGCAGGGTTTACTGAAGCAATCACTGGGGTAGGGGTCGTTGCCATACGGTACGATGGCTCAATCGGTAGAGCTCTAGACTATCTGACATTTTTCAATTCAATTCAAATTCGAGAAGTTTCAAAAACTTCTCAAGTCTGCTGCCATTTTCATGCTGACCGGCTGAGCGGTTGTTGATTCTCTACCTCCAATGAATGAGTTCATATCTGGTAAGCTTCATCTCTCCTACATTGACAGTATGAAGAAGATAGAAAAGTAAGAAAAATAGACTTTTATATAATAATTGAGTGGATAAGTTCTATTGGTCATCAGAATGGTCTCAAATTGATTGCTGTCAAAGAATTAGCATTTTCTCTGGGCTCCAATAGTGTTGACTCTTGGGAGCAACAATAATAGTCATTAGATACCGTTCTATGAACTCAGAAATACTAATTCACATTCTCATGTAACACTCAAAATCATTAGGACTCAAAAGTTAATGAATAAACCTTTCCGCAGGTTATTAGAAACGACTGTATGATATTGAACCTGTTGTTGTTGTTGTTGCCGGATGTAGCCGGCTTCGAAGAACTTCTTGAACCTGTTGTTGTTGTTGTTGCCGGATGTGATATTGAACCTGTTGTTGTTGTTGTTGCCGGATGTGATATTGAACCTGTTGTTGTTGTTGCCGGATGTGATATTGAACCTGTTGTTGTTGTTGCCGGATGTGATATTGAACCTGTTGTTGTTGTTGCCGGATGTGATATTGAACCTGTTGTTGTTGTTGCCGGATGTGATATTGAACCTGTTGTTGTTGTTGCCGGATGTGATATTGAACCTGTTGTTGTTGTTGCCGGATGTGATATTGAACCTGTTGTTGTTGTTGTTGCCGGATGTGATATTGAACCTGTTGTTGTTGTTGTCGGATGTGATATTGAACCTGTTGTTGTTGTTGTTGCCGGATGTGATATTGAACCTGTTGTTGTTGTTGCCGGATGTGATATTGAACCTGTTGTTGTTGTTGTTGCCGGATGTGATATTGAACCTGTTGTTGTTGTTGCCGGATGTGATATTGAACCTGTTGTTGTTGTTGCCGGATGTGATATTGAACCTGTTGTTGTTGTTGCCGGATGTGATATTGAATCTGTTGTTGTTGTTGCCGGATGTGATATTGAACCTGTTGTTGTTGTTGCCGGATGTGATATTGAACCTGTTGTTGTTGTTGCCGGATGTGATATTGAACCTGTTGTTGTTGTTGCCGGATGTGATATTGAACCTGTTGTTGTTGTTGCCGGATGTGATATTGAACCTGTTGTTGTTGTTGCCGGATGTGATATTGAACCTGTTGTTGTTGTTGCCGGATGTGATATTGAACCTGTTGTTGTTGTTGCCGGATGTGATATTGAACATGTTGTTGTTGTTGCCGGATGTGATATTGAACCTGTTGTTGTTGTTGCCGGATGTGATATTGAACCTGTTGTTGTTGTTGCCGGATGTGATATTGAACCTGTTGTTGTTGTTGCCGGATGTAGCCGGCTTCGAAGAACGTCTGTGTTCTTCGTTTCTTGTTCTTTTTTTTCTTATATCTTCAAGAACGCTGTGACTTCCAGCGGCTTGGTCCATAGGTCGATTGGAGACAGCGCGGTCGGGTGGCATGGGCAGTCGAAGAGATGCGCAACGTCGTGAGGTCCGGAAGAGCAATCCGGACACACATCGGGGATGGATTCGTCAATGATATATTATTGAACCTATTACATATGTATAGTCTTTTCCGGTTTCTCTTCCTGCTTTCAGACAAAATTATGATCTTCCGTTCTCTCAATTTTCTAGCGAGTCGTTGGCTTCCTAATTTGGCCGGCCTTCAGAACGTGAGGTATTTTGAGGAGGAGAATGTTTTCCACCGATATAAACGACGCTCGGCTTGATCACTAATATAAATTTCCTATTGACGCGTGTTATAATACATGTCATATGAATAAAGCTTGATAATAAAAATTCTAAGCACAGAAGGCTTGGTTGGCATGAATTTATAGCTCCCTTTGCTTTCTCGCTAAACCCAGTTTAGAATGTTTTTAAGAGAAAAAAAACTGGATTACAAAAAAACCACAATGCAGTGCAGGCGAACCAGAAAAGAAGATCGAGCTTACACCGGTGGAGAAGGAGCTACATATACTCCCTCGTCTGTGTTAAGACTTTTATAAATCATACGACGCTAGGAAATCAACAATCGCTTAAACACCCAGGTGAAAGGCAGGCATCAATGCCTTTCGTCGAGAATCAAGAAGTTCAGAAAAGCTTAGATAAGTGAAGCCAAGGAGGCAACACACACAAAAAAGGATGAGTTTGTGAAAGTATGTTGAAAGGCATACATGTTATTTATGAATAGTAAGACTTTGAAAGTATTCCTGCGCGTAAGTATGAAAGTATGCTTGCTAGAGAGGCATACAATCAATGTATGAATGGAATACTTTTGAAAGTATGCCTTGATGGCTTCTCTTCCTTTTCTTGGCATTTATCCAATTATCAAACACGGTTGAGTTAAGTTGCTCTATAAACACTTATCATCTCGATTACTTTATAAGGGTGAAGCTCAAATGTATCGTGTAATTCATTTTCCGCGACCATTCTGGAAGGAAGGAAGGTATTGGTAAAATTTTTTTGATTGTCAAACTCTCTCCTTGAAAAAGGCCCGTTGGGAACGCATTTCGGAAAAAAAAGGTCATACGGGAACGCCTTTCGGGAAAAAAGGCCCTTCAAGAAAAGAAAAATTTTGAATGAAAAACCCAAGAAACAACATACTTTCTTTTTGTAGACAGCATACTTTCAAAATAGATTTAGCATTTTACGAAGTATATAATTCCAATCTCATACTTTCGAAAGTATGACTATTCATACACTTTTTTGTGTGCACAGACTATCATTGTATTCAAATAATGTCCTCTAGTCAAAATTTTGTTCCTCAGTTAAGTAGAATAGAATTTGAAGAAGCCTGAATTGAAAGGTTCAAAAAAATTACGTTACATTGAACGTGACAAAAAAAGCTAGAAATCTAGTGTTGTGGAGACTAAGAGAATTTGCATGGTGGGACAGAAAAATAGAAAAAGTTTTCTTGAACCAAAAAAGTCATGTTTGTAAAATATGATAAAGTTTTTGAAACAGCCTGATCCTATGATTCTTAGAAATTTTGAGCACGTGCTATATACATACATATTCACATTTGAATGTGGGTGAAAAGTGAAAGTTTCAAAAGCAGAGATGTATGTACAGGGTGGCGCGAAAGTACACAGTCTGAGGTTTAGGAGTGTGCTACGCACTATTTCGTGCACGCACCGATTCATTTTTTTTGATTTTCGAAGTTTATTGTGTTTTAAACATAGTGTTGAAGTTTGACAACGATTGTTTAAATTTGAAGGTAATGACGGGTCCCCATCTCCAGCGTGCCGCTATCGTCGATTTGCAGCAGCGCGGGTACTCCAACTCCGACATCGCGAAACGCCTCGTCGTCCGTCGAGATCTTGTCTGGAATACCATCAAATGTTACCGCGAGCTCGGAAATCTTGAGGACCGTCCAAAAAATGGCCGACCTCGATCTGCTCGGACGCCGGCGAAGATAAAAGCAGTGAGGGAGCGAATACGCCGAAACTCCAAGCGGAGCATTAACAAGATGTCCCAGGAGCTCGGAATATCCTGCTGGTCGGCTCAGACCATCGTCAGGGATGACCTCGGCATGCGCCCTTATCGTACTCGCAAGGGTGCCTTGTTGTCTGCCAAGAACACGGCAGAGCGCGTGAAGAGAAGTCGGACCTTGCTTCGCGACACGGCCGCACCTGGTGCCGAAGAGATAGTCTTCTCAGACGAGAAGTTGTTCACGATCGAGGAGGCCTACAACTCCCAAAACGTGTGGGTTATCGCCAGAGATCCTGAGGAAGCCGATCGCAACGGAAGAGTCGTCAACCGCATCTCCCATCCAGCTCAGTTGATGGTCTGTGCGGTTGTGTGCGCTTCGGGCAAGTCTCCGCTCGTCATCGTTGATCAGGGCGTGAAGATCAACAAGCAGAACTATATCAAAGACATTCTCGAAGGCGCCTTGCTTCCCTGGACCCGTACGCACTTCGCTTGCCGCCCGTTCTGCTTCCAACAGGACTCCGCGCCCGCTCACAAGGACGTTGTGAAGCAAGAGTGGTGTGCGAACAAATTGCCCACCTTCATAACGAGTAAGCAGTGGTCCGCCTACTCGCCGGATCTCAATCCGCTCGACTATTCCGTATGGTCGGTCCTCGAGGCGAAAGCCTCGGCTCGTCCCCACCCCAATTTGGCGTCTCTGAAGAAGGCCCTGCTCAAAGCTTGGGAGGAACTCGACGTTGATTACCTGCGTGCCACGACTGATGATTTCCCCAAGCGTCTCTGCCAAGTCATCCGCGCCAAGGGCGGCCGCATTGAAAACTGACTTCACCAAGTTGTACATATATATGTTGAGAATAAAATGTGTTGAATTGAGAGGAATTGGATTATTGATTACGATACAAAAGCGTTTGACTTTCGGACTGTGTACTTTCGCGCCACCCTGTACATATGTAGCAATACAGGGTAACTTTTTATAGGGTAACTGTTTTTTCAAAGACTATTGAGCATCTTTCAATTTGCTTCTAAGATGAAAATCGCATTGATCAAGTCATCAAAATCTTGTTTCTTTCGGTTCTATAGCTCTAATTTCTGGAGCTCTGCACACAAAAACACACAGTTTTAATTCACGAAGAATGTTGAATTAGTTCTGCCATAGTAAAAAAAAACTCTTTCATCATCAACCAGAAGACTGAAACAGTATCCAGCTACTCGTCAAAAAGTTGCGCCCTTCACAAAGCAAAAGTTTTGATGAATGCATCTTCCATCTCTCTTCTGTCTTAATCGTGAACTCTGGAGTTACGCTCCATTCATGACGCAATCGCTTGATAAGCATGCGTGACTAAGAGAACAAGGCATATGAGCCTTTCATATATATAACACTATCGCACGGTATAGCAATGTGTCCCCGTGGTGTAATGGTAACACGCGCTCCCGGTTTGAGTCGAGATGGCCTGGGTTCGATCCCGCCCGGTGGACTAGCTTTTTCTGTGCGATAGTTGAATCATTTTTCATCTTAACCAGGCGTCACTGCCTTTAAACTGTGTAACTTAGAATTTGAAGATTTTGATGAATGCATATGAGCCTTTCATATATATAACACTATCGCACGGAATAGCAATGTTTCCCCGTGATGTGGTTTGAGTCGAGATGGTTGGGTTCGATTTCGCTCGGTGGATTAGCTTTTTTTTGTGCGCTCAATCATTTGTCATCTTAACCAGGCGTCAGTGACTTTGAAAAGTGAATTTGAAGATGAATATTTAATAAAACATATGTACATGGACGAATTTTAGAACGCAGAGGGGAAAACAAGAAAAGTTGTTAACTTTGTACAGAACATAGTTTTGATAATACCAATCTAGCTGTTATCTTTCGCATAAAACTTTTTAAAAGTAAATTCCCCATTACAAAACCATTATTAGAAACTCGTTTTTTTGTATGTAAATTTTATGCACAACGGGTTCGTTTCTTTAAATTTTAAGCCCAAGGTTAACTTAAAATTGTTTTGTTTGATATTTGAAAAATTATAAATACTTGAAAATTTATTGGTGGGCATGGGAGGTCATGGGAGAAAAATTATAAATACTTGAAAATTTATTGGTGGGCATGGAAGGTCGGTAATGGTATTAGACTACGTTTGTGTAATTCATTTTCCTCCCATGTAGATAGCATACTAGCTGCCTTCAGCATAAAAAATTCAGTTCCTGGAAATTCAATTCCATTGTCTCATACGATTTCTTGCTATGTTTAAGGCACAACTTTGGTTATAACTAATGGCTCCGAAAGTTCCGTTTCAGATCTACGATAAATGCTCTGTGCGGACGATGTTCTGCTCGAGTGTCTGCTTCAGCAGGTCGGAGAGCGTCAAACAGCAGCTACCCGAGCTGCCGCTTTGGCAAACGGGAGAGAAGAGAGGTGGGCATCATGATGCGAAGGCTGGGGTTTCCTATATAGTATCAGGATGTTTCTGGGCGTGTCACAACGGTAGTGTGCGCGACTTTTGTGCGAACGGTCTCAAGCAGTGTGTTTCTCTAACTCGCACTGTGTGTGAAATCTATTCGCAATTCAAAAAAATGTTGCGATTAAATGCTCTGTTTATCTGCATCCTGTCTTATACATCACACGCTCTCGCGCTCTCTTCCATTCTCTCGAGGCCTGTGGATCCCTTAAGATCAGAGATCTTGACATAAATATACACACTCTGGGGTTAGGAAGAAACAGCCTGGTCTCAAGTTCGACCTCCAACCCGTACAGATCTACAAAAATCAACAAGTTAAGTTTGGTAGGGCTTCTCACGAACCTGACTCTCTCCATTGCTGCTACAAACAATATTAGTGACCCAGAAAGCAGCTACTGGTTCTACCTGTATAAGTCTTTCCCGCATCTCAGCTGAGTGCGTACTCCGCCGCGGGGTGCACACAAGCACGAGGAAGAATGATCCGGGTGTTTCTCAAACCCGCACTGTGGAAAAATTCTGTGCGGTATCCATAAAAAAGGCTAGGAATACGATTTCTATGTTGGTATGCGTGCTTCTTTTTTTCGTCTCGTGCTTCCGGTCTCTTTCAAAAGTCTTCCGTTCCCTATGATAAGTTTTTTTGATCTACACGCTTTTTTGGCGGCTAGTAAGAGACAACCTGCATAGAATGTGTCACAGAAGCCTGCGAAAAATCGAAGATATCTGAAAAGAGACCTCTCTGTCACAACACATGCATGAGAAACCTCTTGCTTTGTAGAGCTCGACGGTAAACTGAGTATCGCATGTGAGCAACTCAGCGAGTACTCCTTTCGTTCTGAGAATTCACTAGTTTCATTCATTCTACACACTTCTTTCGTAGTCTCGAGTCTTAGTAGGACTAGGAACTTACTAGTTTCATTCATTCTACACACTTCTTTCGTAGTCTCGAGTCTTAGTAGGACTAGGAACTCACTAGTTTCATTCATTCTACACACTTCTTTCGTAGTCTCGAGTCTTAGTAGGACTAGGAACCCGGAATTATTTCCTCTGAATTGGTCTCAGTACGAAGTCGAGTATTTAGATTGGGGAACAGCTATGCACTTGAAATCAAGCTTGTAGCGATACTATTGAGTAACCACCCTAATCTAGCTCAACACCGAAGGGTCTCTTTTCAGATATGTTCGATTTTTCGCAGGCTACTGTGACACATTCTATACAGGTTGTCTCTTACTACCCCGCCAAAAAAGGCCTTTGGAAGGGAACGAGTTGACAATCCCATTCCCCATGGACGCAGAAGTCGATGAAGTCCTTCAGGATATGTGCACTGTGAAGATATTGAAAGATGTGTGACAATCGTTTCTGTAGGATTCAGTTTTCAAGATTAATTGGCTCCTGATGACAATGAGAGTCTCCGAATGCTATAGTTTTCACTTAGAATGTATTGTACTTTGAACGTGTTCCCTCGCATTATAAAAACATAATACAAGCGAATGCAAGTGGAGTGTTGTATCTTATCGCAAGAACAAATGTTCTCGAATTTGCTACATATTGCGTAAGCACACAAGATATTTTTTCTCAGGAATGTGTTTCAAATCTTAGAAATCACAATCTAAAGATTATATGAAGATTTAACGTTTGAATTAATGAAAAGTCTAAGCGTAGACTGGGAAGCACTTCAAATTTGAAAGAGAAAAGGTGTAATTTGAAAGGATACGAAGATAGTTCTGATCGGTTCCATGATTATCTTGTGAAAAAGTACGATTCGATTTTTCGACGGCTTGCAAATCCGGAGCTTGTACATGAGAGAAGCGAGAAACGTTAATGATTGGAAAATTCTAAAGTAAATTGTTGAATGATGAAAGTCGCACAACGACTAATTTCTCAGAAAAAAAATTATATTAGGAGAAAAAAGGTACATGTGATTATTTATTTTGAAGTATAGAAAATTTCGTTGGTTGCTTACCCCATTAAAAGCAGACTTTCTGGAAAATGAAGCTGGTTTCACGAAAAAGCTTACCTGACTTTTAGGGTAAGAGACTTAGGTAAAATATGTCTTGATTTTTGAATAGGTCGATCGCTAAAGTAGGTAAAAAGTTTCACTTTCAACTCTACGAAATCGGTTGAGGCTGAGCTATGGCTAATGAAATCTATTTATGAGCGAAGGTTATTTCTTTCAATTATAGCTGTGAAAATTTTTATACATTCATTTTAAGTGAGAGATAGGGTCGGTAGGTCGGTAGCCCTAGAAATTTTTTTGCCTGTTGGCAGTTTACATATGCACTGATAGCCTGGGCATAAACCAATTCTTTCGCCGATGCTCCCCAATTCTTGGCGAGATGAATGATAAAAAAAGAAGTGCAGAGAACTCGGTTCATGACAGAAATCCGTCCTCTTTTTTATATAGTAACTATTATATAAAGAAAAAGTTGATAGAACATTTAGTATCAAGGGAAAATAAATTAAGCACAACCACTATCGTACAAAATTTCGCGTCATGGCATTTGTGCAATGTAGTTCTAATGTTTAACATGAATGTTCTGAAAAACTGACCTATTGATAAGCGAGTTTTCTCATCCGAACCAGCGACAGTCTTGACTATTAGAGAGCTGTATAGAAGCTCACATCACCTGAAAAAGTCATCATCTATGAAAGTCGCCAATACTTATCAATTATGAGTTTAGTCACATGAATGAATTATTCAGCTTGACAAAAAAATATTTTAAAAAATTACAAGTGACATTTTTTTACATAGGAGGGCGCACTTTACGTGGGGGGCCGCACTTTACATGAGGGGGCTTTTGTTTCCAGTGTGATTGAATTACTGTATTTTTCTCAACTTTTCTCTGTTTTTTTTGTGTTGAGAAACAGTCATTAAATCGACAAAAATTTAATGTGTAAATTTTTTTATGCGTTCTCGTTCCTAAGCCGTACGGCCTCGTTAGCGTTACTTTAGCTTGAGCCTAAGCGGGACAAAAACAGTGTTACACTTCATAAAACTACAAAATTGTTGCTAATTGTTCCATACGGCCTCGTCAGCTTACATTCTAACTAAAGTTCAAGCGAAAAAAAATCAGTGAAAAGTAACCGCCCCCCCAAAGTAAATTGCGCTCCCCAAGTAACAAAGTGTCATACTTAAAACCAAGTTACATGGGCACGAAAAACCAACTTTTATTTTATCTAAAATGTTTCACTATTGTTTTTCGTAAAAAAGTTTGCAATATTCTAGGTCATAAAGCAACGTTAAAAAAGTGCGGTAGGTGGCATAACCCACCTACCGCACTTTGTATTGAAATATGAATCAGATAAATGACATGATTTTTTTGTTAAATCAAACAGCCTATTCAAGTTGAATCGAATAAAAAAAAACAGCTTTCAGCATCGAAGTCAAGTGAGTAAAAACTCGTATCAATGGGTAAAAAAATGAAGAATTTTGCTTGGCTGGCTCAATCACACTAAAATTCAACATTCAACATAATACGCGAGCAATTGGGAATTGGGAAGCAATTGGAAAAAAAAATCGATGAATTGGGAAAATTTCAAACATTAACAAACTAACAGATCTGTCATCCATTAAAAAGTCGGCATATTTTCAATATTATTTTTTTCTTTTTTCACGGCTTTTTTCTTTTTTTGAATTCCTGCTCTCTTGTTAAAAAAACAACAGCCTATTAATACCTTTTGAATTTTCACGTTCCATCCGGTGCTCCAGTAATCTCTTCTGTTCCAGCTTCCAATAACATTATTTTTGCAGTTCTTGTCGAGGTCATTCTTTTTTGTGAATTCTTGTCCAGGCCATTTTCTTCTTCGTGAGTTCTTGCCGTGTTTTTCTCCAAAGCGATACAAACAGAGTATATTAATGAGAACTTGATACACGTGACATGCAATTATAAATGCGAATTTATTTTTCATCAATAAGTCAACAGTACTGTTATAAATAAAAAAATCTTTTGAAAGGGTTGATTTATTTAAGTTTTTCAATAAAAGTTTTTTTCAATTTTGTTTACTCAAGACAGTGTTGATATTAAAAATTCTTTATTCAATTAATTGAGATCGGTTGTCTGAGTGCCGCCCTCCCAGGGTGTCTGACGACTGCGACAGCACTTCGGGCAGCAAGAGCTGTCTTCCTCGAAATTTGCAAAACAAATAGGTTATCTTCACTTACTTACGAATCTTGTAAAGTGTGGAGTTTTTATTAAAAATTTTTTTCATAGATGACGAAATTTGTAAAGTTACAAATTAAAAATAAGAATTTAAGTTAAAAAAAATTTTTACGGTAACGAATTTTTTTTGGTGAAAGTCGGTAGGTCGGTCTCCCAAAAAAGTTTTTTTTGCCAGTTAATAGTTTACGTATGGTAAGAGAGTTGCGAATCCTTTCAAAAGGATGTAGAATTTCTTTTAAAAAAGTACTTATAGCTATGTACATATAAACTAAGCTTTATGTTTTTCCGGGTCCTGGTTTTTCCGGGTTTTCCGGGTCCTGGTTTTTTTGAGGGTCGCTCATTACACTTTTTGAGCTACAGTATCTATAAAGATCTAATGAAGTCGTCAACTTTGCGTAACCCGTATGAATCATCGTCGTCTGCACTAAAAATCAGTGAAGTAATATTTCGGTTAGAATTCAAGTTGAACGCAATTCTCCATCCCTCTCATGCTACATCCATTAATAGCGGTCCATGTAGAATCATTCTTCGGTAGAAATAAACATGAAATGGAATAGTTAACATACTTAGTTCTGTACGACGATTCCCGATGTCCCATTCAACCAACTGTGCTCGAACCATAAGTATTCTTAAAACCGGTCGGTACGCAAATATGATGAAGATACGCGCTGGAGGTTGCCTCGCCCTTTATAATTGGAGCCTTAAACATAGGATATTCTCAGAATGATTCACTGAAGGAATGACGCTCTTCGTTTCAGTTTGTATACCTAACACGTGTAAATTTCTAAACATCACGTTAATTACAGCTTGTAGCTGCTTTAGAGAGAGATAGAGAGACAGACACACCCATACACCCACACACACAGAGAGAGAGAGAGAGAGAGAGAGAGAGAGAGAGAGAGAGAGAGAGAGAGAGATAGAGAGAGAGAGAGAAAGAGAGAGAGAGAGAGAGGTGGTGAACCAATGCAAACAAGCCGGGAAGTTTTTTAATTGATAGAATCTTCTTATTGCCTGAAAAGTTTTCTATACAACCGCATCAACTGTTTATTTGAGGAAAGCTTCTTTCTGAGATCGAATGGGATGACATAGGAAACATGTAATGACGTTCTTCGCATTTTTCACAGCGATTACGAAGTTCGGCGCTGAATTGGCAATGTGGTAGTAAGCACAGGAGTCCGGCATATCGATTTAGTCTCTTGACGTAGGCTTGATTCCTTAGAAAATATTAGCGAGAATGTTACTGTAACTGCTTTATATCGTAGCTATTCTATTCTGAAGTTGGGGATTCGGGCTTACTGCTCAATCGTCCTTCCACTGAGTTGTCCACACTAAATTTCCGGTAATAGATCTTTGGTCTTAAATAATCATATTAAGTTCTCGTCCACAATCTCACTTAAAAGTACTATCTAAGCTAAAAGAAACCGAACACTCCTGGAACAAAAGAGAGTAGTTTTCCTGTATAACTTCCAACATGATTCTAGTAATATAATGAATCTTCTCGTAATATAATGAATGGGAAGAATGTTTTCATTGGAAACGTTGTTTTAGAGTTTAAAGGTCGAGCCCACAATTATGATATGAGCCTAACCCGAATAAAGATTTTATTGTAAATATTTATTTATTGTAAAAAAAATTATTCATTTAAAGCAGGGAGTCTTCTCTAGTTCTTTAATTGGCTCTCAAATCGTCTTCTTACCGCCCTTTTTGACTCAGTTTTTTCTCTACTCACTTTTCCTCAGGGGTTTTGAATCACAACCAATTTAGAACACGGTTCTCCACTACTAAGTTTCGCCCCATTGTCTGTTTAGTTTCTGTGAACCTAATCGAATATTCTCTGATATGTTTTCAATGTTCTTTTGTGTGGGTTCAGTGTTTGCAGAGTTGAAATCCTTTCGAAATTGTTGAATCACTGCAGAAACAACAGTCAGAAATTGAGGAGGAATACCTGTCTCATAGGAGCTAAAATGAGCCGTCTGGGGTCAAATGTAATCGGAAAGCATGACTGCGATACTCAATTCGACGACAAGAACCAGGAAAGAAAAACAAATACCATTTCGGGGGTTATCAGCTATCTTTAAGGTCCTCTGTGTCTAGTTGATCTACTCAAAACACCGTCCCCTCCCATCCTCCTACCAGCCATTGTCCACTTCGGCCAATCATCCGTATTTTTGAACTTATCAACTAACATATTAAATGCAGATGCATTCATGAACTTCAAATGACCATTTGGAGCTGAAAGAAATTGGAAACTAGGAAAACTTTTTTCGTAATTTATTCGACGATTAGCTCAATCGTTAAGCACTATGCGAGCTCACGATTAGCTCAATCGTTAAGCACTAGACGATCAGTCCTGCATAACTTGAGTCGGGAGATCGGTTCTGATGCTGTATGGGAAAAAGAGTGGTTGTTTCATGATCTCTGCTTCAAAATTCCTAGCTATAATTAATTTATTCTCTCTCTCTCTCTCTCTCCTCTCTGTCCCTCTCTGTCCCTCTCTCTCCCTTTCTCTTTCTTTCTTTCTCTCTGTCTTTTTTTCTCTTTTTCTCTAGCAGGATCAAAACGCCTTGGACCTTGCTGTCCGAGACTTATTATATATCCACGTGTTTCTGACTACATTGAGAACATAATTAACATGTAGTATAAATGTCTGGAATAGTATGACTTATGGACCTTAATGAAATTAATTGATCATTGAGCGAAATAAAAGAAGTTTTCTTCTGCCCTTTAGCAAGATTCTCCGGATGTTGTGAAATAAAGAAAATTTCCTAGTTGTCACCTGATATTTGAGAAGTTAATGAGGTTGGTTTTGTGACAAATTATTAACATACCGGATTAATTCTAATAGACTCATAGCGAATTAACTGAAATCAGACTTCCATCATCATTGGAAATGAATACATCCAGAAGTCTGGCGGGAAATTTTACAACAAAAAAATTGAAGCCTTCCTACATCATCGTCTTTATTAAGACGGAAGAACTGGCTGAGAAAACGGTTATGAGATATCCGCAGATTGACTGAAAACAACAACAGAAAGTTGAAGTGACAAGAAAACTGAAACAACAAATAGTTTGTTACCAAACGTCATTAGGTACTCTAAGAAGTCGGTAAGTATGAGCTTTTATGGCTCATGCGTGGAGGGAGACACGTCAACCATCCCCCAGACAATATGTATACGTCAACTGGTCCAAGACCACAGCACTAGAGTGGAAAAAGGAAAGAGACCGTGTTTTAGTGGGAAAAAGGAGAGAGACCGTAATTTACAATGAACACCTGACATTTCCAAAAATGTTATTCCAAGAAAAACTTGTTCTCTTCGACTTACGTAAGGTCTCTTTCTCTCTTCTTGTTCCTCTTTCTTTCTTTCTTTCTTTCTTTCATTCTTTCTTTCTTTCTTTTTTCTTTCTTTCTTTCTTTCTTTCTTTCTTTCTTTCTTTCTTTCTTTCTTTCTTTCTTTCTTTCTTTCTTTCTTTCTTTCTTTCTTTCTTTCTTTCTTTCTTTTTTATTTCTTTCTTTCTTTCTTTCATTCTTTTTCTTTCTTTCTTTCTTTCTTTCTTTCTTTCTTTCTTTCTTTCTTTCTTTCTTTCTTTCTTTCTTTCTTTCTTTCTTTTTTTCTTTCTTTTTTCTTTCTTTCTTTCTTTCTTTCTTTCTTTCTTTCTTTCTTTCTTTCATTCTTTTTTTCTTTCTTCCACTGCCTTTCTTTCTGTTTCTTCATTTGTTTTCCTTTTTGTCCTTTGCTTTCTCTCTTTTTCTCTCACTCTCACTTGATCTGTTTCTGTCGCTCTTTTTCTCTACACTTCCCTCTTCTTTTGTAATATTAAATTTTTATTGGCTAACAACCACAAAGCGAACGAGAACTCTCAGAACTCAGAACCCCTCCTAATTTGAAACTTTGGCAACAAAAAATATGTCTGTCTGGTAGTTTTGGGTGGGTCTACCGTCTTTTTGGTAGTTTTGGTTGGGTCTACCGTCTGTCTGGTAGTTTTGGGTGGGTCTACCGTCTGTCTGGTAGTTTTGGTTGGGTCTACCGTCTGTCTGGTAATTTTGGTTGGGTCTACCGTCTGTCTGGTAGTTTTGGTTGGGTCTACCGTCTGTCTGGTAGTTTTGGTTGGGTCTACCGTCTGTCTGGTAGTTTTGGTTGGGTCTACCGTCTGTCTGGTAGTTTTGGGTGGGTCTACCGTCTGTCTGGTAGTTTTGGTAGGGTCTACCGTCTGTCTGGTAGTTTTGGTTGGGTCTACCGTCTGTCTGGTAGTTTTGGGTGGGTCTACCGTCTGTCTGGTAGTTTTGGTTGGGTCTACCGTCTGTATGGTAGTTTTGGGTGGGTCTACCGTATGTTTGGTAGTTTTGGTTGGGTCTACCGACTTTCTGGTAGTTTTGGGTGGGTCTACCGTCTGTCTGGTAGTTTTGGGTGGGTCTACCGTCTGTCTGGTAGTTTTGGTTGGGTCTACCGTCTGTCTGGTAGTTTTGGTTGCGTCTACCGTCTGTTTGGTAGTTTTGGTTGGGTATACCGTCTGTCTGGTAGTTTTGGGTGGGTCTACCGTCTGTCTGGTAGTTTTGGGTGGGTCTACCGTCTGTCTGGTAGTTTTGGTTGGGTCTACCGTCTGTCTGGTAGTTTTGGTTGGGTCTACCGTCTGTCTGGTAGTTTTGGTTGGGTCTACCGTCTGTCTGGTAGTTTTGGTTGGGTCTACCGTCTGTCTGGTAGTTTTGGTTGGGTCTACCGTCTGTCTGGAAGTTTTTGGTGGGTCTACCATCTGTCTGGTAGTTTTGGTTGGGTCTACCGTCTGTCTGGTAGTTTTGGGTGGGTCTACCGTCTGTCTGGTAGTTTTGGTTGGGTCTACCGTCTGTATGGTAGTTTTGGGTGGGTCTAGCGTCTGTTTGGTAGTTTTGGGTGGGTCTACCGTCTGTCTGGTAGTTTTGGTTGGGTCTACCGTCTGTCTGGTAGTTTTGGGTGGGTCTACCGTCTGTCTGGTAGTTTTGGTTGGGTCTACCGTCTGTTTGGTAGTTTTGGTTGGGTATACCGTCTGTCTGGTAGTTTTGGGTGGGTCTACCGTCTGTCTGGTAGTTTTGGGTGGGTCTACCGTCTGTCTGGTAGTTTTGGTTGGGTCTACCGTCTGTCTGGTAGTTTTGGTTGGGTCTACCGTCTGTCTGGTAGTTTTGGTTGGGTCTACCGTCTGTCTGGTAGTTTTGGTTGGGTCTACCGTCTGTCTGGTAGTTTTGGTTGGGTCTACCGTCTGTCTGGAAGTTTTTGGTGGGTCTACCGTCTGTCTGGTAGTTTTGGTTGGGTCTACCGTCTGTCTGGTAGTTTTGGGTGGGTCTACCGTCTGTCTGGTAGTTTTGGTTGGGTCTACCGTCTGTATGGTAGTTTTGGGTGGGTCTACCGTCTGTTTGGTAGTTTTGGGTGGGTCTACCGTCTGTCTGGTAGTTTTGGTTGGGTCTACCGTCTGTCTGGTAGTTTTGGGTGGGTCTACCGTCTGTCTGGTAGTTTTGGTTGGGTCTACCGTCTGTTTGGTAGTTTTGGTTGGGTATACCGTCTGTCTGGTAGTTTTGGTTGGGTCTACCGTCTGTCTGGAAGTTTTGGGTGGGTCTACCGTCTGTCTGGTAGTTTTGGTTGGGTCTACCGTCTGTCTGGTAGTTTTGGGTGGGTCTCCGTCTGTCTGGTAGTTTTGGTTGGGTCTACCGTCTGTATGGTAGTTTTGGGTGGGTCTACCGTCTGTTTGGTAGTTTTGGTTGGGTCTACCGTCTCTCTGGTAGTTTTGGGTGGGTCTACCGTCTGTCTGGTAGTTTTGGTTAGGTCTACCGTCTGTCTGGTAGTTTTGGTTGGGTCTACCGTCTGTCTGGTAGTTTTGGTTGGGTCTACCGTCTGTCTGATAGTTTTGGTTGGGTCTACCGTCTGTCTGGTAGTTTTGGGTGGGTCTACCGTCTGTCTGGTAGTTTTGGTTGGGTCTACCGTCTGTATGGTAGTTTTGGTCGGGTCTACCGTCTGTCTGGTAGTTTTGGGTGGGTCTACCGTCTGTCTGGTAGTTTTGGTTGGGTCTACCGTCTGTATGGTAGTTTTGGGTGGGTCTACCGTCTGTTTGGTAGTTTTGGTTGGGTCTACCGTCTGTCTGGAAGTTTTGGGTGGGTCTACCGTCTGTCTGATAGTTTTGGTTGGGTCTACCGTCTGTCTGGTAGTTTTGGGTGGGTCTACCGTCTGTCTGGTAGTTTTGGTTGGGTCTACCGTCTGTATGGTAGTTTTGGGTGGGTCTACCGTCTGTTTGGTAGTTTTGGTTGGGTCTACCGTCTCTCTGGTAGTTTTGGGTGGGTCTACCGTCTGTCTGGTAGTTTTGGGTGGGTCTACCGTCTGTCTGGTAGTTTTGGTTGGGTCTACAGTCTGTCTGGTAGTTTTGGTTAAGTCTACCGTCTGTCTGGTAGTTTTGGTTGGGTCTACCGTCTGTCTGGTAGTTTTGGTTGGGTCTACCGTCTGTCTGATAGTTTTGGTTGGGTCTACCGTCTGTCTGGTAGTTTTGGGTGGGTCTACCGTCTGTCTGGTAGTTTTGGTTGGGTCTACCGTCTGTGTGGTAGTTTTGGTCGGGTCTACCGTCTGTCTGGTAGTTTTGGGTGGGTCTACCGTCTGTATGGTAGTTTTGGGTGGGTCTACCGTCTGTTTGGTAAATTTGGTTGGGTCTACCGTCTGTCTGGTAGTTTTGGGTGGGTCTACCGTCTGTCTGGTAGTTTTGGGTGGGTCTACCGTCTGTCTGGTAGTTTTGGTTGGGTCTACCGTCTGTCTGGTAGTTTTGGTTGGGTCTACCGTCTGTCTGGTAGTTTTGGTTGGGTCTACCGTCTGTCTGGTAGTTTTGGTTAGGTCTACCGTCTGTCTGGTAGTTTTGGTTAGGTCTACCGTCTGTCTGGTAGTTTTGGTTGGGTCTACCGTCTGTCTGGTAGTTTTGGTTGGGTCTACCGTCTGTCTGATAGTTTTGGTTGGGTCTACCGTCTGTCTGGTAGTTTTGGGTGGGTCTACCGTCTGTCTGGTAGTTTTGGTTGGGTCTACCGTCTGTATGGTAGTTTTGGTCGGGTCTACCGTCTGTCTGGTAGTTTTTGGTGGGTCTACCGTCTGTCTGGTAGTTTTGGTTGGGTCTACCGTCTGTATGGTAGTTTTGGGTGGGTCTACCGTCTGTTTGGTAGTTTTGGTTGGGTCTACCGTCTGTCTGGAAGTTTTGGGTGGGTCTACCGTCTGTCTGATAGTTTTGGTTGGGTCTACCGTCTGTCTGGTAGTTTTGGGTGGGTCTACCGTCTGTCTGGTAGTTTTGGTTGGGTCTACCGTCTGTATGGTAGTTTTGGGTGGGTCTACCGTCTGTTTGGTAGTTTTGGTTGGGTCTACCGTCTCTCTGGTAGTTTTGGGTGGGTCTACCGTCTGTCTGGTAGTTTTGGGTGGGTCTACCGTCTGTCTGGTAGTTTTGGTTGGGTCTACAGTCTGTCTGGTAGTTTTGGTTAAGTCTACCGTCTGTCTGGTAGTTTTGGTTGGGTCTACCGTCTGTCTGGTAGTTTTGGTTGGGTCTACCGTCTGTCTGATAGTTTTGGTTGGGTCTACCGTCTGTCTGGTAGTTTTGGGTGGGTCTACCGTCTGTCTGGTAGTTTTGGTTGGGTCTACCGTCTGTCTGGTAGTTTTGGTCGGGTCTACCGTCTGTCTGGTAGTTTTGGGTGGGTCTACCGTCTGTCTGGTAGTTTTGGTTGGGTCTACCGTCTGTATGGTAGTTTTGGGTGGGTCTACCGTTTGTTTGGTAAATTTGGTTGGGTCTACCGTCTGTCTGGTAGTTTTGGGTGGGTCTACCGTCTGTCTGGTAGTTTTGGGTGGGTCTACCGTCTGTCTGGTAGTTTTGGTTGGGTCTACCGTCTGTCTGGTAGTTTTGGTTGGGTCTACCGTCTGTCTGGTAGTTTTGGTTGGGTCTACCGTCTGTCTAGTAGTTTTGGTTGGGTCTACCGTCTGTCTGGTAGTTTTGGTTGGGTCTACCGTCTGTCTGGTAGTTTTGGGTGGGTCTACCGTCTGTCTGGTTGTTTTGGTTGGGTCTACCGTCTGTCTGGTAGTTTTGGTTGGGTCTACCGTCTGTCTGGTAGTTTTGGGTGGGTCTACCGTCTGTCTGGTAGTTTTGGTTGGGTCTACCGTCTGTATGGTA
Source organism: Allodiplogaster pararmata (assembly GCA_964056735.1). Lineage (NCBI taxonomy): Eukaryota > Metazoa > Nematoda > Chromadorea > Rhabditida > Diplogasteridae > Allodiplogaster > Allodiplogaster pararmata. The sequence goes on from OZ057408.1 coordinate 26,500,055, forward strand.
GTTTTGGGTGGGTCAACAGTCTGTTTGGTAGTTTTGGTTGGGTCTACCGACTGTCTGGTAGTTTTGGGTGGGTCTACCGTCTGTATGGTAGTTCCGGTTGGGTCTACCGTCTGTCTGGTAGTTTTGGTTGGGTCTACCGTCTGTCTGGTAGTTTTGGGTGGGTCTACCGTCTATCTGGTAGTTTTGGTTGGGTCTACCGTCTGTATGGCAGTTTTGGGTGGGTCTACCGTCTGTTTGGTAGTTTTGGTTGGGTCTACCGTCTGTCTGGTAGTTTTGGGTGGGTCTACCGTCTGTCTGGTAGTTTCGGTTGGGTCTACCGTCTGTCTGGTAGTTTTGGTTAGGTCTACCGTCTGTCTGGTAGTTTTGGTTGGGTCTACCGTCTGTCTGGTAGTTTTGGTTGGGTCTACCGTCTGTCTGATAGTTTTGGTTGGGTCTACCGTCTGTCTGGTAGTTTTGGGTGGGTCTACCGTCTGTCTGGTAGTTTTGGTTGGGTCTACCGTCTGTCTGGTAGTTTTGGTCGGGTCTACCGTCTGTCTGGTAGTTTTGGGTGGGTCTACCGTCTGTCTGGTAGTTTTGGTTGGGTCTACCGTCTGTATGGTAGTTTTGGGTGGGTCTACCGTCTGTCTGGTAGTTTTGGGTGGGTCTACCGTCTGTCTGGTAGTTTTGGGTGGGTCTACCGTCTGTCTGGTAGTTTTGGTTGGGTCTACCGTCTGTCTGGTAGTTTTGGTTGGGTCTACCGTCTGTCTGGTAGTTTTGGTTGGGTCTACCGTCTGTCTAGTAGTTTTGGTTGGGTCTACCGTCTGTCTGGTAGTTTTGGTTGGGTCTACCGTCTGTCTGGTAGTTTTGGTTGGGTCTACCGTCTGTCTGGTAGTTTTGGGTGGGTCTACCGTCTGTCTGGTAGTTTTGGTTGGGTCTACCGTCTGTCTGGTAGTTTTGGTTGGGTCTACCGTCTGTCTGGTAGTTTTGGGTGGGTCTACCGTCTGTCTGGTAGTTTTGGTTGGGTCTACCGTCTGTATGGTAGTTTTGGGTGGGTCTACAGTCTGTTTGGTAGTTTTGGTTGGGTCTACCGTCTGTCTGGTAGTTTTGGGTGGGTCTACCGTCTGTATGGTAGTTCCGGTTGGGTCTACCGTCTGTCTGGTAGTTTTGGTTGGGTCTACCGTCTGTCTGGTAGTTTTGGGTGGGTCTACCGTCTGTCTGGTAGTTTTGGTTGGGTCTACCGTCTGTATGGCAGTTTTGGGTGGGTCTACCGTCTGTTTGGTAGTTTTGGTTGGGTCTACCGTCTGTCTGGTAGTTTTGGGTGGGTCTACCGTCTGTCTGGTAGTTTCGGTTGGGTCTACCGTCTGTCTGGTAGTTTTTGTTGGGTCTACCGTCTGTCTGGTAGTTTTGGGTGGGTCTACCGTCTGTCTGGTAGTTTCGGTTGGGTCTACCGTCTGTCTGGTAGTTTTGGTTGGGTCTACCATCTGTCTGGTAGCTTTGGGTGGTTCTACCGTCTGTCTGGTAGTTTTGGTTTGGTCTATCGTCTGTCTGGTAGTTTTGGTTGGGTCTAATGTCTGTCTGGTAGTTTTGGGTGGGTCTACCGTCTGTCTGGTAATTTTGGTTTGGTCTAACGTCTGTCTGGTAGTTTTGGGTGCGTCTACCGTCTGTCTGGTAGTTTTGGATGGTTCTTCCGTCTGTCTGGTAGTTTTGGTTGGGTCTACCGTCTGTCTGGTAGTTTTGGGTGGGTCTACCGTCTGTCTGGTAGTTTTGGGTGAGTCTTCCGCCCATCGGCATAATCCAAAGAGTGCTTCCCATGATTTATCACAAATTATTGTTATCAATTGACCTTTTTGGAAAGCAGTTCTCTTTATTCGGACAGAGTACTATCGAAAAAATCTAAGTTTTAAAAAAACGGTTTAATCTTAGGGACCTCTACCAAAATGAGTTAGATTTTTTTTCGACACTCTTAAGATTTTTCTTATTGAAAAGTAACTTATTGTTCTGTATCCTTGATTGTTCATCATCATATACAGTATTTTGTATCATATACAGTATCATGATATACAGTAGTATTCTGAATGTTTTCACAAAGTCTTAATCTACAACTTGAATCAACACATTCTGTGCGATTCGCGGTTTTATATTATTAGCTCTGTAGCCGACGATTTTCCGAAAATCCGAGAAGTTTCTCGAAATCGCTCACCTGAAGAGTTATTCCGCTCACTTAAAAAAAACATTTGATTTTCCTGTTTTGTTGATCGAAAGAAACTTTTTGCTCAACCGAAGAGCTGTTTAGCTGACCTGATGAGGGTACGTCTTCATACTTACATTCTTTTCTGACCACAGGGATTCTAGGCTGAAATGTGATACTGACAAAGTTTTGGGCTGCAGTCTGGTACTGGTACACAAGTGCTCAAGTACTAGGCTGCATGCTGGCACTATTCCTCAATTACACATCTATGAAGCTGCAATCTGATACTGGTACTCCAGTAAAAGCTTTGACCAGATACTGGTATTCAAGTAATCAAAATTTTAAGCTGCAGTCTGGTACTGGTACACAAGTGCCACAGTAATAGGCTTGTAAATACTATTACTCGATCACAGAGCTATGAGACGGCCCTCTGAAACTGGTATTTAAGTAATGGTCTTCAATCTTATATTCACATTCATCTACTCAAAGTATAAAACTGCAGTCTGGTACTGGTACACAAGTGCAAGAGTATTAGGCTAAATGCTGGCACTGTTCCTCGAGTACACAACTATGAGGCCGCAATCTTGTACTATTACTAAGTATTAGGCTGCAATCTCGTACTGGTACTCATGCACCCTAACATCAGGACGCAATTCGCTACTGGACTCAAGCACTCAATCATTAGGGGGGGAGAGCACACAAACCTTTCTAGCACTTGTCTTAGAAAAGAACAATCCCGGTTGTGAATAAAATGGGGTGAATAAAACATTGGATAGTATAGTAAAAGCCATTTGCGATGTTTTTAAGTCTGAAGGAGTCTTCTGAATCATGCAGATTTCCGCAGGGCTAATAGCGGGTTTGGCTACCATCCTGACTGGCCAAAAAGCGCTAGTTTCTCTATTTCCATTCTTCTTTCTCCACTCATCAGCATGGTTTAGCTCGGTCTCTAGCAGGATTTGGAAACCTTGAAGACCGTATCGTCCAAACCATACTCTTTATAATTTTCTACGTTCAACGTTTTCACTTGTATTTCATCAGGAAAAATAGTAGAACTGTGTTGATTTGTATGAATTCTGACGCTTTAATTCTGTGTCATTGATTTTAGAGCGATCAAAAAAATTTCTAGCAGTGACTGAAAAAGTTGTTTGCTACTCCGCACGCATCTGAAATGATGAAGTGCATGTAGTTGAGAAGCTCTTTGAGGCCAATAAGCAAGCCGAGAAAGTGTTTCAAACTCAAACAAGTAATTACATAAAAATCATAAATCAAAAGTTGATGCTCTGCAAACTAAATAATAATAATAATTTAGCTACATACATATTTGCTTCGCTTTGCCAAAGGAAGTTTTTTCAGAAACGCTTTTTAAAAATAGCTGTAGACCATCATCTGAGTCCCACCAGTTCGCTGTAGACCATCATCTGAGTCCCACCAGTTCGCTGTAGACCATCATCTGAGTCCCACCAGTTCGCTGTAGACCATCATCTGAGTCCCACCAGTTCCTTTAAATGATAAATTTTCTGATCTGAAGAAATCTGAACAGTAGAACTTCATTTCAAAATTTCTAAGACAAAGCGTTTGTTTTGTATGGACAATGGAAAAATGTGTATTAAAGTTCGGTACAAAAGGTCAGTTTTTGACGAGTGAGATTAGCTCAAAAAACTCTTTTCTTATTTTTCTTTTTTTCGTTTATGCGTTGCTTTTTTCCATATAAAAATCTGCTCATCACACATATAAAGGCGGAGACGTGATCAAGTCTTTTTTTTTTTACTAAACTAAATTTTCATTAAGCTAAGAATTTCAAACATGTTCTCAGTAAAAAAAAGGACCTCTGTAAAACTGAAAGTATCCGATTCCTGAATAAGTTCTCTTCATCATTTCTCGAGGAAAAACACCCAATTAAACATTTTATCTAACTTTGTAATTAAACCGTCTAAGCCAACGTTTTGATGTGCAGGTAAACGACATTTATCGCTAATTGTACATTTTTGTTGTTATAATAATAAATATATGTTGGTTTATACTTCAACTTAAATAGATAGATCTGAAGTGAGCATCCCACCCACAAAAACAAAAATAATCTGTCACATCATTATCCAACTTTGAATTGACTACTTCTCAAACATACATATAACCTACTCTATAATTACTAGCCGTTGGTTAAACATTTTGTCTTCACAAAAAGTTTTAACTGCGTTTTTCATCGTGAAAGAAGTTAAAAAAATTTTCATCGTAAAGGGAGTAAAAATTCCTCTATGTAATTATTTCTCGTACATATCACGAAGGAAAACTATTTATGAGGGACTTTGAGGACTTTGATTTAGACTCCGCCCATTTTCTCGGATCATATAGAGAAAAGTGGGACTAAAATCGGTACTCGGTCTCTCACGACATGGTCCTACTCATTCTCCTGTGCCTCTTCGGATTTGTGCAATCAGACGTGCAATTGGGGTCTTCCAACGAAGTACTACGGTAAGGGCGCACTATATGTATATGACTTCGTTTGATGAGTTTGAGGATCCGAAAAAATTGATTTAGGGGCTGCATGTACTACGGACTCGGTCAGAAAATGTTCTGTCAATGGTGAAAAGAAGTCATTTTAAACTAGGCTAAGATTTCGAGTAGTACCAGTTCTGAAAAGAGATCCGTGTTTTTTTAATTGTTGTGTTCTTTTAGGCCCTCATTTGCAAGATTGGTAATTTTGTTAGATATCGAGGCTTCGATTCCAAAGTTCATCGTAAGATTATAACAGCAAGAAAACAGATTTGCCCGGGACTGATAGTTCCGTTTTGGTTTCCCTCATTGAATCCAGACAATCGAATGGAAAGCGTGATGAATCGCTCTTTCAGTAACCGCTTTTTTGATAATCGTCGTCTAAATCAGCCACAGTCGTGACAAAATAATCTAACGTCGATGATATGCAGAAAGGAATAGAACATGACTATTCAAAAATTTCAAAATACCTTGGAAATACCCCGTTAGCTGGACTAAGATGCCAATAACTTCTGGGAGGGTCCGGTCCGGCTATTCATTCATACGTCTTTTAATGAAATGAGCACTTCTATATAATCACAAGTATATACGTGATTTAAATTATTGCAACCTTTTTTCTGAATTCAAAAGACCTTTTTTATGTTCAAAACTTCTCAGTTGTGTTAACAACATTTGCGGGGGACTTAAGGAATCAGAAGGCAAGAACATAGGCTTACTGGGCTGAGATGCTCTTAAGATGTCTGTAGAGATGCGAAATGCGAATGAGAGTAAATTTTAAGTTAACGGACATCAAGTAAGGTAAACTCCGGGTTGAGGAGATTGATAGTTATCAATACATACGGTGGTATACATAGTTAAGAGCAGACTCCCTTTTCTAAGGAGAGGTGGCAACTTAAGAGCCTCCTATTTTGGCAGCATATGATGAATATTTTTTAAGAACGATTCGAAACAGGATTTAAAAAAAGACTTCTAACTGGGTTCAACAACTCGTAGGGTGCAGGATAGGGTGAAGTAGGGACATGTTTGAAAAAAATAGTTATTGAGTCAAACAAGAAGTTACTTGAACTTGTGAGGGTTATTTTTCAAAGGTTCAAAAACACATGTACAGGTTAACGCAATTGCAAACGTGTATCTCAGTGCATAAGTAAGCAATACTGTTCAAATTTGTAAATTTTGTAGCTCACATTAATAAAATCATTGGACTTGACTTTGCTTTCAAGGTAGGACCACACGGAATAGTCCAACGGATTGAGGTTGGGCGATGAGGAGGGTCATTCTGCGCCGGAGATGAAGTCGGGGAAATGAGCCTTGTCTGTGTTCCGATAGCCTTGTGAGCAGGCGCACAATCTTGCTTGAAGACCAAAGGTGTATTACGGTAGTGGGAAGCAGACCAAGGAAGCATTACTTTTTGAAGAATATAACGGAGAAAACGTGAGTTTTGCCGGTGGCGGACCCTCCCGCCCAAACCATGACATGTGCAGGATGGGAAGCTTTATGAACGATTCTACCGGCTTCATTAGCTGCCTGTGAGTCTCGAGCAAGCACTCGCTCATTTTGAAGGTTGTAGGCCTTTTTCACAGTGAACAGCTTCTCATTCGAGAAGAATGTCCTAAGATGAGAATTGTTGCGCTTCCGGAGGATTAGGGTGCGGCACCTTTTGAGTATTTCCTCCTTGTTCTTTAGAGTTAGGATGGCGGCCTTTTTAGTACGATATGAAGTGAGCCTCTTTAACGATTCTTTGAAGAGTCGTGCGTGATAAGTTCATTTCGGAGGCCATTTTGTTCATGCTACGCTTAGCATTTCGACCAACTCGCTTCCTCATGGCCTCAATCTTGTTAGGGGTGCGCACTAATCGAGGACCCCCTCTTCGGGGCAAGTCAGCAAGTGTACCGACCTGTTCAAACGTTTGATTGTTCTCTAGACGAGATTGTGAGAGACGTTGAGATCTTTAGTGATGCGCCTATTTGATCGATCAAGTTTGTGCAAGTCCACAATGATAGAGCGTGCTCTATGAGCGGCCACCATTATTTTGAGAATTGATCAACTGAATAAAAATTTCAACCATGTAATAAAAACAGATGTGATAAGAGATATGTTCTATATGTAACAATTGGAGCTCTGCGTGCACTATGAAATGAATTATAAACGCCGAAATATTGGTTGCCGAATACATGGGCCACCTTGTAGAAACATCAAAATTTATTGAAGGGGCCGAAGTCATATGAAGAAAATTCTGCTGGTGGCTCTGTTATGAATTGGAAAATGAGCAATAACTAAGTTGCACTTTGTGAAGAGTTGGGAGACCAGCGACTAGTTCAAAGGAGTTCAGAGAAACTAAGAAAAAAACGAATGATTTTATAAAACATTCAGCGTACTATTCAAATGTCAGACACTGTTCAACATATAATAATAATAATAATCTTCCTCGCGCTTGTTCCCGCCTCGCGGCAGGGTACGCGCTCCCCTGAGATGCAGGACAGACCTATCCTGGTAGAACCAGTGGCTGCCTGCTAGATCACTGCTAGTGTGATTAGCAGCAGTGGGGAGAGTCAGATTCTTGCGTGAGCACTACCAACATTTCTTAACCCCCTTGGTTTGGGTGGATCTGTCCGGGGTGGGAGTCGAACTCGGGACTCTTCGCACAATAGTCGAACACACTACCATTATGCCACGCCCGGACAGACACTGTTCAAAATATGACCTTCAATTTTCAAATTCAACTGTGCAGACTACCGCCTTTCAACTTAGAATATTTCAACGAGAATAGCTATAATCCGAAACTGAACAAATGAGTGATCTAGATTACAATGTAAGGTCACCTAATACAACTTGCAGAGAAGCTATGGATTCTTATGTGAACTCACAGCTCACGCTTTCTGCTCTTGCAAGAAGACAAATGTTAGCTTCCTCCTTGATGAACTTTTATTGAGGCCCATCCTGATGGAAACTTGTCAAGAAAAGATAATAGATAAGATAATATATAAGATAAAGATAATTCCCTGTAATATATTCATAGGAAAGATATTCCGTGTGAACTGTTTCTTGCATCTTTTTTCTTGAGAAAATAAGAAAAAAAGGATAAAAAGAGAAGACTGGAGAGTCAAAAATGTGTAGATAAAGAGAAAAAAACAAAAAAAAAGTAAAAAAAAATATAGAGAGTTTAGAGAAGGAAAAAAGTACTCGAAATAGTTTTTGTAATTTACAGCTTTCAAACTGAATATTATTTCATTTATTTTATTCTGTTAGACTGCGCAGAAAGTCGACCATGCCCAACATTAAAAGAAGCGTGGCAACCTTGCGAACTTGACTTTATAACAATAAAATGGTTTACAGAGCAAAAGGAGAGATGAGCTTGGACTCGAACGGTAGGCCGTACGTGCAATGCATCGTTTCTGGACCTGGAATACCGCAAACTATCCAATTGTGTTCTACATCGAAGGTATGCTTCTTTCGATTCTTGCGCAACTGAAAGTTTGGCTTTTAGGTTCTTCGGAATATAGTTTTTTGATGATGATCTAAGTTTTTTGTTTAAAAACATTATAAGCGCTAACCTCAGAAATGTTTTCAAGATTTCAGGACTCGGCGGAAAACTTGACTGGCTGCGCTACTCTTTGGAACAGCACTGATGTTATCATGCAAAGATGCTGGACACAGCAGATTGTGAGTTATTACTTTTTCTATCTATCTATCTATCGAACTATCTATCTATCGAACTATCTATCTATCTATCTATCTATCTATCTATCTATCTATCTATCTATCTATCTAACTATCTATCTATCTATCTATCTATCTATCTATCTATCTATCTATCTATCTATCTATCTATCTATCTATCTATCTATCTATCTATCTATCTATCTATCTATCTATCTATCTATCTATCTATCTATCTATCTATCTATCTATCTATCTATCTATCTATCTATCTATCTATCTATCTATCTATCTATCTATCTATCTATCTATCTATCTATCTATCTATCTATCTATCTATCTATCTATCTATCTATCTATCTATCATTTGAGGAAACAATCGAACGAGAGTGTGCTCCATCGGCCTGTGATGACGACGGCCGCAAGAGAATGCTCGGTATCAACTTCTGCTGTTGCTACGGTCACAAGTGCAACCAAGTCTACCGAAGCTTAGGTACCTGAGGCTTCACATAACAGTTTCGCAAGAAATATGAGCACTGTGACACAAATTCGCGACCACTTGAGACTCGGAAACATAAGGAACAACAACTGGCAAACAACGCATACGGCATAAAAACACCGTCAACCTTTTATTTGGTTTTTTCTTCCCTTACATTGTATAAATGTGACGTTCTTCGTTTTTTGTTGTAGTACAAATGACATAGTCATTCGGAATTGAAATACATTCCAATTTTATTGTATTTTTCTCTCTAGTCAACTGTGCAGGAGTCCCACAATATAAATATTCAAATTATCAACTTATCAAAAACTTATAGTAGTTAAATCGCAATTTTCGTTGCATAAAAATTATCAATCATCTTAAGGTTTCGATTATCAATCATCTTAAGGTTTCGATTATCAATCATCTTAAGGTTTCGATTATCAATCATCTTAAGGTTTCGATTATCAATCATCTTAAGGTTTCGATTATCAATCATCTTAAGGTTTCGATTATCAATCATCTTAAGGTTTCGATTATCAATCATCTTAAGGTTTCGATTATCAATCATCTTAAGGTTTCGATTATCAATAATCTTAAGGTTTCGATTATCAATCATCTTAAGGTTTCGATTATCAATAATCTTAAGGTTTCGATTATCAATCATCTTAAGGTTTCGATTATCAATCATCTTAAGGTTTCGATTATCAATCATCTTAAGGTTTCGATTATCAATCATCTTAAGGTTTCGATTATCAATCATCTTAAGGTTTCGATTATCAATCATCTTAAGGTTTCGATTATCAATCATCTTAAGGTTTCGATTATCAATCATCTTAAGGTTTCGATTATCAATCATCTTAAGGTTTCGATTATCAATCATCTTAAGGTTTCGATTATTTTCGGTTGTATTTTAAATTTCAATGTGTAATAGAAATTTGAGCTCACGAGTATGCATTTTCATACTTTGATTCCGCTCATTTTGCCTCACTTTTGTTTTTCTGCTCTCATCAAAAATTTAAATTTTAAATGTGTTATTAGTATCAACCAGACTTAGAACTCAGAAGAGACTGAAACGAAAGACTTTTCACGGAAGTTTCCAAGACAATGTGACAGCTACTTTTCTTTTTTCTTCCCCTTTTTTGTTGCCGAAGCGAATCGTCTCCGAATTGCGTCATTTCCTCCTCTTCTTTCAGCGGAAACACACATGTTTAATGAGTCTTTTCGATATTACCGACAGATGACCAAGATTGAAATTTTAATATTTTAATCCACGTAAAGATTTGTGAAATCTCTCAAGCGCAAATTCGACTTGAGGCACACATTTTGTAGGAATTAGTGCAAGTAGAACCAAATTGTTATTTAAAATCCCGAATGCAGATAAGCTCTCATCTCCACTTTACTTGTAACTTTGTTTTAGTAGTCATACTTAGCGTGTTTTAGTAGTCATACTTAGCGCAGATCTCAGAATCGACATCGCTTTTATGAGCGATTTTTAGCTTGTAAGAAAGATTAAATGAAAAAAGATTAAAATAAAAGGTGTACACTGGAGAAAAGGTTCCTTCTGAGATTGGTTGGAATTTTGAATAAACGATACAATGATCCACATTCTTTCTTTTTTTAGAGTAATTGCTTTATGGAATTAAGTTACAGATAATTGCAAAGAGATTCAAGATATCTAAGCATTCGGCAAGGCTCTAGAAGAGGTCGACCTCTCGAATCTCATAGCCCTTCCGAACTCTCTGTTGTCAACAGCAAGAGTAGACACCAACGAAAATTGATTGTCTTATTACCCAGTACTTCCCTTCCTATTTCAAAGTTCCATATAATCGGTGACCCTATCCTATGGTGATAAAGAATTTCGATAAATACGTCAATAAATGAGATGTGAAATCAAAAATTCCACTCGTTCAAAACTCCAATTGTTGCAGAAGACAGACTCGTCGTCAATTTTAAATTCAGCCAAGTTGCTCTAGGTACATATATATATTAAGATTTTAAAAAAGAATAGTAACCTATAGGTAGCCATTATAATTTTAGAGATAAAGGGTAAAGGGAGCGTATCATGAGTTTATTCATAGCAAAAGTCCCACGATTTTCTATCTTTAGATGAATTCTCACAAGTAGGGTAATTAGAAAGCTCTATTTCTGTATTAACTTTCTGTTCCAGCTTTCATTACATTACTAAAAACACAACCTACACAGAGGAGTTGATGTTTCATTCTCCTTCGTCGAGGACACTCTTCGTCGAAATTATAATTTTAGAGATAAAGGATAAATCCCTTAAAGGATAAAACAATTTAGAGATAAATCCCTCTTCGTCGAAATAAAAATTTCAGAGATAAAGGGAAAAAGGGAGCGTATTATGAGTTTATTCATAGCAAAAGTCCTACGATTTTCTATCTTTTGCGATGAATTCTCACAAGACGGGTAATTAGATCACACATTTCAAAACAACTCTATTTATATGCTGACTTGTATTGACTACTTCTGTTGTATTATTGACTACTTGTATTTCTTGACTTGACTATTTCTGTTCCAGCTTTCATTACACTACTAAAAACACAAAACACAACCTGCACAGAAGAGTTGATGTTTCATCCCTCTTCGTCGAAGACCGAACTTCCAGACGTTTTTTCTATTTATAGTGACCTCACAAGTCACCTCGAGAAAAAGAACATCAATTAATAACAAAAATCATCGACCATGGAGTCCTGAACAGAATTCTCCAGTTTTGAAAATCGGTTTACGATTGATAATGTTAAATTAGGGCATGTTCATTGTGTTTCAATTATGTTTTGCTAACTCCTGATTTGTAAGTTTTGTGGTTTCAACTAAATTTGTCCATCAATAAACAAGTGGTGAATTTTGCCAGTATCTTGATTTGGAAGAATTTAATCAAAAACTTCCGTATAATAATTTTCTCATTAAAACCTAAGCAAAATATTTTGTTTTAGAAAAGAACAAACGAGTGAAACGATCGAAAAGAAGCATACTTAGTAGAACACAAAAAAGGTGAGAAGCATGATAAAAAAAACATTGGAAAAAGAATACAATTGATAAGCACTTTCAATCTGTGTCTTGCCTTGTCAGATGCGTTGTTATGTTGAAGAAAAAAGACGGATCGGACGTGACGTTTCGCTTTATCAAAGCCATCACCAAATGTTCGTCACCAATAGAAGTTGACGACGGGGAAGAAGGGGAAGAAATCCTCTGGGAAGAGCAGAGGTTACACTCAAACTTGGGTAATTAAACATAACAACGCATCTCACAAGGCAAGATACAGATTGAAAGTGTATCGTCTACTGGATTCTTCATCCAATGCGTTTAACTCAGAACAAACTCTTCACAATTGATAAGCATTTGAAGTTTATTTTCTTGAGCTTTCCAAGGTGAGTCATCGATAGGGATGAGTTTTAGAGCAACGAACGGGGAAAAAACTTTGTTTTTTTTTTACTTAGAGACTTTATTGTGATAGTTTATGGTGACGTCCGGGAAGTTTACATTTTTAACAGTGTATGAGTCAAAAACAGTAGGAAGACATTTGAATAACAACACAAATCAACAACCTAAAACTATTTTTTGGTGCCTATTGGTGACTTAGAATTATTCATGCCAACAACCTAAAACTATTTTTTGGTGCCTATTGGTGACTTAGAATTATTCATGCCAACAACCTAAAACTATTTTTTGGTGCCTATTGGTGACTTAGAATTATTCATGCCAACAACCTAAAACTATTTTTTGGTGCCTATTGGTGACTTAGAATTATTCATGCCAACAACCTAAAACTATTTTTTGGTGCCTATTGGTGACTTAGAATTATTCATGCCACAGGTTATTTTCATTCGTTGTCAAGCTCGATTGACTTCGGAAAGGAAATTTTCGCATATTTTTAAGCAAAACTGTTGTATGCAGATGCATTTCTTTTTCTCGATCGTACGGTATGCTACTGATTACGGACTGTTAACACTAGTCGTAACAAAAGTAGACTGGCTGAGTTCGTAAACGAAACAACGAACTCACGCTCTTCTGTGCTACTTTTTAATTTCTCCTGTGTTATTTACACTGAGAAAAACAAAAGTTTTTTTCGCAGACATCGAGCTAGGTGACAGGTCCACGACCGGTCACCTAGTTAAAACAGAGATTGAACGTGTGGCTGGTCAATCGATTATAAGCCCGAGTGCGGAGGTTTGGAGGGCAATTTTGGGGTTTTTCAATCGGGATAAATTACGATGAAGAATTTTATGATGAAAATGCGGATGTAGAAAAGAACTTAAAGTTTGACTGAAGGAACTTCAAAGTAATCATAGTATTGGGTTTCGGATGCAGCAAATTGAGAGAGTTTTTGAGAGTTTCCAAATTGAGAGTTTCCAGCACTGTCTCAGTTAGCCATACATCACCAAGCTGAAAGATTGATTCATGTGACGGACTTTCCTTATCATCCTCCCCTCCACTGACTCTTCTGTGCAAATCTTGCATGATCATTGTTATGATACCTCAGACCGAGAAACTTTGAAGTTAAAAAAATAATAAACTGGTTTAATGCTATTCAAAGTTTTCAGAAACTCAATGAGAAAAATTGAAAACTCAGCAGAATGGAAAATTATTGGACCAGTAGAATCATTATATGAAGGCCATTCAGTGAAAGGAAACACATCTAAGCTTATAAACTGAACGTCTGAAATGATAAGATCTTAATGTGGCCCTTTGGCTAGCATCTTCTCACTGAATGGGAAAAACTGACAGCTTTTTTTCTCCAAAGTTTCATTTCATATACTCCAGAGAGCTTTTCAAATTCTTCAAGTTCAGCATTTCTACAAATTTTTGTTTCTTTCCAAAAAAGTTTTTCTCTAGGTTTTGAGTAATTTTTCTCTCATTCTTAAAGTCGCCGAGTTAGAGAAAGAACATTAAAATAACGTATGCTCTTTCAAACCCCATTACCTTTCATTGACTCAGACTTTTACAACTATTAAACGTAGCAGTTTGTGATTTTTTTTCCCGAAAAAGTTGTTACTACTGTTGGTTTTTTTGTTAAACTTCTCAAGATATGGCGAAAACGCTGTCATATTGAGTTTGAGTTTTTATTACGCAGAGTCTTTTAAAACATCACGTTAAAATGATAAAAAAGCGAGGGAATGACAGAGCAGTTGAACGGCAGAAGCGAGGAGAGAACTGTAGAGGTCATATGCGGTTTTCAATGGGAGTTACCGGATGGTTTCTAATGGGAAGAGAAGGAATTCTTTTACCCATATTACCTACCGGTCTGTTCCTTTCCTAATCGTGAAAAAACTATAGTTTCGTTCATTGGTGGCATCAGTAGAACCTGAATTCTACTTATTCACTCGCTTTTGTAACTTTACTGAAAAAAAGAGAACGAGTTCTTACTTTTAACGACTTTATTCCCAATGCGAGAGTTCGACTATTGACCCATAAGATCTTTCTTACTTCTTCTTCTTCTTCTTAGCGTTGTCCCACGCCGGCCGAGGTCGGAGTAGGGTCCGCTGTCAAGATCTTTCTTACTCATGAAACTAATTGCGGTTGAACAGAGAATCGTAAGGGGCCATCCTATAGTTTAGTCCAACAAACCGTCCTGTTATAAATAGGAGCCAGGTAAGGATTAGCAGGACCAATGCGAGAAAGAGTGGTCACTCTTATGCTTATATTCCTCCGTTTGGAACAATTTCTAGTTATGCTAGAATGAGTTTTGATGGAAAAACGGTCAAACACTATCAGTGCTGCGAATGAACTTGAAACATTCACGATTATCATAGTCAAAAGATTATCATATAAAGGTTGTGTCAATTATAAGTCCTTGTTGAGGACATACTATCTTAGAAGAATAAGGGTCCACAGTCTATTCACTGTGGCTCTTACCGTTAAGAAAATTTTTTTGCTCATTCGCCGATGATATAAAGATAATGGGACGCGCTACCTCTTTTAATTATATCCAACTAGCTTTGAATCGTATAACTGATTGGTGCCTAGAGTGGAATTTGTCCCTATCCATATCTAAGTGTAATGTACTTCATCTCGGATCATCCAATTCTCGCAGCGTCTATTACATGAACAGTCAACCTCTAGTAGTTGGTAGAGTTGCCAAATATCTTGTTGTAATCATATGTGATCGTTTCTCTTATCGTAATCATGTTGAAGACAAATGTAAAAAAAGGCTCTGCTCTTGTTAACATGATGTTAAAAGCCTTCAAGTCACCATGTCCGCCTCTTTTAACTTTAGCTTTTAAAATTTATGTCAGACCTGTTCTTGAATACGATAGTGAGTTATGGAATCCCTCATCCCCCGGCTTAGTAAAATCTATTGAAAAAGTTCAGCGGTCGCTTACGAGAAGAATCCTAGCAAGATCTGGCCATTCCAGACTTCCCTATTCACAAAGAATCTCCATGTTAGGCCTAGAAACTCTTGAATATCGTCGTGCTATATCTGACCTTTTATTTATTCATAAATGTGTCCACAAAAATGTGAACTTGAAACTATGAACTTGTTTCAATTGTCCGCAGTACAGAGATTTTTTCGCCATTCTCATGAGCTCAGGCTAAAAACACCTCATAATATTAGCAAATGTTCTATTTCTACATGTGTTTCTCGCCAGCTATCAGTATGGAATTCATTACCTTTTGAGATCGTCAG
The DNA here is from genome assembly GCA_964056735.1 of Allodiplogaster pararmata. Lineage (NCBI taxonomy): Eukaryota > Metazoa > Nematoda > Chromadorea > Rhabditida > Diplogasteridae > Allodiplogaster > Allodiplogaster pararmata. The sequence goes on from OZ057408.1 coordinate 26,515,496, forward strand.
TACACCTAATACTGCTAGTTTCAAAAAACAATTATTATCTCTGCCTACTGAAAAGATATTACATAAACCTTTCGTTCATGACTAATATAATTGGCGATTTTAAGTATATCACCCTCCCCCCCCTTTTTCATCTATACCGCAACCCCTAAACACCGCCACTTAGAAGAAAGTCCATGCATTTAACTTTGTTTTTGTTTGTGTTTTCATGATATCTCATGTGCTTGAAATAAAGTAATGAAATGAAGAAGAAAATGTAAAAAGAAAAAAGTCAAGAAGCTTTAATTTAAATTTTAAAAACAAATCTTGAGGACGCAAACTAAGAAACCCGAAACTCGCAAGAATTCTACATATTATTTGTTTTATGACGATTCCATTCCATATTTTCGCATAATTGAAACAGTCGAATTGATCCTAAATTACTATTTTTAAGTTCTTCACACCACATACACCACATACATATAATTCTTTTTTGAAGCACTCATAAAAATGGCTGCTGACTTTCGCCGACGCTTTATTGCGATTGTGAATGGATTTTTCTCACGGCTGGACCCAACTCATAGACTCTTGATGAACTAAATAGGAAAACAAAGTCGTTAAATCATGCGGCATCATGAAGATAACGCGTGGTTATCAATGAAATGGCAGAGGTATTAGATCCTTTGCTGATCGCTCACAAATCATCCTTTTTTCTCACACGAAGTAAAACGGTGCAACCTACATAAATTCAGTGTGATTGGGACGTGAAATACGATTAGAACATAAATGCACACACTGGTAAGAAATACGAATAGAACAGAAATGCACACACTAATTAGAAATACGAATAGAACAGAAATGCACACACTAATTAGAAATACGAATAGAACAGAAATGCACACACTGGTAAGAAATACGAATAGAACAGAAATGCACACACTGGTTATGGTCCATCCAACAGCCAAATGCTTCAAACACAATATTTATAAATGTGTATAAGTAATTAAAAATTTATAAGGCGAAAGTGGCTTTTGCGCAGCTTGGTGTAAAATCGATTTTGAAGCAATCAAACCACATCATGATTTTTTTTCTAAACTTCTTGGTACTGTGACTAAATGAAATCAAAATTGAAGAGATTCAAAAACAAAAATATGAATCAAAGTTTTTTTATAAAATTATAAATCCAGAAGACCTTATCAAGGTGGAATATTCTAAAAGCCGCGTAGTATTCACATTAGAACAGAAAATAAAATACAGTGTTAAATTCTTTCAGTTTTCCATTGGATAATAATTGATGCCGAACTTTTTCTGGTAATATCACCATTTAAATTGAGTGTTAATCTAAACTGATAGGGTTCACAACACTTCTGAAGTGTAGACGTTGAACATGATATTTTAAACCCAAATATAGTGTTTTCATTACATGTTTTTGTTTTATGTTATATATCATAACAGCGAATAGTCGTCCACGAAAAACTTTTTTTATAAAATAAATAATTGTTTCAGAAACTGCGTTTCAGAAAAAAAGAACAGATCAAGTTAATTTTGCGGTTGGCTTTCCTTCTCAAATCGCTGCTTCTCTCCCCCCACTCACACTAAAAATGGCTCCTAGCATTTTTCAGGTTGGTCTTCCGACCACACAGGCGAACAAGGCCGAGCTCAGAAACAGCTATTATATTTTGAACTAGTACTACTTTTAACTCCTTTATTTTTCCTCCCTTCAACGTGGCTGAGAGCGGTCGACTCACTTCTCGCTATGCATTTCTATCGCAGACACCGGTCTCTAGAAAAATTTGAAAACCTTGAGGCCGTAATGTCCACACTATGATCGACAATCCAGTCTACATACAACATTCTCATTCTTACTATACAGTCAAAAAACGAAGAACCAGATGGAATTGTTCGATTTAATGGCGCTTCATGTCCCAAAAATAAAACCTTTCAATTAAATTGAAGTGAACTATTTAAATAGTTAAGTAAGATTGCAACCTCTTTCTTTTCGCCCAACTTTACTTGTTCAATGTACAGAAACAACAGAGCAGCCACCGGAGTTTCCTCAGCAGAACGTCACCAAGGCCCGTTCTCATGACTCCTGCAAATTCGAAACCTACATACTAGAAGTCTTTTTTACTGTTGTGCAAGTCTAGTCCGTGTTTAAGCCTAACTTTTGTATGAATCTAACTCTCCCTGCTCGACGAAAACGAGTGGAGTCTTTCCAGTCGCGCAAATCCCGGCCCAGACCATGACAGAAGCGGGATGGCCCTTTCTCAAGACGTAACGGCCACTCTTATTGGCCTCACTGACCGAATTCGACCATATCATATCGTTCTGGTGGTTGAAGGACTGCTCAATATTTAACAACTTTTCATCGGTGAAGAGAATATTCAAACACTCCACCGGCTTGAACCGCTTAGACACATCTCCGAAGACGGGTCGCCTTCATCTGGTCCGTCAATGCGTGAGTCTTCTGCATCAGTCCCATGCGAAATTTGACGATCCTACGAACAGATCTATCCGATATATTCATCTTCTTCGCGAACTTTCTGAAACTCCGGTAAAAAACAAAACGAATCTTGTCTCGGATGCTTCTCACGTTGAAGGAAGTGGTCGCGGTCACCGCTCCGGGGACGGTTCTTAGTCTTATCAGTCTCACGAAAGCAACGTATTGTGTGTTTAATGGTCCTGTGTGAGAATCCAGTCGTTCTGGCGATGTCCTTTTGATTGTGCCAGGACTGGCTCAAGCGCATAATGTGTCCCCGGTCCATATCAGATAGCATAACCGGAAAACGAAAAGTTATCATTCTGATTTTTTCAGGGTATGTTTGCAACATTATGAATAAGATAAAATGAAAATTCACACGACCACTTCACCAAACAAAAAAGACACGTAGTGACAAAGTCGTCTAATTTTTTTCTCTAATATTTCCACACCTTGTAGTACCTACAAAATATCAAAAGCAGAAGCATAATTGCTAAAAGCCGCATTTCGGTGTTAACCAGTTTCTATAAAACACTGCTTTCTTTTAGATGCATTGGTGACATTTTGGTGTCTGAAAATTAGTCCTTATTCTCATTTTACTCCAATAGTTGGGAAATCGAGTTACTGGCAAGTTATTCGAAAAGTTGATCGACAGTTAAAGTCGACCCAAACTTGAAAGGTCTTACCTACGCGTTTCATGTCAAAATGAATAGTTCTCGACTCACAATCGTGTTTTGACTATTTCATCAGACCAAAAGTTATTTTTTTACACACATACACTCTCTCTCTCTCTCTCTCTCTCTCTCTCTCTCGCTCTCTCTCTCTCTCTCTCTCACCATCTTCTAACCAGTCAAAGGCTACCGACTGCTCGTTTATTTGTGCATTAATCTTTATTGAGGTTGCTCTTTCAAGATGAGAAGTTCAGTTAATGAGAGCTAAATCTGTATGCGTGTGACAAGACAATAGTGAGCAAGTGTTGAGCATAATCAAATCAATAGAAAAAACTTTTTTTAAACTTACATAGCTCAAATGCTTTTAGCTCATGAAAGTGAAGAGAGAGTAATAGTTAACATCTACATAATTCACTGTCTTTCGAATTTTTTCGCTCAGCTCAGTTTTTCTGAAAACCTTAAAAGCCTAAACTTTTTACTATGTTCATCAGCGAATCATTTGCTCTTAAGTTATATAATTTAAATGCAAACTGATACGATGGTATCTGATTCACATAAATTTATATAGTTTTTCAAAAAAATTTTAGAAGTTTTTTTTTTAATTTAATGAATAACTGTAAAATCGGATGGTTGTTAAACAGTTCGGAAAACTTCTTAGACAGAGAATTCATTGGTAACTTCTGATCACATTCACTATGCATTCCACCATTTCTTAACAGCATAATTTCATCTCAACCGATCTCTCGCTCTTTCACTTCTCCCTTTCAATCTTTATTTCTCTCTCCCTCTCATTCTCAGGAATTTTTTGCTCTCTATCTCCCTCTCTCTCTTTCTCTTCCTCTCCTTTTCCACCTATCTTTCTATCTATCTTTTTCCCTTTCTGTCTTAATTGGTCCCTCCTTTCCCCTCCTCTATGGTTTAGTCCACTGAACCTGCTAGCACGTCTTCTTCTGTTCGGTGGTCTCGACCCTTGTCACCGGCCTATTAACGACGACCCTCTCTCCTCTCTTCTGCACCCACTGATCTCTGCTTCTCCGCAGAACATGCTTTGTATACCATCGGCTATCGTAAGTTCAATACTTTTAAAAACGTGGTGGAAATTTTAAGTTTTGAATGCTTCATTTTTTCAAACTAAATTCTGAAATTTCAAAGGTTTATCACCCAGGATCAGGTTTATACATATAACATCAATCGGTGTTTATCTAATAGGATTTCGAATTTCATTGAGCAGGGGGACTTTACTGTTGTAACCTCTCTATATCTCTCTCGCTCTCTCTCTCTCTCTCGCTCTCTCTTTCTCTCTCTCTGTCTCTGTCTCTGTCTCTCTCTCTCTGTTGCTTTCTCTCGCTCTCTTTCTCTCTCTATCATCTCTACCTCTCTCTCTCAGCTCTCACTCTCTCTGCAACGAATCTCCTTCTCGAACCCAATTTTAAGTGTATAATATAATTTGAGCGCTTTTCAGCGTGATCAATCATTTTACTTGAGAACTCTCTGATACCGGGTTCCTCCTCTTCATCATCTTCGGGGACGAATTCATCCACAACTTCCTCCCCTCTTCCTCCATGCTCCCCATCCTCGTCGACCACTTCATCCGGAACAGTTATCCCTCTAGAAGAGAAGAAACCAGACGAGTGCAGTCTGACTCTTATCGTCATCTGCATTGTTTCTGTCAGACGTTTTGTCTCTTAACTGTTTTTTTCAGGAAGAAAAAAGTCTATCATCTAATAAAAACAAATTATCTTCAAATTTGTTCTCTCTTTCTGTCTCCTTTTCTTTTTTTCTATTTCATATTTTGGGACTTTTTTGGGGATGAGAGAAAATTTTCCTTTGTGCAAATGTCTATGGTCTTCCCGTGTTGGAATTTTATACGATTTTTCACTCAAAATACTTCTCAGGTTTCCGTCTTGGGAACATTGATAGGAGCCTCGGCGATGTACACGGGCATACCTTGTCACGCACCGTTCGGAGAAGCAGCCTTCCACTTGTTCCTGCCTGATAGAGACCATCTACCAAAGAAGGTACCCGACTCAACGATCTACAAAACAACAAAAAACATCAATTACAGTCGGTGAACATGTAAACAAGACCTAACACTTGGTAGCCATGCCCTTAGCATCGATTACAGCTTGGCATCTGCGAGGTCATAACACTGAGAAATGCACGATGTCATAACTTTCTGCACGGTGCTGTATATATGTAAGTAGGTAGAGTAGAAAATGGACTTGTTACCAAAGGATATTAAGCGATGTTTGCTGCAGAATAAAGTCTACAAATTGCAAGTTCATTTATTAATGGAGAAGAATAGTCGGATACATGATGAAAATTTCTTGAGATCTTCAAATACTATCGCGTATAAATTATATTTTTGGTTACCACATCTTTAGTAAAATCAAGAAAGGCCGGAGAAAACAAAAATGTTGAAAAAGAAGAAAAAAGAGATGGAAGGGGGAATAATTGCCCATTGCCTTTCTGCAGTTACACTGGGACAATGCGATGCAATTGAATGAAGTCAAGCACGTTAGTTTTTTATCAGCTTCCTTGATGCTTTGCTGATTTCAGCTCCAGTTTTTTTGTTTTTATATTAGACATCGATGCGGATATGAACTTCAATGCACCACTATTACATAAATAATGTTGTTTTTTAAAAAATAATTTTGTAATAACCCACTGATGTACTTTTGTGACAATTATCCCTTGTACCTTTAAATGTACAAAGGAATATTTGATTGATCGAAGTGTTCCGTATGTTAACAATAAATTGTAGTACCTATGTTTTCCGTTCAGGACGTGACTGTTCTCAAATTGAACGAATCTAAAAGATGCTATGTCGTGAGCAATCGTCTCCTCAAGGTTTCTAATATTATGGATTGAGATTCAATTGATGAGTAGAAGGATTTCGGGAGTACGGTAAAAGCTAAATATTCACTAGCTGGTAATGATAGAGTTTTGAGAGCCTTTGGATTAGGCAAGACGGTGGCTTTTCCTCTGAGTTACGAGCTGCAAAATCTGAAAAAAGTTAGGCTGTGACCATTACTTTCACTGTTGTAACAGAAAAGAGTTAACAACGGTTGTAACAACAAACAAAAAAACAGTTCACAAAAAAGAGTTTTGACTACATTGTGGAGGCCGGAAACATACCACGAATGATGAATTCAAAAAAATAACAAGGTAATTAAGCCTTTTAATTTGGCTTAGTGCCCAGATTAGCAATGCGTCCTGTGTAGTTTAGGGAAACGCGCTTGATTATGGCAAGACAAAGTCGGATGGGTTCCATGATGCCTCGTGGATGATATTTTTTGTTGCGATTCTTTGGCTTTATTCATAATACATATCACTATCATATACGATACTACTATGGAGAGACTAATTCGTTTCATGAGTTCTTTTCACGCTTCTTAGTTGAGAACTCAAATTCTGTTACAATCAATGCATTTTATAGGACAACGTGAGTCGTTTCGAAGTCCTGAAAAAGCCGCTAAGGGAGGACCTCATCCTGCGGTTCACCGGCAAACAGAGTCTTGAGTTTTGCTTAGGAAGACCGGTCTATTTACTCAAAGCAGCCCCTCGCCCAGAGAGCGGTTCGTATTTTATTTTTTTTAGATTCGAAAAAGGTAAGATGATGGTTTCAAGCATTTGAGTACTGACTTGCATATGTTTTAATGATTCTGCTCTTTCCGATGTGTCTATTCCGAACTTAGTATTTTCTATGCTTTGAGTCAAACTGCGCGTTTTTAGTGAGACTTTTTATTTCTGTTACTTCAATTCTTCGAAAACATTTTAATAATTTAGTCTCTGTAAATCTCGTCAGCATTAAAGTTAGAAGCGTTAGAAGCAATTGGCTGTTGTGACCGTTCAATTTCTTCGTTTCAGAAAATTTCGTCGACAAAAAGCTATTTCACAGCTCTAGATTTTCAACAGGTAATACATGTAACTTGAGCTGCGGAACCGTCAAGAAAGTTCTACTTTAAACATTCACCTCTTAGCTGCGGAAGTTGTCTACATAACGAGTTATTAGTGTCCTTGAATAAGTCGACTTCTGTTTAAACATTATTCTCGGAACAAACTCTATAAGTTTCTTGATTTTTAACTGTTTTTTCGCGACGAACTTCTACTTTCTTTCTACACCTTTTTGATTTGTTTTAAGTTTTTTGATTTTTTTGTTTTAAGTATTACATACATAGTTCGATCGATAAAATTTATCGGTATATTCTGCAATCCTCACCACCAACTTCACTAATTGGTCTAGTCACTCGATTGCTCTAGTATTGAACACTCCCTTGTGACATTTGAGATGTCTGTGAGAATCACCGGCCACTTCTTGTTGGAATGAACTCACTCTTTCATGAAAAATTACGCAACTCTCTTGCAAGAATTCAAATCTCTCTTGCGTGAAAACCACCACAATTCTACTGGAAAATTTATCAGTCGGTTTTTAATCTTCATCGTCACTCTACCCATATTTTAAAATTTTCCTCAAACTGGAGAATGCTCTCGACTACCTGACCAGCATATCGATTGGAACCCACAAAAAATCGCGCATCGCGCTATCACTTATTAGATTATGTTCAGGTGGTTTCACTCTCATGTTCATGAGAGTGAATATTTATGTAGCTCAACCACAACGTTGGAGTGGTGAGTAGCTCTCTCACCACGTTGGAGTGGTGAGAGAGTAGCTCTCCCATCACGTTGGAGTGGTGAGAGAGTAGCTCTCCCACCACGTTGAAGTGGTGAGAGAGTAGCTCTCCCACCACGTTGGAGTGGTGAGAGAGTAGCTCTCCCACCACGTTGGAGTGGTGAGAGAGTAGCTCTCCCACCACGTTGAAGTGGTGAGAGAGTAGCGCTCCCACCACGTTGGAGTGGTGAGAGAGTAGCTCTCTCACCACGTTGGAGTGGTGAGAGAGTAGCTCTCCCACCACGTTGGAGTGGTGAGAGAGTAGCTCTCCCACCACGTTGAAGTGGTGAGAGAGTAGCGCTCCCACCACGTTGGAGTGGTGAGAGAGTAGCTCTCTCACCACGTTGGAGTGGTGAGAGAGTAGCTCTCCCACCACGTTGGAGTGGTGAGAGAGTAGCTCTCCCACCACGTTGAAGTGGTGAGAGAGTAGCTCTCCCACCACGTTGGAGTGGTGAGAGAGTAGCTCTCTCACCACGTTGGAGTGGTGAGAGAGTAGCTCTCCCACCACGTTGGAGTGGTGAGAAAGTAGCTCTCCCACCACGTTGGAGGGGTGAGAGAGTAGCTCTCCCACCACGTTGGAGTGGTGAGAGAGTAGCTCTCCCACCACGTTGGAGTGGTGAGAGAGTAGCTCTCTCACCACGTTGGAGTGGTGAGAGAGTAGCCCTCCCACCACGTTGGAGTGGTGAGAGAGTAGCTCTCCCACCACGTTGGAGTGGTGAGAGAGTAGCTCTCCCAGCACGTTGGAGTGGTGAGAGAGTAGCTCTCCCACCACGTTGAAGTGGTGAGAGAGTAGCCCTCCCACCACGTTGGAGTGGTGAGAGAGTAGCTCTCCCACCACGTTGTAGGGGTGAGAGAGTAGCTCTCCCACCACGTTGGAGTGGTGAGAGAGTAGCTCTCCCATCACGTTGGAGTGGTGAGAGAGTAGCTCTCCCACCACGATGGAGTGGTGAGAGAGCTACATAGTATTTCTCATAAAATATAAAGTCATCTCTTGAACTGTTGAATATTATTCAGAGAGAGCGAGAAACGGGAAACACAGAAGAGATGAATATATAAAGAGAAGATTAATGAGAGGATGAGAGTGAGCGAGAGAAAAGATAAGGAAAAAAGAGTAGAAGAGAGAAAAAGGTTGAAGAGAAATAGAAAAGAGGAAAGAACAGGCGAACAAGACGATAGAGAATAAGATGAGGAGATAGAGATAAATGAGAGTAGAGAGGAAGACCAGTGACCAGAGAGCCACAGAACAAGAGAGGAGTTAACGGTTAAGACGAAGTTAAAAAATTGAGCCTCTACTCATCTTACCAGAAAAGAGAAAAGAGATTTGAAGGGAGGGTGAGAAGGTAGGAAAGTGAGCCAGATAGAAAAAAGGAAAAGAGAGATGAAAAGAGAGAGAAAATATATAGAGGATGAGAGAAAGAACTAAGCGAGAGCAGGTACACGTTTAATAAACGTGAAGTAGCTATTTTTAGATGCTTATTTCTCTCTCACTTCTCAATAAGAGATAGTCGAAAGCGAGAATGTTCCTAACTGGCCAAGTAACGAGTTCAATTATACACGATAGTTCAAACTTTAAAGTTGAATTAATTGATAAATTTTAAGCTTATATGAAATAATCTCTTAATTAGTTGTTTTAACTGCCTCGATTACAATATCACTGCAAGTTTGAGGTGAGACCAACCAACTTGACCATCGGTGATAAAACTTGTCCAATTCAATAACCAATTCTGACTGAATTATAACTGAAACAGTATAAGGAAGCAAACATTCTCAACTGAGAAGTTGATATGTATAAGTAATAGTGGTACTGAATCGATCGGAAAATATATGGATGCAAGTACGAACAGAATCGACTGAAGAGGAAAATTAAGAATTGGCGCTCAGATCAAATTAGGCACCTACTAACAGTTTTGGATAGCATTTGCTCCAACGCAAAACGTAATTCGATTACTAGTAGTGAATCGGAAAAAAATGAAGTTTTTTAAGTTGAAAAATTCGGAGAAAAAAGTTGAAAAGTTGTATTATTTAAGGGTTTTCTTGAGAGAATCAAGGATAATGAGTGACTATGACTAAAATTGACTAAATAATGAGTGACTATGACTAAAATTGACTAACTAATGAGTGACTATGACTAAAATTGACTAAATAATGAGTGACTATGACTAAAATTGACTAAATAATGAGTGACTATGACTAAAATTGACTAAATAATGAGTGACTATGACTAAAGATAATGAGTGACTAAAATTTTATATCTCTTGGCTCTGAACAACCTCTAATTTCTGTCAACTCACGCCCATAACTGATCGCATTCAGAAATTTTTCGATGGTTTGTGTTCTTTATTCAACTTGAAAAGAAAACTTCGCTAAAACAAGTCCAAACAATTCATTCATTCATTCATTCATTCATTCATTCATTCATTCATTCATTCATTCATTCATTCATTCATTCATTCATTCATTCATTCATTCATTCATTCATTCATTCATTCATTCATTCATTCATTCATTCATTCATTCATTCATTCATTCATTCATTCATTCATTCATTCCACAGAACCTTAGCCTAATTCAATGATGAGGCAATCTTAAAACTCTTTGTCTCCAAACATATAAGATGTACCGCGCTTTTTTTCGAATTGCTGCAACCTTTTCGGTTGAAAAAAATCTAACACCGTCAGCCAAATTCGTCGAATGCCAATCACTCTCCATCAAACTCGTTTAATCGGCCAGTTCTTGAAGATGATTGACTATATCCGTCAGATAAAGTTTTCTGATTGTTTCTTGAGTGATATTGTGAGCGACTATCAACTTGTTTCATTTCATTGCTGAAGTCCTACCTCATTTGATTAATGTGTGTTTACCTAGCTCCGTTGCTGCACCCGTACCTCATTTCATTGTATAAATAGCTTGCAATTAGCTTCATTTTTGGTGTCTTTGGCCAGAACTATTCTTTTTAAAGACAACATGCGCTTTGGGCGATCGGGTGAGAAGGAGTCCGGAGTCGTGCTCACTGAACCGATCGAGAACGAGAAAGAAAACAAGTCCGTCTCAGCCTGTAGCTGTGCAGAGAGAGCGAAGAAGTGCAAGCAAATGCTACTTGTTTGCCGCTCCCAAGAAGTGAGGTTTTTTGGTACCCCAAGACGCTGAACACTTTGAAATAGCAATGGTTTGGTTCGTCTTTACTACAGAAATTACTAGAATATGTTCCTGCAATAGCTAGTTCATATTTCTCAGTAGTTAAATGGCATTTCCTAAGCAAGCTTTTCAAGAATTATGTGTTGAGTTACTGCTGCGGCTTGAAAATTGCTTTTAGGCTTGCTTTGAAGAGGACATTTTCCAAAATTTCAGTTTTTTATCACGAATATGTTTTTCTTTTTGAACATGGTAGGCGAAACGTATAATTAGTAGTGAATCTACCGCTTGAGGCAGTGGGAACGAGAAAAAACCTTTTTACCGGAAATTTTTAAGAATAAACCTTAGCTGTCAAATAGATTGTGTGATTTGAGACACGTTCCTGAGCAAAGATTGACTTCAGGTAGCTGAATTCGACTCTTGCTACACGTGGTCGGTAAAAGACAAAGCTCATCTCCGATTTTGTTGAGCTCAATCGGATACACTGAAGGTTTTCTGAACCTCAACCGGAAACAAAACTTAATGTCTTCAGAGTGTAAAAAAACCGATCTCACTCTTTTTATTAGAAATAAAAGTGAATTCTGAAAAATGATGACTACTACAAACTATGTACATAGAAGTTAGATCCGGAGACAAGTTTGAAGGCCAAAACGAAAGAGACGAAAGAAGTAAAGAGCTGGTGAGCGGGAAATGTAAAAATAAAGAAGTAAAACGAGACAAAGAAAAGTGAATAATATAGACATTCACATGTCATCGGAAATCTCTATGAAACACCCTTGTGTCAAGAATTAGTTATAATTTCTCTTTTTTTTCCATTTGAATGATAAAACACAGGCATAGTATATCACTACAAACTATGTACACAAAAAAGTTCTTGGCATAAATAACAGTAATAACATTTTTTTAAAAAAGTACAGCAAGTTTGATCGGGGGATTCAGTCAGTTGCCTAGTTTAACTCCTTTTTTTTCATTAAATAATGTTTTTTTCGATTTCAATGATGTAATTTGGTAGATTATACATTTTATAACACTACCTGATTATTCCATCTTCAATTGTAACTGAGAGATTTGAGTCTACGATCTTTTCTATGTTCTATAATTTTGATAGTGTTGGTTGTTGTTGTTTTAGAAATCACAAAAAATTAAATGCTGTGTTATAAATACATTGTCTGCATACATTGAACCACTGCTTCTTCTCGTCAAGTTACTGAGCGAAAGAATAATTTTCATGTGCACATACAAATTTGCTTGTTAGATGTTACTTTTAATGTTTAAAAGATAAAAGTTGTAGTTCTTATTAGGTTAACTCAATCAGTTAATAGTTCGTGAGATGTACTCGGGAAGCGTTTCAGTGAATTGAATTAAAAAACTCATCTGTTCATGTACATATTTCGTTCATGTAATTATATATGTATAGATGAGAAAGATTAAGTCGCAACCAGGCCAATTTGAAGCGTGTAGTCAATTTAAAGTCATTTAGTTTTGAACCTACGTAGAATAAAGTCATCAGAAACGTGAATTGGCGCCCTCAGATGTCAATTCAATCACGAAATCGCTTCAGAAAGTCTCATGAGATTCGCTGAATAACAAACATATATGTTTTCAATCGCCTATTCATTCAGTTTCGTTGAATATGAATGAAAGAAATCCATTGCACGGGCAAAAACGGCACTCGGTTGGAACCGAACCTCCGTTGCCTAACGAGGGCTTGTAGAGCGTGACCAATACACCAACCGAGCACACATTGTCTGTCTTTCGTTATATAGTTACAAAAAAACAGTGTACTGAGCTAGCCAATCCGATTATACCCCGAAAATGCATAAAGTAGCCTTTTAGTGTGTCATAGGTCATAGGGTGCACGAAATTTTTGTTGGTTAACTGTTTATCACATGACGTAAGGAACTTGGGCTAAAAAAAAAGCTTGTTTGAAGGAGAAAGAATTGAATAGGGGTACAAGAAACTTGGTCGATCTGGCTTTATTGTGGCCATTCCTGGATGTCGAGAAACAACTTGATGAGAGTTATGCAGTTTCCTCTCTCAGGCATTGTGTGGATTTCGGAAAAGGGTTTTTAAGTTTTTATTACGCAAAGTTTTTAACAACATTGCGTGAAAGTAATCTCGAAAAAGTCTAAGAGATCACATGAGGTTTGATGGGAGAGGAGAAATATAGAATCTCAGAGGCGCAATGGTTTCAATGGTTTTTCTTAGGTGAAATTCGAGGACGGAAAAGAAGAATGAAGTATCCATCACATAACCGCCGCTGGAAGACGAAAGTGTGGTAGGCTTATTAGGAGGGCAGAGAAATATTACATAGCGGCAGAGGGGAAGAATGAAAGTCTATAGACCCGATGGGATACGATAAACTTTTCCCTTCTACTCGCTTCCGAGATGGATCTCGGAAGCGAGTAGAAGGCAAGAGTTTATATTCCAAGAGAGGTTGGCTAAGTACGGAGAACTTCAGAAGTCGTAAAGTTCACCAGAACCTAGGCTTTTTTATACATGCATATGTTTCTTTGAAAACCCGATAAAAAAACAAATAACTTATTTGGTTCGCAAACCACTACGGCAGATTTTCTTCGCCTCAAATCTGTGCTACTTTTCGAGGCATACAAAACGCTCCGTCTCACTGATACATTCACCCGGATTTCACTCCCAACTATTCCTTGCACAAGAATATACAGTACCTTCAAGAATATACAGTACCTCCAAGACGAGAATATACAGTACCTTCAAGAATATACAGTACCTTCAAGATCTTTATTGATGAAATTGACTTTTATTCACTGTCAAAGAAGAATGGTGTTGCTTTACAAGCAACTTTTTGTTTCAAAGGTGACGTTACTTAAAAGAATCTGCTTCGGTAGTCCCAAAAAGACCACAAACTAGGACGCATAGGTTCCAACTTTTGGGTTCGGCTTCAACAGCAAAAACATTTCCTAAGAAGTTTCTGTTTTTAATTTTTATCTGGAGCGCACGCTTCAAAAGTGTATGCGGTAACTTCGGAGTGGAAAACTTGGGAATGGCAACCCTAAAAATTTTTAATCTAAAAAGCAGTTAACAAACCTTTAATCAACAATACATATTTCTCCAAATGCTAAGTTACACAGTTTAAAGGCAGTGACGCCTGGTTAAGATGAAAAATGATTGAACTATTGCACAGAAAAAAAGATAGTCCTTGCGGATGGGATCGAACCCAACCATATATATATATATATATTTATATATATATACATATATATATATATATATATATATATATATATATATATATATATATATATATAAGGCTCATATGCCTTGTTCTCTTAGTCACGCATGCTTATCAAGCGATTGCGTGATGAAGGGAGCGTAACTCCAGAATTCACGGTTAAGACAGAAGAGAGATGGAAGTTGGATGATAAATCTTAAAATGTTAAGTTACACAGTTTGAAGGCAGTGACGCCTGTTTAAGATGAAAAATGATTGAACTATCGCACAGAAAAAAAAGGTAGTCCACCGGGTGGAATCGAACCCAACCATCTCGACTCAAACCGGGAGCGCGTGTTACCATTACACCACGGGGAAAAACTGTGTAACTTAGCATTTGAAGATTTATCATCCATCTTCCATCTCTCTTCTGTCTTAACCGTGAATTCTGGAGTTACGCTCTTTTCATGACGCAATCGCTTGATAAGCATGCGTGACTAAGAGAACAACGCATATGAGCCTTTCATATAACACTATCGCACGGAATAGCAATGTGTCCTCGTGGTGTAATGGTAACACGCGCTCCCGGTTTGAGTCAGAGATGGTTGGGTTCGATCCCACCCGCAAGGACTAGTTTTTTTCTGTGCGATAGTTAGATCATTTGTCATCTTAATACACATTTCTTAGTCAAATTTCATTTGAAAATTGTGAATTTACGGCTTTTCTTATAATTCTGCGACGTTATAATATAAAATATCGTTTCCTCTATGAGATTCAGGCAAATAAAATCTATTGAGGTCGTAAACTTCAGAATCATCCATTTTTCTCTTTCTCTCTTTCTTTTTCTTCTATTCTCTTTATCTCCACCTCTTTTTCTCTCATCCTCTCTGTCTTTGTCTCTTTTTCTATCTATTTCTTTCTCTTCTATTCTCTTTCTATCTTTCACTCCCTCTTTCCTTTTCTCTCTCTTCCCTCACTATTTAACTTCCTACTGTGATCTATTTACAAACACCAGATTGTGTGGAATTTCTGGGATTAACATAGCAAATTTTATAATTAAATTATTTAAGATGAAAACCAATTTAAACTGGTGATAGGATTAGTCAGTATTTTGATTCAACAAAAAGCGGTAAATGGAACGTTCTTCGAAAAAATAAATTAAAGTAAATCACCCGAAGGAAGTAATAATCGGAAGCCGTTAACAGAACGATTTCAAACACAATATTATCCGGTTTGATTCAACTTATTAACGCTAATTGATAACCAGATTCGCAATTTTTCAATCCGAAGTTAGAACTCATCTGAATACTGTCTGTATACACATAAACTTTAGTTAAATGAAGTCACCGATTAGGTAATAAGTTCTCCGAATAAGTGTTAGACATTTCGTATTCTATCAGTTTCAACTCAGAAGAACTTACTAACAAATTATTTCTAGGTAGAAAAGAGCCAAATGATAATACTAAGCGCGCTTGCTCGCATCATTAAAATTATGCTTTCTATAAACCAATCTTAAAGCTGGGACCATCCTCTCCTCGAGTTCGCTCAAGGTAGCTGAGACGACCGCAATTACGCGCAATGTGTTCGATGAGGATGTGTTTTTGGACCATATTGTACGGCGTTTATAACAGCGCTTCCGTTCTGGATATGTCAGCCTCGAAAAAATTAAAGTTTTGACAACCACAAGACTTCTACGAAGCCCTGCAGGACAAGCGCGGTGCTACTACGCGTGATTTGTTAACGACTTTCGCTAGTTCTAACTACACCGTCGATAGATATCTCCGCTAGCTCAATCATGTACAGAAGAGTTTTCTTAACGTATAATTTTACACAAATTGAATGATTCGAACCATTACGCCCGGTTGAATATCAGTCAATTTTTGGTGCTTCGTCTTAACCGAAAAGACTTACTTGAAAAGATTGTGACTGGTGAAGAGAGCTGTGAGTCCTACGTCAACCATGCCCGCTAGAAAAGCTGGCTAGCATGCGGAGAAAAATCACCGAAAAAGATAAAAATTGAAAACTCCGAAGGGATGCTTAATTACGAACACACACTACAGGGTGGCACATAAATAGTGTTACAAATGTTTGACAACATTTCCTGGAAAAGTGACCGCACGTAGCGGTCACTTTTCTCGTTTTTCCGATTCCCCGTAAATTTTTATACGTGTCAAGTGAGTTGCTATTGAGTCCATCGATGTTAAGGGGAATGACAGCGTCGAATCGCTTGCGAACTGCGATCATTCGCCTACACACTCTTGGCCACGCCCCTGCTCGCATTGCTGAAACGCTTCGCCTGCCTCGCATGACAGTGTATCGAGCGATCAAACGATTCGAGGAGCTTGGCACATTCAAGGACCGTTCAAGGCGAGGTCTTCCTCGCACTGTTCGCACGACACCACTCATCGAAACCGTTCGGAGTCGGATCAACCGAAATGCACGACGAAGCATCAGACAGATGGCGCAGCAGCTCCCGATGAGTCGAACTTTCATTGAGACGAATAGTCGCGGAGGAGCTGGGACTCAGGTCGTATCGTACACGGAAGGCCACTTTTCTGTCGGCTCGCAACATAAATATGTACAGATATCCTACATACAACTCTTCTAAATTCAAAATTTCTTCCATCTAAACGAATTGAGTAGCGTTTAAGTAAAAGTATCGACTTTTGTTGCGAAATCAACCGATTAAGTCTCGTTTCAGAAACTTGATAGTTATGTCAATAGTACTCCCCTTTTCACCCATAAACCACCACTAATTTTAGGCATTAACTACAGTACATGTATATTTTTTTATAAGTAGATGAAATAGTTTCATTTTTTTTGTTGAGTGTTCACAATCATGGAATGAAAAATGAAATTGACAAATTTGCTTCGGCAAGATATGTGTACATACAGGGTGGCCCATATTACCTGTTACCAAGTTTTTACTGAATAGCTTGTTTACCAAAAGAGCAATCAAGTTTATTTTGTAATATTTCTTGGGTCAATATAATAAAATAAACGGGGTGAAGTTTCGTTTAATTCGGCCCCCTTTGGCGTGAACTACGTCGCAAAGCCTCTTAGGAGATGCATCTATCACTGGATATAGGTAGCTGACGTCGATATTGTCCCACTCCTTCAGCAAGGCCTGCTCGAGGTACTCCAAATTCTGGTGAGGACGAGCATTGACTCTGCTTTCAAGGTACGAAAACACCGATTAGTCCATAGGGCTCAGAAACGGCGAGCACCATGGCCATTCGGCCGCAGAGATGAAGCTAGGAAAAAAATTGAGTCTGTTTAGCTTTGTGAGCCAGAGCTGAATCTTGCTGGAATGCCCAGAATTGATTTCTATAGTGAGAACAGGACCAGTACGTCTTCTAGGATGAGTTTCTGAAGATAAGTTTTGTCGATCTTGACTCCAGGCTTGACGTATACTAAAAGAGTTTTGCCTGCTGCGGAGGCACCATCCCAAACTTTGGTTTGAGAAGGATGGGAGGCTCGAAGAACGTGTCTACCTGCTTCATCAGCAGCAATAGAGTTCCTAGCTAGTACACGCTCATTTTCTGGGTTGTAAGCTTCTTCTACGGTAAAGAGCTTCTCGTCGGAGAAAACTGTTCTCAAATGAGATTCAGTCCGCGTCCAAGCATTCAGAGCTCTGCACTTCTTCAGCCGCTGCTCCTGGCTCTTGAGAGATAAGAGTGCGGCCTTTTTCCTACGATAACAAGTAAGTCTCAGATCTTTTCTGACCACTCTTTGAAGCGAATTATGACTGACTCCGAGCTGCTGTGCTATTTTGTTGATGCTCCGTCGAGGATTCCGAACAACTATCTTTCTCACGGCCCTGATCAATCCAGAAGTGCGAAGGGATCGGCAACGTCCATTTCTCGCCCGATCAGCAATTGTTCGTAGCTCCTGGTATCGTTTAACGGTCCTCTATTCACATGGTAATTGATTCATGCGTTCCACTAGTCAATTTTTCAATAAAAAATCACTCTTTACAAATTAAAAAAATTGATGAAGAGAAAGCATATTTTATGGAAAGCTAGAGCATATATTTCAAACCTTTCGGATTACTCAAAAACATGCAACAAAAAAAATCGTAGTGCAATCGGGCGCGAGATAGTATTGGGTGCGCAAGAAAATAATCTCGGTTTAAAAACAAGTCAATTATTTTTTTCCGAAGATTTCTAAAACTTTCTTTACTAAAGGTATATAAGACGATGCTGGGAATAATTTTCGCCAAAATGCTGAAAATGTTGTTTTTCAGCCAAAAACTTTATTTTGCCAAGATTTCGAGTATGCGAACTTACGAGAAGGAAATTACGATATTAGTCTTTTTTAGCTGCCAAAATGGGGACGAAGAATCGGCCACTATTTCGCAGTGCCAAATGATGAATGACTCTGTGGCCAAGTTTTGTTCCTGCCAAATCACGGACAATTTTGTTTTTCCTTTGTGACATGTTTTGGCACTGCCAAACTCGGCTCTTTTTCTGAACACTTTTTGTCCGTTGAACACAGCTCTGCTACGACCACATATTAACCACTTCTAGCGACGTACACCAACCGAGTTTAGCAAACTCGGATGAGGTACGTCGCTAGAAATGGTTGGTCTGTGGGCGTTGTAGCTGCTGGTATTGCATCTCAGCCTTTTGGATGAGATCAAAGTCTAGTATTGGCACTCCCCAAAGAGTTGCTGAGAGCGATCCTCCATCATCCCAGAAATGAGGCTAAGGGGTTGCAGGGGCTACAAAAAAAGCCCGATTGTGGCAGTGACAAAACAAGGACAAAAAAATCCGATTATGGCAGTGACAAAACAAGGACAAAAAAACCAGATTTTGGCAGTGACAAAACAAGGACAAACAAAAACCCGATTTTTGCAGTGACAAAACAAGGACAAACAAAAACCGGATTCTGGCAGTGACAAAACGAGTACAAAGTAGAAAGCTTGTTTTTTGACGGTTTTTCTTGGCAGGCCCGTCAAAACGCATATTATTTGCTGCCATTCATCATGGCGCTTTTTTACGTTTCTTGCCATGAAAAAGCTTGGTTTTTCAAAGGAAATCTGCCCGAGGAACATTATTTTGAGCATTTTGGCGAAAATTATTCCCAGCATCGTCTTATATGAAGTTCTCACTTTCATGTTTTTTTTCTCAGTCATCTCATTCTATTATCTTTTCAAATGACTGAACGGTGCGAGCTCGAAAAAATTATACTACGGGCCTCTCTTCTCTTCTGCATCAAGCTGGGGGAGAGCGCTGCCGCAGCACATCGAGAATTATGTCAGGCATACGGAAAAGGACGCCTTAGTGAACGACAGTGCCAGGCTTGGTTCAGTCGGTTTGAGCAAGGCGACCACACGCTGGAAGACATGGACCGTCCAGGACGGCCTCGCCAGCTCGATCTTGAGGATCTTCGATCCTTTGTCGAAGCCGATCCCAAACGATTTTGTTACGAGATCGCAGAGAACTTCGCGGTCTCTCACACCACCATCGAGAACGGGCTTCACGAGCTCGGTAAAGTACACAAGCTCGGGCAAAGGGTGCCACACGTCCTGAGGCCGCTCGACAGGAACCGATGAGTCACGGCCGCCTCACAACTTCTCTCCTACAAAGGAAGAGACGAGTGGCTGGACACATCGCTAACTGGAGACGAGAAGTGGATGAACTACTGCAATGTTACACGCAAGCGCCAGTGGCTCAGCAAGTGCGATCTGCCAGAAGCGATTCCGAAACCCGGGCTGCACCCGATGAAGGTGATGCTGTGTGTTTGGTGGAACTCACGCGGTGTCGTCTACTGGAAGCTGCTACCTAACGTTACAGCAGATGTCTACTGTGCACAACTCGACCGGGTGCAGCAAGCTATGGTGGCTCGAGGCGAAGAGAGCGCCAAGATTCGATTCCTACATGACAACGCTTGACCACACATTGCGAAAAAAAACGGTTCAGAAGCTGTTGGAGCTTGGATGGGAGTTGATGCCTCATCCACCGTACTCGCCCAACATGGCCTCTTCTGACTACCACCTATTCCGCTCCATGCAGAACCACCTCGCAGAGAAAAAAATTGAGAATGAAGCTGAGGTAAAATCATGGTTCCAAGACTTCTTCGAGTCGCTCTCTCCGTCGTTGGCAACACGCGATGGCAACACATGCTCAACCATGATGGATCATACTTTGTTGATTGAGGTTCTTGTTTGACTTAATAAATAATTAATAAAAAGAATATCAAAAACCGAGGTTATTTTCCTGCGCACCTAATATATAATGAGTAAAAAATTGTTTGTGAAAGGTGTAAATGGAATTTTCAAGCATATGCGCTCAATATATAACAAACAAATCATTGTCCGTTCATTAACACGACACGATAATTCTTTGGCTATTTTTTCATTAGAGAAAGCTGAAACTTTTTCTGATCAATTTTCTTCAATTTCTGTGAATGATAATAATTGCACTCCTCCCTTTATAAACAGAACTAAAAGTGTTTGTGAAAACATAGATTTTTACCATTTATAGTTGAAAAATTTTTCAAAACATGGCTCCTAAAACTTCTCTATCCTTTGATAAAATACCTCCTTCCTTCTTACTGAAAAAGTGCTGCACATCACTCGTATTTCCTCTCTTGCTAATATTCTCCCCCTCTTTTGAAACTGTACATTTACCCAGTGCATCGAGACAAGCAGTAGTCAAGCCAATATTCAAAAAAAGCAGAAAAAACAATCCAGAAAACTACAGACCCATTTCAATAACAAGTAGTA
Organism: Allodiplogaster pararmata; assembly: GCA_964056735.1. Lineage (NCBI taxonomy): Eukaryota > Metazoa > Nematoda > Chromadorea > Rhabditida > Diplogasteridae > Allodiplogaster > Allodiplogaster pararmata. Next base: position 26,536,342 of record OZ057408.1, read on the forward strand.
TTGGTAAATGTTTGGAGCGGATGATTAAGCATGAAATCACTAAATTTCTCTACTAAAATTCTCTGCAGCACATTTAGAAATATTAACAGTCATTTGCCGTATCAATATGGTTTTCGTGAAAATAGAAGCAAAGTCCTCCAACTCCTCTCTTTCAAAATCTTTTGCACAAACTTCACTCACAAAACGTTTGCTGTGACGTACTTTATTTCGATTTTTCCAAAGCTTTCGATACATTGAGCCATATAAAACTTCTGCAAAAACTATCGTCTTATGGTATAAGCGGCAAATTGCTCAATTGGCTCAATGCATGGCTTGTTGATAGAGTGCAAAGTGTACAAGTAGACGATGCACTTTCTTCCTCTGTTCCGGTTATCTCGGGAGTGCCCCAAGGTAGTGTTCTTGGTCCTCTTCTCTTTCTTATATTCATCAATGATATTGCTGACTCATTACCTGCTACACCTTTTTTTGCAGATGACTTGAAACTCTTGCTAGTCGTTGATGATTATTCGTCCTTTATTAAAATTTTCGATTGTTTGAGAATTATAGAAAACTGGCTTACTGCGTGGCAAATGACTGTTAATGTTTCTAAATGTGCTGTGTTACATTTTGGAAAATCGAATCCACGCACCTCCTATACCTTTTTTAGGGCAGCCATTGCACACACCGAATTTATTAAAGATCTTAGAGTGATAATTTCAGAGAACCTTTCTTTTTCTTATTATATTACTGACATAGTAAATAAAGCGACTAAACGTGTAAACTTTCTTTTTATAGCAATAAAATCGTGTAATCCCATAGTTTTGACATATGTTTATAAAGCTTACAAACGTTCTATTTTAGAGTATGCTTCCCCTGTATATGATACACACTTGTTATACGAAAAGCGCATGCTAGAAAATGTCCAGTATCTGTTTTAAGACGCCCTTTCTTCCGCTGTAATATACCATGGACTTGTTATAGACTAGTTTGTGAAATGTTTGATTTGCAATCTTTACTGGATAGAAGACAAATAGCAACTTTTCGATTATTAAATTCTATTTTGATCGGCTCATCCGATGTTTCGATCACTGATTTTTTTCTCTATCAAAGAATCAAATACTCGTTGCCTTCCAAATAAGCCTTTTCCGCTTGTTAAAGCTAGTGACAACATTACGGCTCATTCGTTTTCTAATCTTACGTATGTAACAGTCAACAATATGGATGATAGCATTCTCAGCATTTCTTCTGAATCATTCTCTAACCGTGTATTGTTGATAATTCCACGTCGGTATTTAAGATAAGATTTTGTTTCTTTTTGAGTTTTTATCTTTTCTTTTCTACAGTTTTACAAAATTAATTAGAATTTAATTTAATTCAATTTTATTTATATACGAAAGCAATGTGAGTGCAATGCCTTTTGCTGGATACTTTGTGATTGTTTGTTACATCATTAATGATCACGAGATAAAGATGATGATTATGATGATGAAGAACATTTTAATACATATGTAAATATGTATGTCCCGGATAATTTTCGTTTCTATACATACATATATTAACATCACCATTTTCTGTATTCATTCTCTCTTTGTCTAGGGAGATTTGATTAAAGAGATTCAATTAGTTTTTTAAAAAATTGTTTCGAAACTCTAAGATTTCCAATAAACTTCCCAGGAGATTCGCTGGAGAAAGGATTAAAAAAAACCTTACATAAACAGCCAGTTAGTTCTATTGCGAACAACTTCCTGTAAAGGAACGTACAATATTTTATACTGCCGACAGTTTCATCTGTATTAGGTTGCGTTAAACGCAATTAGACAAAAAAAAAACGTTTTTCGTTGTTGATTGTTCCATAATATTGAAATAGTTTTAAAAGAAAATTATCGTTTTTTCAAAACCCATCATTTTTTTCTCTTTTTTTCGAAATTTTATGAATGTATTTCTAAATATGAGCATTTATTGTTCAACAAGTTCAAATTTTTTTGTTCATCTTTCAAAAACTTTTTATTTTGAGCTGTTTAAAAATTCTAAATATGAAAAAGTTCACACTCGCCATTACCCAAATGAGTTGACAACTAATATTTCTGCTTTCTAGTTTTTGTATCTTCTTAAGCCTTTTTTCCGCTTTTTAGCTTGAACGTCTTGTTTTTCAGAGTGAGCTCTCGATGGAAAAAAACAATAAACTGGTACGCTTAACTGAGACTCTTATTTTTCAGGGTTGTTGACTCTCTATATTAAGGTTCGAATCTAGACGAATCTAGAGATCCAGCGCAATGTTTTAGGCTTTAAGGCGAATGAAAGGACTGTGACTTAGGTGCAAATGGCCGGGCATCAGCCAATCATAAACTTTAAGAAAAAATAGAAAGGCATCTGGTGTCTCAATTGGTAGATTGGCCAGGTAAACAGGAGTCGATATCCGTTTAAAGTGCGTACTCTTTTTCAAATGCACGCACGGTACCGCGCGCTATTTATAAGCGATACCACGCGCTATTCATAAGCGCGCTTTGTTTAATTCTCGATTCTATACCTGCACGCGCAGGTCTAGAATCGAGAATTACTGTATGTAAGATGTTATTGGGTTTTCAGGGACTTTTAATCACTCTACGCTTTTTACCTGTAGGCTTGTACGTTTGGTGAAACACAGTACGTAGTAGGTAGAATACATAACACGGTTAACCTCTCGTTTTATGACAGCCAGATCATGGAACAAAAGACAACAAAAAATCTCAAGAAAGGGGAAGATGTGAAGCAGGAGAAAGGAGATTCAATGGTCGTCATGCGTGGAATAATCCATGTTTAGAGAGAGTTAGAGTGAGTCTCAATAGTTGGGACAAGATCTCTATTAAAAAGCTAAAATCAAAAAAATGAGTCCTCAAAGATTAAAAAAACTTTTTGGACGTAAGAAGGGGTCCATAAAACGATCGAATGTAGTGGAAGATTGGGACTCAAATGGGAGTGGAAGATTGGGAGTCAAAAAACATTTTAATGAAATTCGCTTCTTTTGCTACACATTTTTGTGTATGGAAAGAGTTGTAGCCGCTTAAATAGGGATCAAAAACTATGAAAATAGAGCGATTCGGAGAAAAATCCTAGTACTTATTACACAAAGGTTTTTTCCTAGTACTAGTACTTATTACACAAAGGTGTTTTCCTAGTACTAATACTTATTACACAAAGGTATTTTCCTAGTACTAGTACTTATTACACAAAGGTGTTTTCCTAGTACTAGTACTTATTATACAAAGATTTTTTCCTAGTACTAGTACTTATTACACAAAGGTGTTTTCCTAGTACTAGTACTTATTACACAAAGGTATTTTCATAGTACTAGTACTTATTATACAAAAATATTTTCCTAGTACTAGAACTTATTACAAAAAGGTATTTTCCTAGTACTAGTATTTATTACACAGAGGTATTTTCTAAAAGTGTTCTTAAATTCGATATAAAAATCTGATAATCTTACTAATTGCAGCTTATTTAACTTCAAACTTCTAAAAAACGATATCCTGTCACTTATTTAACCTCTCTTAGATTCATTCTTCCAAGAATGAACACTTGTAAAAAAACACATTATGATGAGTAAAGACAGCTGTTTTATCTTCACTTCAGGTCTAGATTTCGACACAGACGACTCTTTGTAACTGGAGATATGACTCAAGTGTGAAAGTAGTTGAAGTTATACCTTAATACTAAAAATAGTTATACCTTAATACTATAAATATTACTTATGTAAACTCAATTTTGAAGTAATGTACATTTTCTTTTCCGTTGCATCAAGTTACTTTCTCACAACTTCACAATAACTTACTCATTCAATTATCCTTCGGAATTGTTTTTCACTTGTCACTTTTTCACTTTTAAATGCAACGGAAGGAAATCTGAAAATTACAGGTGAAATGATTTTTTTAAACTTCCGAATATGTTTAAAAGATTGTTTTCTTCTCGAAAAAATGTGAGACTTTCAATTCGTCGAACTACTGAGAACTCTTTCCAGTCAATCGCTTCATAGTCTAATAAACCAAAAGAAAACAATATTCATTTTTAAGGAAACTTTATTCAAGGTTTTACGATTTTCAACCGGATTCATTTGTATGTAGGTAGTACTGTAAATATGATTTATTTCGTTCAGTTTGAAGCGTGTTTTTTTAGTATCTGTTTGAGTTCAAAATTTCACAAGTAATCCTATTGATTTATTTCAGTCGTTGCAAGACGACTGTTGAATTCAAATTGAGCGCAAAGTGAAGCATTAGAGCTTTTCATACAAGTTCTAAAGCTTTATACCTTGCGCATTTTTTTCTAACCACTTTGAGAGCGGTTAGAAAAAACGTCAGGACAAGGCAAAATGGGGATTTCCTCACAAAATCCTATGCCTCATTCTTTGTCCCCCATATGCCTCTCTATCTCCCTCTCTCTTTCTCTACCTCTTAGTATTTGATACACGTATGCGCTGAAGCATGTCTTTAGAGATACGGTAATTGGAGCTATAATTCTCACGTGTATATTAGTTAGCTACAATGCATTTGATATGATACATTAGTTCCGACACGAATTGCGATAGCTGTTACAGAAAAATATGTATTTTACATATACGACTTATTTTTATCGCTGAAGTCTAGCTTTGAACGTTGCGTCTAATATTATTTGCCTTCTTAGTCTTTGAATCTGCCAAAGACTAACCTATTGCTTTAACTCAATTCACACGTGTTGTCCCGTCATCGCGTTCTTTCGAGTGCAATCTGAACGAGATATTATTTTCGTTTCTGCGTAGTTTTTTTTGCCGAAAAAACATTTTGAAGTCATTCAGCAACTGCAAACATAGTTTCTAGAAAAACTCATGTCGAAACTGAAAAATGACAGGTTCATAGTTTTAACAAACGAGTATACTTTTTCAATGAGAAAGTTCAAATATTGAATATTCCTGTTGAATATTTAAACATTCGAGAACAACTGATTTTGATACATACAATTAAAATTTTTCTGATTTTTCGTTTTCATAACATCACATTTATCGTAACAGTGATAAGCATGTTCCACTTAGGCCGGTGAATCTAATATACTAAATTTTTCTTCCAATGCGGGATCGAGGTTAGATTATATGTACTAGAGTTTCTCGAATTCAATCTTTGACAAAAAATTAAGCCGCAAAACACTTCATGGAGCACTATGCATGTATGTTTGTGTTGCTGCATTTTAAAAAGTCGTTTCAATCTTTCTTAACTCAACTTTCAGTGTTTAGAGTAATTTGAAATGTATGCAGTTTATAAATGAAGATACCGTATAACAAAGAAATACCTTAGAGAGAAGAAAAAGTTTTAAGGTCGAAGAATGGCGAACTTGACGTTTATCATCCAGTTTTCAATCTACGTTGTCGAGGGATCAATTATAATGCTGATCAACCTTCTTCTCTTGATATCTTTGTGTCGCTCCTCTTCCCTTCGACGCAAATATGTCATTTTGCTTCCAAGAGTCAGTAATTGCTCAAATTCAAGTTCATCGTTCAGTCTGTTCAGTATGATACACGAATCTTTTCCGTTTGAAACTAGTTAACTTTTGATTTCACGGTTTTTGAAAGGGTATATGAGACAAAAAACTAAGATAAGTTGGGTACAGATTGGACAGTCCAGTATAGCGCGCAAACAAAGGAAGTGAAAAGAAAATCGCTACTTAGTTTCATAATTGTTAAGTAAGTTTTTTCAACAAAAAATTCATTTATTAAGTCTACAATGAAGTACATGAGAAGGAAAATTACACCTGTCCATCCATTTCTAAATTATTGTAAATTCCTTGTTTCACAAAAGAACAAACATATGTAATCATAGTATAGAAAAGTCCTAAATGTTAATTTGTGAAGTGAACCTAGTATTGACCATTAAATCAAAGTGGAACAGCTTTTTGCTAAAGATCAAACGATGATAACTATACACTAAAAGCGTTTATGTTGATACGGACCTTAGAGTTTTTGATGCTTTCGAAAAGCCTAAATAGATGAGAGAAAGAGAGAAAGAGAGAAAGAGAGAGAGAGAGGAAAGAAAGAGAGAGAGAAAAAAACGAGAAAAGAGAAAGGTAGAGATCCGGGCCTAAATAGATGAGAGAAAGAGAGAAAGAGAGAAAGAGAGAGAGAGAGAGAGGAAAGAAAGAGAGAGTAAAAAAATGAGAAAAGAGAAAGACAGAGATCCGGGCCTAAATAGATGAGAGAAAGAGAGAAAGAGAGAAAGAGAGAGAGAGAGAGGAAAGAAAGAGAGAGAGTAAAAAACGAGAAAAGAGAAAGATAGAGATCCGGGCCTAAATAGATGAGAGAAAGAGAGAAAGAGAGAAAGAGAGAAAGAGAGAGAGAGAGAGGAAAGAAAGAGAGAGAGTAAAAAAACGAGAAAAGAGAAAGAAAGAGATCCGGGCCTAAATAGATGAGAGAAAGAGAGAAAGAGAGAAAGAGAGAGAGAAGAAAGAAAGAGAGAGAGTAAAAAAACGAGAAAAGAGAAAGATAGAGATCCGGGCCTAAATAGATGAGAGAAAGAGAGAAAGAGAGAAAGAGAGAGAGAGAGAGGAAAGAAAGAGAGAGAGTAAAAAAACGAGAAAAGAGAAAGAAAGAGATCCGGGCCTAAATAGATGAGAGAAAGAGAGAAAGAGAGAAAGAGAGAGAGAGAGAGAGAGGAAAGAAAGAGAGAGTAAAAAAACGAGAAAAGAGAAAGACAGAGATCCGGGCCTAAATAGATGAGAGAAAGAGAGAAAGAGAGAAAGAGAGAGAGAGAGAGAGGAAAGAAAGAGAGAGAGTAAAAAAACGAGAAAAGAGAAAGATAGAGATCCAGGCCTAAATAGATGAGAGAAAGAGAGAAAGAGAGAAAGAGAGAGAGAGGAAAGAAAGAGAGAGTAAAAAAACGAGAAAAGAGAAAGACAGAGATCCGGGCCTAAATAGATGAGAGAAAGAGAGAAAGAGAGAAAGAGAGAGAGAGAGGAAAGAAAGAGAGAGAGTAAAAAAACGAGAAATGAGAAAGAAAGAGATCCGGGCCTAAATAGATGAGAGAAAGAGAGAAAGAGAGAAAGAGAGAGAGAGAGAGGAAAGAAAGAGAGAGAGTAAAAAAACGAGAAAAGAGAAAGATAGAGATCCGAGCCTAAATAGATGAGAGAAAGAGAGAAAGAGAGAAAGAGAGAGAGAGAGAGGAAAGAAAGAGAGAGAGTAAAAAAACGAGAAAAGAGAAAGACAGAGATCCGGGCCTAAATAGATGAGAGAAAGAGAGAAAGAGAGAGAGAGAGGAAAGAAAGAGAGAGAGAAAAAAACGAGAAAAGAGAAAGGTAGAGATCCGGGCCTAACTAAATAGATGAGAGAAAGAGAGAAAGAGAGAAAGAGAGAGAGAGAGAGGAAAGAAAGAGAGAGTAAAAAAATGAGAAAAGAGAAAGACAGAGATCCGGGCCTAAATAGATGAGAGAAAGAGAGAAAGAGAGAAAGAGAGAGAGAGAGAGGAAAGAAAGAGAGAGAGTAAAAAAACGAGAAAAGAGAAAGATAGAGATCCGGGCCTAAATAGATGAGAGAAAGAGAGAAAGAGAGAAAGAGAGAGAGAGAGAGGAAAGAAAGAGAGAGAGTAAAAAAACAAGAAAAGAGAAAGAAAGAGATCCGGGCCTAAATAGATGAGAGAAAGAGAGAAAGAGAGAAAGAGAGAGAGAAGAAAGAAAGAGAGAGAGTAAAAAAACGAGAAAAGAGAAAGATAGAGATCCGGGCCTAAATAGATGAGAGAAAGAGAGAAAGAGAGAAAGAGAGAGAGAGAGAGGAAAGAAAGAGAGAGAGTAAAAAAACGAGAAAAGAGAAAGAAAGAGATCCGGGCCTAAATAGATGAGAGAAAGAGAGAAAGAGAGAAAGAGAGAGAGAGAGAGAGAGGAAAGAAAGAGAGAGTAAAAAAACGAGAAAAGAGAAAGACAGAGATCCGGGCCTAAATAGATGAGAGAAAGAGAGAAAGAGAGAAAGAGAGAGAGAGAGAGAGGAAAGAAAGAGAGAGAGTAAAAAAACGAGAAAAGAGAAAGATAGAGATCCGGGCCTAAATAGATGAGAGAAAGAGAGAAAGAGAGAAAGAGAGAGAGAGGAAAGAAAGAGAGAGAGTAAAAAAACGAGAAAAGAGAAAGACAGAGATCCGGGCCTAAATAGATGAGAGAAAGAGAGAAAGAGAGAAAGAGAGAGAGAGAGGAAAGAAAGAGAGAGAGTAAAAAAACGAGAAATGAGAAAGAAAGAGATCCGGGCCTAAATAGATGAGAGAAAGAGAGAAAGAGAAAAAGAGAGAGAGAGGAAAGAAAGAGAGAGTAAAAAAACGAGAAAAGAGAAAGACAGAGATCCGGGCCTAAATAGATGAGAGAAAGAGAGAAAGAGAGAAAGAGAGAGAGGAAAGAAAGAGAGAGAGTAAAAAAACGAGAAAAGAGAAAGATAGAGATCCGGGCCTAAATAGATGAGAGAAAGAGAGAAAGAGAGAAAGAGAGAGAGAGAGAGAGGAAAGAAAGAGAGAGAGAGTAAAAAAACGAGAAAAGAGAAAGAAAGAGATCCGGGCCTAAATAGATGAGAGAAAGAGAGAAAGAGAGAAAGAGAGAGAGAGAGAGGAAAGAAAGAGAGAGTAAAAAAACGAGAAAAGAGAAAGACAGAGATCCGGGCCTAAATAGATGAGAGAAAGAGAGAAAGAGAGAAAGAGAGAGAGAGAGAGGAAAGAAAGAGAGAGAGTAAAAAAACGAGAAAAGAGAAAGATAGAGATCCGGGCCTAAATAAATGAGAGAAAGAGAGAAAGAGAGAAAGAGAGAGAGAGAGGAAAGAAAGAGAGAGAGTAAAAAAACGAGAAAAGAGAAAGACAGAGATCCGGGCCTAAATAGATGAGAGAAAGAGAGAAAGAGAGAAAGAGAGAGAGAGAGAGAGGAAAGAAAGAGAGAGAGTAAAAAAACGAGAAAAGAGAAAGATAGAGATCCGGGCCTAAATAGATGAGAGAAAGAGAGAAAGAGAGAAAGAGAGAGAGAGAGAGGAAAGAAAGAGAGAGAGTAAAAAAACGAGAAAAGAGAAAGACAGAGATCCGGGCCTAAATAGATGAGAGAAAGAGAGAAAGAGAGAGAGAGAGAGAGAGAGAGAGGAAAGAAAGAGAGAGAGTAAAAAAACGAGAAAAGAGAAAGACAGAGATCCGGGCCTAAAGAAATAGATGAGAGAAAGAGAGAAAGAGAGAAAGAGAGAGAGAGAGGAAAGAAAGAGAGAGAGTAAAAAAACGTGAAAAGAGAAAGATAGAGATCCGGGCCTAAATAGATGAGAGAAAGAGAGAAAGAGAGAAAGAGAGAGAGAGGAAAGAAAGAGAGAGAGTAAAAAAACGAGAAAAGAGAAAGATAGAGATCCGGGCCTAAATAAATGAGAGAAAGAGAGAAAGAGAGAAAGAGAGAGAGAGAGAGGAAAGAAAGAGAGAGAGAGTAAAAAAACGAGAAAAGAGAAAGACAGAGATCCGGGCCTAAATAGATGAGAGAAAGAGAGAAAGAGAGAAAGAGAGAGAGAGAGAGAGGAAAGAAAGAGAGAGAGTAAAAAAACGAGAAAAGAGAAAGATAGAGATCCGAGCCTAAATAGATGAGAGAAAGAGAGAAAGAGAGAAAGAGAGAGAGAGAGGAAAGAAAGAGAGAGAGTAAAAAAACGAGAAAAGAGAAAGACAGAGATCCGGGCCTAAATAGATGAGAGAAAGAGAGAAAGAGAGAGAGAGAGGAAAGAAAGAGAGAGAGAAAAAAACGAGAAAAGAGAAAGGTAGAGATCCGGGCCTAAATAGATGAGAGAAAGAGAGAAAGAGAGAAAGAGAGAGAGAGAGAGAGGAAAGAAAGAGAGAGTAAAAAAATGAGAAAAGAGAAAGACAGAGATCCGGGCCTAAATAGATGAGAGAAAGAGAGAAAGAGAGAAAGAGAGAGAGAGAGAGGAAAGAAAGAGAGAGAGTAAAAAAACGAGAAAAGAGAAAGATAGAGATCCGGGCCTAAATAGATGAGAGAAAGAGAGAAAGAGAGAAAGAGAGAGAGAGAGAGAGAGAGAGAGGAAAGAAAGAGAGAGAGTAAAAAAACGAGAAAAGAGAAAGACAGAGATCCGGGCCTAAATAAATAGATGAGAGAAAGAGAGAAAGAGAGAAAGAGAGAGAGAAGAAAGAAAGAGAGAGAGTAAAAAAACGAGAAAAGAGAAAGATAGAGATCCGGGCCTAAATAGATGAGAGAAAGAGAGAAAGAGAGAAAGAGAGAGAGAGGAAAGAAAGAGAGAGAGTAAAAAAACGAGAAAAGAGAAAGAAAGAGATCCGGGCCTAAATAGATGAGAGAAAGAGAGAAAGAGAGAAAGAGAGAGAGAGAGAGAGAGGAAAGAAAGAGAGAGTAAAAAAACGAGAAAAGAGAAAGATAGAGATCCGGTTTGCATTAAAAACAAGCACTAAAATTGAATATTTGATGCTGTACTGTGAATTTTGCTGTTTTTCGAGTGAAAGATGAATTTTTTTATAACGTTGTTGAAAACTGTTAAAAGTAAACATAATCGTCTTCGTTTCTTCGCTGACGCTTTTGAAAGTATGAGAAAAAGTATGTAATCACTGCTCAATCTTCATCAATGGCTCTTCTAATCACTGCTCAATCTTCATCAATGGCTCTTCTAATCACTGCTCAATCTTCATCAATGGCTCTTCTAATCACTGCTCAATCTTCATCAATGGCTCTTCTAATCACTGCTCAATCTTCATCAATGGCTCTTCTAATCACTGCTCAATCTTCATCAATGGCTCTTCTAATCACTGCTCAATCTTCATCAATGGCTCTTCTAATCACTGCTCAATCTTCATCAATGGCTCTTCTAATCACTGCTCAATCTTCATCAATGGCTCTTCTAATCACTGCTCAATCTTCATCAATGGCTCTTCTAATCACTGCTCAATCTTCATCAATGGCTCTTCTAATCACTGCTCAATCTTCATCAATGGCTCTTCTAATCACTGCTCAATCTTCATCAATGGCTCTTCTAATCACTGCACAATCTTCATCAATGGCTCTTCTAATCACTGCTCAATCTTCATCAATGGCTCTTCTAATCACTGCTCAATCTTCATCAATGGCTCTTCTCAACTTGTTTCGATCCTCATTTTCCTTTCTTTTTCGACATGTTGGTGACGATGAGAACAAACTATAAATCAATCAAATTAAATCAAAAAAATTCAAAGTTGCACTGTGCCAGTTTTTCACGGACACCTTGGTGGGACTGGGCGCCCTCTCGGCGGGCGTCGGTCGTCTCTCGATCCTTCTCTCCGGGATCGCGACCCTCCGCAGTCGACAGTTCTGCATGGTGATGCCGTGGAACATCATCTTTCTCTGGTGAGACTTACGCTCCGCTCAATAAGTGATATTTTCTCTTCTTATTCGAAGACTCTAGAATTCAGCATGGCACAATGACTTCATTCAAAATGGCTAAAATGCTTCTTAGATCATGGAATTTTTTTCATGTTTAGGGTTTGAAGGCTTTTTTCTTCCTTTTTTTCTGGCTTGAAGACCTTTTCTTTTATCATTTATCAGTTGTATTTAAAATGATGCGACAAACAAATTATTTATAGCAGAAATTTTTATAACCGAAAAAACAGAACAATTACAAAGTTTTATAATGCTAATTCATGATTCTAAGGAAAACGAGCAGCTTAATCATGTAAAATTTTCGTGCTTTAAGATCAATTTTTGAAAAACGAACAAAAGTTTTCGAGCCACACAGTTGAAAACAAATTTCAAGCGTGTAGCTAATTTAAAGAAACAAGTAATGCTCAGGAAAATTTTCATGTTTTTTAAAGATGGCATTCATGCTGAAGTATGAACGCGCCGCGGCATATTAGATATTAGTGTACTCCCATACCATTCCAGGAAGTCGTTCGCGATATATGTAATTTACTTTTTTTCAAATTACCGATACTTTTATCGTAGCCCTGCACGTATACAAGAAAGTTAAGAAAAAATCAATATTATGAAGAAAGAAAAAAAGCATATCTTGGGTCTAATTTGTCCAATTTGTCCACGATCTGTCTAATTTGTCCACGATCTTCTATTCAGTAAAAAAAAAATTAATAAGAAAATAAAAAAATCAGTAAAATTCAGTAAAAAACAAATTATTTATAGCAGAAATTTTTATAACCGAATAAACAGAACAATTACAAAGTTTTATAATGCTAATTCATGATTCTAAGGAAAACGAGCAGCTTAATCATGTAAAATTTTCGTGCTTTAAGATCAATTTTTGAAAAACGAACAAAAGTTTTCGAGCCACACAGTTGAAAACAAATTTCAAGCGTGTAGCTAATTTAAAGAAACAAGTAATGCTCAGGAAAATTTTCATGTTTTTTAAAGATTGCATTCATGCTGAAGTATGAACGCGCCGCGGCATATTAGATATTAGTGTACTCCCATACCATTCCAGGAAGTCGTTCGCGATATATGTAATTTACTTTTTTTCAAATTACCGATACTTTTATCGTAGCCCTGCACGTATACAAGAAAGTTAAGAAAAAATCAATATTATGAAGAAAGAAAAAAAGCATATCTTGGGTCTAATTTGTCCAATTTGTCCACGATCTGTCTAATTTGTCCACGATCTTCTATTCAGTAAAAAAAAAATTAATAAGAAAATAAAAAAATCAGTAAAATTCAGTAAAAAACAAATTATTTATAGCAGAAATTTTTATAACCGAATAAACAGAACAATTACAAAGTTTTATAATGCTAATTCATGATTCTAAGGAAAACGAGCAACTTAATCATGTAAAATTTTCGTGCTTTAAGATCAATTTTTGAAAAACGAACAAAAGTTTTCGAGCCACACAGTTGAAAACAAATTTCAAGCGTGCAGCTAATTTAAAGAAACAAGTAATGCTCAGGAAAATTTTCATGTTTTTTAAAGATGGCATTCATGCTGAAGTATGAACGCGCCGCGGCATATTAGATATTAGTGTACTCCCATACCATTCCAGGAAGTCGTTCGCGATATATGTAATTTACTTTTTTCAAATTACCGATACTTTTATCGTAGCCCTGCACGTATACAAGAAATTTAAGAAAAAATCAATATTATGAAGAAAGAAAAAAAGCATATCTTGGGTCTAATTTGTCTAATTTTTCTACGATCTGTCTAATTTGTCCACGATCTTCTATTCAGTAAAAAATTCAACAATTTCATTTATTAGGAGTGATCCCATGTCGGGCGTCGTGCAGATGATCATCAGTATCGATCGATTGATTTCTTTGATACTCCCCATCTTATACTACAAAAATCCGATCACCGTTCAAGTTTGTTCTTAGATATAATAAATAAAAAAAAACGTAGATATAATAAATGAATAGTTTCTAGCTAGGACTTACGAGAGCATAACTTTTTGAACTTCAGTATCGCATTTCTACCAACATTAACAGATTCTCAGTCAGTCGTCATTTACAGAGATTGTAGGGTTCTGCTCGGAACGCTTGATGAGTATGCTTGGACATAAAAACTAGGCAAACTTACCTCTTTATTCATTCATTCATTCATTCATTCATTCATTCATGCATTCATTCATTCATTCATGCATTCTTTATTCCGTGCACACATGATATTAAAACAATAATCCTTGCTGAGATGCATGTACCATCTTTCTATGTAGTTGCGGTGTGTGTAACGGTCGCTTGAGTATGAGGAAGAGGGCGGGGCGGGGGGGGGGGGAAGAATAATTGATAAATGAATTAGTTAATCAACAATCAAAAGCATGAGAAAGAGGCACAATAACATAAACAGTCCAATTCATTATATTCTTTTCGAATAAATGGTGTTAGGTTCTTTTACTATTTCGTAATCCAAAGAATTCCATACTGATAATTGACGAGAAACACATGTAGATAAGAAAGACTCTTTGATATTATTAGGCGTAACAAGACGCAGAGGATGATAATTCTGGGAAAAACGGCAGATATTCAATATAACTGTATATTTCGCACTTCTGATGTATACATTAATGAATTATGTAGCACTATCGTACGCATTGGCTGCCTGTGCTTAGTAATGTGACAGTGACGCGTTTGCTCCAGCAAAAAAAGACGTTGCCGGATTCGATCCCACGCGGTGTACAAGCTTTTTCTTAAAAGGTAATTTCGTCGTAGTTCCATGACAGTGAATCTAGGAGACCCAATGCTCGTGATGGTATATGTTGCACACGATTCAGTCTTACTTCTTATTCTCATACATACTTATGTACATGCCTATAGAAGAGCATTGACAGGCTTACCAAGCTACATTCTGGCACGTCTTGTGGATAGCAGTGATGATAGCCGGTTGGACTACAACAAGCCTTTCAAACCCAGTCAAGGACAGAGACCCGATTTGCTGGTGAGTATCGTACTTGCGAAACCAACCTAAAGGGGATGAAAGCTTTCTAAACCAATATAACTTGTGCTATTATAATGGGTTCAATAGCAATTATGGTTTAAGAGGAATGATATCGTGAGAATTAAATCGTTTCTGTTGTTGTGGTCAAATATCTCAACGCAGCAATTATAATGGAGTTTCGTCTATTAGATATCAAATCTTCGAATAGCTCATGAGAAAACGCAGTTTTCTGCTCCAAAATATTTGAAATAGTTCGGCTCTTTGATTATTTAATGATAAAAACTTTTTGTTCTTCAAAGAGCACTTAGTGACAAAGGTCAGCTCGTCAAAACTTCATTACTATAGGATGACAGTTTTTTTCTCATTTTTAGTCAATTTCTCAATCCTACTGAAACAGTTCTGCTCACCAATTATCAATTAGTTGTTAATAAGGTTCCGCTTGATTACTTGTTCAAAAGGTTTGGCTCGTCAATTCTTCCGTTCTTCTCAAGTCTTGTGCTCTACATCCGAATCTCAACGGGGATAGCTGCTGTTCTACTGTACTTGATTGTCTTCGAGCTGTTTCGGAGGCACTCTAGGAAACTCGCCAATAAACATGTTCGTCTTACTTTCTCAAGTATAATTCTCATTTTTAAGCGTCTCATGGAAACTAATGTTTATATAGAATGCTTAATAGGATTTGGAATATATAGGATTAACCTATACGACAAAAAATACGTCACCAGCAACTCATGAAATCGTTGCGATACCTTATTATCAATACCTAATGTCATACCTAATTCGTTGCCATACCTAATTCTTAAAAGATTCAATAGTTAGTCAACAAGTTGAGATAAGATTCGCTCTTTTTCAATATCGTTTGAAATTGAGCTTCTGAAAGATAGAATCCTGGTTGGAAAAGAAAAAGAGGAAAGGTATAGTCGTTCTACTTCTAGTTAGAAGTAGTTATAATTCTGTCTAATGTATGAATGAAAGTATTAATGAATGCATGAATTAATGAATGAACCATATAAGTCTTCCAGACTGAGAACCGAGCGACCGCACGAGGTTGGAAATTGACAAGGACTATGTTGATCAGCTGCATTGCCACTCTTCTCCTCTACGTCATGGCCATATGCGTGGAGTTGGGAACAGAGCAATCCAATTCACAGGCAAACCTGTTCCCATTTATACTTGAAACAAAACTTTTTAGAAGATTTATAGAATGGTTCCGAGTGTGTTCTAACGGTTGTGCGCGCGACGGTTGTGCGAAGAGTCATGAGTTCAGCCCCCCCCTCCCTCCCGAGGTAAAAATTCTGGTAGTGCTTGCACGAATCTGACTCTGACAGCTCTAAATTTAGCAAAGACACCGTGATCAGTCACAGGTTCTGAAGAAAAAAAATGAAAAAAACCGTGAAAAAAGTATGTCTGATCTCAGGCGGAGGCATACCCTACCACGAGGTCGAACACTCGCGAGAAAGATTTACATTATAGTTTAACGAAATTATTGCCCTGGGCAAACTTTTTTTAACCGTTGAGTATCGATTGGTTGAGAATGAACTCATTGCAGGTGCTTCTCGACATCGTGGCGGTCTACTCGCAAGTATCTACTGGACTTAATCCACTAGTGAATGACTTCATCATAATCACCCGACATGAAGACATCAAAGCAGCCTTATTCTCTCTTTTCCCTTGTGTACCAAAGCGACTCATCAACTTCACTGGAACATCAACAGTGTCCCACATCAAAACTGTCAATCCATCAACTCGTATGTAAAGTTTTATATTGATTAGATACAATATTGACTGATTGGATAGAATATTGTTTGATTAGATTCAACATTTCTTGATTAAATACAATATTGATTTGATGCATTATTCATCATCCAACCAGAATCTTAATTGTACAGAATGCCTAAAAACCTTTTAAATTTTTTTTAAATTCTGAAACAAGAGGTCAGAATCGCGGAAAGGGGGCCATTTATTGGTTATTTCTCTTACATCTTCTTCCTACGCATGGTAAAATTGTTCCTCTATACCTACTTTCTCTGGTGTCTTATTTTCATCTAATTGAATAGATTGGAACCCACGTTTAGCGAATCACTTAGAAGTTCATTCATTGTACTGCGTTTCAATGTTAGAACACATAAAAAGGACACAGTGACGTTTAAAAGGAGGCGTAATTTGATTACATTATATATCTTTATTATCACCGAAGGGTAACTTGTTGAGTTACCACTTATAAAATTGGTCAGAACGGGATGAAATCTCGACATTTGAGGATCTACTCTTCAATCCGTTTTAAGATAATCCGGTAGGTCGACGACTGTGAGAAGGTTCAGTTCTTCTAGAATCCTTGCGAACTCTCGAAGTTCAGTGATGTGGTTCTGAACTCCACCTCCTCGTGATACCGTGTTAGACAAGTTAATTGGTTTAACACATAAACGAAGGATAAGATTTCAATAATTTGTATAATACATATAGTTCTAACTCCTTATCAATGGATTTTGCTCGAATTATTAATAAATAATTCAGCGATGTGGTACAAACTTCATCTTTGCGTTCCCCTGACAATTCTCAGAACAATCTTTTTTCTGATGTATGCAAATTTCGCAGAAAATATTTTGACTACTTATATTTTGAGTAGTACTTGACTAATTGCGTTGGAAGTGTTTTTGATAATAATTTAAATTTTTTAAAATACATTTGCGGTGATATGTCCTGATAATAAATGGATTTTTTCCCTGAAGAGGGTGGCAAAAAAATATATAATTGACTCCGTTGCAAAGGATGGCCACCTCCATATCCATTTTTGATTATTATTCAAGCATTGTGTGTTTTTTTGTAATTTAAGACCTGCCAAGTATTGCATGACAAATTTTTGATCAATTGGACTGAAACATCCCTGTGGTTATAAAACGTTCACAAACATAGAAAGAGAGAACATCGAAACACGAAAAAACGTGCTAAAATAGATTAAATCGTTTTTCATTAAAATAAGCTCGACGATTGAGTAACATAGAAGCTGCAGATTTCTATCAACTGTTTTCTTATACAAAGGAAGACAAAGTAATACTGTGTTTAAACTCGGGTTTCGTCATTCGAACCAGAGATAAGCGAGAAAAAAATCCGAATTTTTTCGATTTTAAAAACCACATTTTTTTGGCCTATAGTTTACGGGATCAGTGCGAAAACCTTTTCGCTTGTAGATGGGTTCGACGATAGCTGAGCGCCAAGAACTTGGATCATATAAGATAAAAAACCAAGAACTTATCACAATCACAAAAGAAATGTACCATAATTCACTCACATTGGAATCAACAAACATTCATAAGAAAACATCGGACTTTTTGGATCTTACTATAACTCGTGAAGAAGATGGTAATACCAAACTCAAACTATTTAACAAGACAGATGGATACAATTTCAAAATCCTTGAATATTCTCATTATTCTCCTAATTTACCTATTTATATAGACCTTAATACTATATATACTGAAGCACTCAGATTCACAGATAATTGTACATACTTCGAGAACTTCTCTATAGAATGCAAGGCCTAACAAATATATACCAAGAGAATCCTTTTCCTAATGACATTATACTTAATGGTATTATTAAAACTCTAACTAGAAATTCTAAAATTCAAATAAAATATGATACTGATGCACAATTTAACTCGGGGGGCTCCGCTTTATTTGGGGGGCTCTTTTCGATGCGTTCAAAAAATCTTTAAAACATGTAAATTTTCTTATGCGGTCTCGTTCGCCTAAGTCGTACGGCCTCGTAAGCGTTAATTTTTTCTAAGCCTAAGCGTTTTTAATGTAAAAAATAATCTTTAAAAATGGTATTTTTAAACCCCCCCCAAATAAAGCGCCCCCCCTAAGTTAAAAAACCCCTTTTTCCTAAGCCGAAGCATTTTTAATGTAAAAATAATCTTTTAAAAAGTTATTTTCAAACCCCCCCCCCAAGTAAAGCGCGCCTTCCCCAAGTTGAAAAGAACCGATACTGAAAATAGTATGATAACGGAACGAATAATTCAACTAATCACAATGAAAAAGGAAATATGTACATATAGATCACTAATATGTACATACGAAAAAAAGGGAAGGTACAATCCCCCTCACATTGCTAAGGAGTATCGCTACGTTCTACTCATTCACAAAATTTTACCTCACCCTCTTTGAACGCGACTAGTCGCGATTTCTCTTATACTCCCTTTCTCAATTGACTCCGTTTTATCGCGTCTACTGGTGATTGATTCTTTCTCTTTAGTTTTTGGTTCTGTTTTCATTTTGGTTTTGTTTGTTTTTAGTATTTAATTACTTTATAATATACCCTTTGCTTTATAAAAAAGTTTATACTTTATAATATACCCTTTGCCTTTCTGGGCCCTCACTGATGAGCCCCTCCGAGAGAGTGCAAAGGGCTGTCTGATCTGGGCCCGTATGCAGAGTCATGAAACAAGTTATAGGGTAAATCATAGTCTACAAAACAGTAAGATAAACAAGAGAACTCACTATATTTTGTAGGCTATTTTTCAACCTATGTTTTGGTACACGACTCTGCTTACGGGCCCTGGGGTGAAACAGTCTTTTGCAACATTATCTTCTCAACAGTGCTATTGATTGATTACCTATAGTTATCAGATCTTTCATCATTTATCCCCAAAAATAATAATCATGACTAATGGAGCGTTAAAATTCAAAACAGTGCTTTTATGGTGTGAGGTGAAGGAGCAGGAATTTTGTATTGTACCTTCATTTGTCTCACCGTGAATTGCCCTCTAATGCAAATGTGTTACGATTCCTTCCTCTTTGTAAGTTATTGCTTCGTTCAAGAAGTTTTTTAAACACAGTAATTCATTCATTTTTCAAAGCGTTTCGTGGGGAGACGAATGAACGTGTGAAATTCTTGCTCTCTCAATTTTGCTCCTGAAAAGTATTTTTTCAATTTAACACTCTTTAATTTTATAGGGTAAAATTCAGTTGTCTTATCACAAGTGGACTACCAGAAATGATTGGTTCAAACCACTTCAGAGCTTGCATTATTTTAAATACGTCTTGGCAGGTCAAGCTTTTTCAAATCCGTTGCGAAAAATTCGTAGACTTTGCTGCGGTGGTCGACTTATCGTAGTTAATTCTTCTGAGTTTACAAGAGCAGCACGAGAGGAGGCCCTCGCGTATGTCTGTGTGGCGGGAGAGGACGATGAAGCCGTTGAAAAGTGGGTTCAGTCCTGTCGAAATCTGCGAGTAGACTGCCACAATGTCAACGAGAGTCTAAAATATGATTATTTTGTTAGACGTATCGTCCGTCTCATTTATGAAAGAATAAGAAAGAATATGGACATGCGAACAACTTGTTTGCTTCCAACTTCTATTTATTGATTGATTCGGAAAGTTATATCTTATTATCTCTCTCTCTTTCTCCCTTTCTCTCTCTCTCTCTTTCTCTGAGTTTCTTATACCTGAATGGCTATTGATTTGTTATGTTCATGACCGACGTACTAGGTACTAGGTGCAGATTATACCGAAAACTGTGAAACCGAACTCTGAAAAATCCTAAACTCTAAGAAGTCTCAAGTGCCCTAACCCTCCTCTTCTTTTTCCTCGCAATTCCTAACTGCCTCTACCCTACCTTTCACAAACCCTAACTTTTCAAACCGTCTTCTCTCAACAGTAAGTATAAACAGCACTCACTTCTCTCCTTTCTTCCAAAAGTTTGAGTGCCCGTGTGTCGTGATGTCAGAAGCCTTTAACTCCTACCCGAGAATGACTTAATCGATACTCCCCAAAGACACCTCTGAGCAATTAGCCGTTGCCAACTCTACACAGTTAGCCAGCACGAAGAGACTCAGAGTTGCCAGACAAGAGAAGAGCATCGTCCTTGTCAGCGCGGAGTCTCGCTGAGCGCTGGCTGCCTGCGCCACCGGCCCTCCCTTAACAGTCACTTTGATAATCAACTAGCTCACTCGCTTCAGCTAAGCACCAGCCTCTTTTGACATTAACGTCACTCGCTTCAGCTAAGCACCAGCCTCTTTTGACATTAACGTTTTATATCGACTAATTAGTGCCCAGACTATAGCGGAGGCTGCCTGCACCACCGGATTTTAAAACTTCACATTTACTTTATTATTTTTTGAACACAACTCAATGTATTGCACTTTTCTACAAAGACTTCACTGCTTTGTAACCTTTTTTGATAATGAATTTTTTGATAATCATTTGTCAGCTTTTTATATTCACCGTCATTTTTTAGTCGTAGTTATAAGCTTAAAACCTAACCTTCGTTGTTTTAACCAGAGCTGGGCTTTTTTGGTAGTCTGTTTAAAAAAAATTTTTTTTGTTGTTTTTTTTGAGTATTTTCAACAAAAAATGCCTCAAAAATTCAAAAAAGTCGACAAAAACTAAAAAATTCAAAAATTTTCACCAAATTTTTTTTAGTGTGTTTGTAACCTATTTTTTGGCCTTTTTGCAACTCTCTTTTTTAACATTTCAACCCCTCTGCTCGTAATTCACGTTGTAGTTCAATCGCTTGAACATGCAGGTTACTTATGCGAAGCCAAAGATATGTACATATTAGGCATGTATTGTAATTCCAGTCGTATATACATATATTTGCCGGTTTAATAGTCGCATTTTCCTTTCGAAAATTTTTTAAATAATTTTTTTTTGTAATACTATTGCGAATAGTGCGTGACTTTCGTTTTTTTTCTGTGGACAGAGTAGAAAAAACCTTGAACTATGATTTCTCGGAACGCTAAAATGTACACGAATGGATCCGTTCATGAAATTGAATAACTAATCCGCGCTGCGAAATTCGTTAGCATTACAAATCAGTCCCATTCTCAAAAAGTATTCGCATTATTTGAATAGCATAAATTTGCATAAATAGGGAATGATACGAACTCTGATGCAACCTCAAAACCGAGAACTGCTATATTTTCTTTGTCGTGCCACTCTGTTTCTAAGCTATAATACATACTTTGAAACATTTTCTGTCCCACATTCGTCTCAGCGATTGCATGAAGAAGAATTTAAAAGTTTAAAAAAAACTAGCCCTTTAAATTTTTGTTTGAAAAATTCGGTTTCAGTTTTTTCCGATTTCCTCTTTTCTTGTTTTTGAATGAGACTTTAAACAACGAACATGTTGAATCGCTAATTTACGAGTATGCCGTCGAAAAAGGAAATAAACGAGGACGTAGAGGAGCACCGCGATGATTCCGGTCCAGATACGTACGTATAAAACCAGGTTAGAGAATAACGGGAGAATCGATGATCCAAACCTGAATGATCAATGGTCTTAGCAAGCTAGCAGACACATGTTCTATTGAGAAAAACTATCTTGTCAAAAAACCGCTTGCATAACTCTTGTGACTCCGGCCCATAAAACTCTTGTGAAGTTTGAATCGTGAAGTAAACCCTGAGACCAACGCTATCATCCCAGGAAAAAAACTATAATATATTTCTGACTGAGCTCTCAAACTAAACATTGGTTCAGAGCTTTTAAACTCAAGTTATTTTAACAAATTGTTCAGTGGTCACTTTTTTCAAAATAGTTTTTACCAGCAAATGGGTGAAAACTCCTCAGCTTTGTCTGCCAAAGTAGTTGTCGTCCACGCCGAAAGCATCACAATTATCCACAGAATGTGCCAGAACAAAGCCTGACCGATCTGTAAATGTCAGAAGATCAATCTGTAAATGTCAGAAGATCAATCTGTAAATGTCAGAAAATCAATAGATGTCAGAAGATCAGATCAATCAATTTGAGCTCGTATCAGCTGAAATTCCTAAGTTTATATGACGAATTAAACTGTTTTAGGATGAAAAAATAAGTTTGAAAGTAAACTGGGTTCTGACCTGAATACTTTGAGACATTTTGTAGTAGTATATGGGAAGAACCAGAGAAATCAATCGATCGATACTGATGATCATTTGCACGACGCCCGACATGGGATCACTCCTGGAACAAGAAGTGATTTGATAATTCAGGCCATCTGATAAAATATGGGTTTTGGAGTAGCGAAAATAACAAACGAATACAAATTTTTAAAAAATATACGTATTATATTTTGAATGAAACAAGACATGAGTTGGATATATCCTTTACAAAATATGTAATTTACCCTTTTCTTGCTCCCAATACATCATGAATACTATTAATAGTAAATTTTTTTCGATCGTACAAGTTATAGGACTTAATGTCTAGGAAATCGATCAAGAAACGAATAGGAATTTGTCGAAAAAGGGTTCAATTTCAAGTTTGAGGGAGAAAATTGTGATTGTGAGCTAAGAGGTACCAGAGGAAGATGATGTTCCACGGCATCAGCATACAGAACTGTCTACTCCGAAGAGTCGTATCTTTTGAGAGAAGAATCGATAAGCGACCAATGCCCGCGGACAGGGCTCCCCAGCCCACCAATGCGTCCGTCGTGAACTGAAAGTTCAAAAAAATTGACTTTTCAACGTTTTTCTTTCAAGGCGATGAAAGTGATGCTCAGAAATTTTTTTGGATACCTTACTTTTAATTCTATATCTTAATACCTTAAACCTTATGATACCCTAAACCCTAAACCTGAACCTCAATACTCTAAACCTTTTGATACCTTAAAATTTTGATTATATAAGAAACACGCTATGTATTTTGAATGCCAATTTTTCGGTTGCTCTTTTAAGATTGGGACGGATACAACTTCTTCAGTCTTTTAAGTCTTTAGAATAATAGCGTTCACCTGTAACCAGTCTCGTCAACTTTAACTCCCCGCTTATATTACAACTTTCTTTTATCATACTCTTGTGAGTTGAAGAAAACGATGTTGAGGTTCAATATGAAATACTTGAATCTAGGACAATCTTTTGATGCAACTCGTTGAACTGTATGTTTGCATGATTTAAACGAGAAGTTGTCCGGCCGCGATTTAGCCAAAACCCCTTTTGGCAAGAAAAGGGTTAAATCGCGGCGCAATCTTCATTCTAGGCTTTTTGCTGACCGGTTATCGGTGGTTTATTATTCGTAGGGGGGGGGAGAAAAGGGGGGAAGAACTCCCCCTTTGGTCCCCTGGCTCAAGCAATTAAGAAAGAGAGAGTGAAGAGTTCGTATCCACGAATGTCGCGGGAAGGCCCAGCGCGGAAAGCTCCAATTATCTTCCCGCGGGAAGCTTTCGCTCGCGTCTTCTAAAACGCTATCCACGAAGCTGCGGGAAGAAAGCTTCCCGAGCTTTCCCGTGGGAAGGCCAAAGACTTGCGTACTTGTGGTTTTTTTGGAGGAAAGTTCAAATTTAAATTTTCATGATGCTTCACCTTGCATTTTTTATATTTAGTTTATCAATATTTTCACATTAAAAATCACTGGCTTTCTTATCGACGTTTTTGTTTTTCGAGTTCTTTGGAACAAACTTTAATTTGATAGCACTGTTTTGCTCACCAACCGTCTTTAACGGTAAAAATTAACCGTATGTGAGCGAATTTATAACTGTATGTGAGCAAATTAGTTTTACTTTTTCACGGTTATAAACGGTTGGTGAGCAAAACAGTGTGCAGCCCATATCTTTTTCATGTGTTTCGTTTATTTTGTGTGTTTCGTTTACCGCGCTTTATTCGAGGGCCTCACTTTTCTTGGGGGGAAAGTGAATTTTTGCGTTTTTTGTTGTGCTGATCTTCGATGCAAATGAAAATATATCGACTTAGATTTTCATTCCAAAAAAATCGCTTATTCTCAGCTATGTAAACACGAAAATTTCACTTTTCCCCAAAGTAAAGTGTAGCCCTTTCGAATAAAGCGTGGATCTTATTATGCAACATTGAATTCAATTATCAAAAGCAATTGATGCGACGAAAAACAGAAAAAAAGACGGCTCTCAAAAAAATGAAGGTTACTAAACACGGCTTTCTTTTACATGAAGGGGTCAATGCTGTAGCGAATACGAATTTAAGAGAAAGGTTATAATATTTAAATTTCGAGCTTTTCAACATCATTGTGCGTTAATATGTTATAAAACGTGACCCCTCATGTAAAAAAACCGATGAAGAAAATCTTTTTTCTCTCAAAATTTTCAAAGTGTCAGTTCGGAGCACAGAAAAATTTTTTTAATTTAAAAATCCTTTTTTCAAATTTTTCGAGAAAAAAAGACTCTCATGTAAGGACTCATTGAAAAAAATACTCATCGAAAAAAAAAGAAAGAACAATTATCCTACTTATTCAAACGAGATATAATCCGTTGCATTGGCAAAAAAAATTTAGATTTAAGGTTGACATTTAAAAATTGAAAAATTGTAGAGTAATAACGGTTTTTATGGAAGAAATTAGTCGCGGGAAGGTTTGGCCCGCACCTAAACATTTGGAAAGGTGCGGGAAGGTAAGAGCTGCCCGCGGGAAGGCGCGGGAGCTCCCCGCGTAATTGGTGGATATGGACTTTCGCCCGAGCCTTCCGTTTTTGCCCGCGGGAAGGCTCGGGAAGCTTTTTTAGCTTCCCGCGACATTCGTGGATACGGCCCCAGGTCATGCACGGCAATAAGACACCTGTCAGTGATGTTCAGGCGATATTTTTGTGAGGCACCCGGTTCGGAGCTGGGAAAGAAGGTATTATAATTGCCCTCATTTGTGATCTATCGTTTTCGGCTTTATTGAGTTTCCGCTGTGACAGCACTCTTATCGGGAGATGTGGACGAAAGAGAAAGCAATGGAGGCCCTCTACTCAAGATCATAGTGAGAAGAGCGAAAAACTACCAGGAGGGGGAAGGAAGGTGCACTAGAGTGAAGTTGGACAGTATCTCCGGTTTCTATGGAATGCACACAAAATTCGCTCAAAGATTCACCCTTCTCTTCATGTGTTCCCTTCTTTTACGACCGGTAAGCCATCTCCACGGGATATGTTAGACAAGGGCTGAATAGAGCGTGCGAGGGAGCAGGAATTGCACGTATGCCGCCACATCAGCTAAGGGGAGAAGGAGCGTCTGCATCGATTTCGAATGGAGTTTCTCTACAGAAGGTACAGAGGAGAGGAAGATGGAAGACATACAAGGGAATCGGAGAGGCTCTTTACTAGCCCGGGGGGGGGCACTGTCACTTTGATCCTGTTATCTCTCTCTACTCTCTCTTTACACTCTGTCACTTTCCTTATGTTTCCCTCCACATTATTTCTCACATATTTCTCAGTGCTTGTCAGGTGAATTGGATTGTGAAGGTTGAGTCAAGTCATAGGGTAGTAATGCCAAAGTGATCTCAACATAACATTGCCTCCGAAGAAGGCAATGTTAAGATATATCTTCAAATTCTAAGATACACAGTTTGAAGGCAGTGACACCTGGTTAAGATGACAAATGATTGAACTATCGCACAGAAAAAAGCTAGTCCGCCGGGCGGGATCGAACCCAGACCATCTCGACTCAAACCGGGAGCGCGTGTTACCATTACACCACGGGGACACATTGCTACAAGCCTTTTAAGTTTATAAAAGTAGAAACATGTCTGTCTAAAATGTTGGAGATGTTGTTGTCTCCCAAAAGGATCGAACCCAGACCATCTCGACTCAAACCGGGAGCGCGTGTTACCATTACACCACGGGGACACATTGCTACAAGCCTTTTAAGTTTTTAAAAGTAGAAACATGTCTGTCTAAAATGTTGGAGATGTTGTTGTCTCCCAATTTTTTTTGTTTGCTATTATCAGTATATTGTTTTTCGATGTTCACACTTCCATTCACACTTTGCGGTTTATTGTTCTTTAATTGTGTTAAACCTTCGGGTAGTTGTTGATTGTTGTTTCACAAAGTAGTGAGCATGCCTCACAGTTGTTCGGTCAGAATAAAGCAAACTTCCTGTTTGGCCATGCAAACACGGGTTTTAGCGAAAAAAAGAAACGTAGTGACTGTAGTTTTAGCTAAAACGCTTTTTCTGCTGCCATTTGCATTTTTATATAACTTCCTTTTCCAAAGATAAATCAAGCTTTGAGCAAACTATCATTATATGTATTGATTTATAGTACATACATTATTTCAACGGAAGAATTCGGAGTCAGACAACGATTGGATCTCCAACGGGAATGATAAGTCAGAGATTAGCTTTCGAGAGTTTAAAAAAAACCGACAACCGAAAAAGGTAACTTTTGTTTAATCGATGGAAAAAACTATTTCCTAATTACACAATTCATTTTCGTCGATCGAAATCAACAAATTCTTAGTTATACAGTTTACACACAGTTACGGCTGATTAAAACGTAAGGAATTTCACAACTTTTATAATTGAGTGGAAGAATTGGTTTTGTGAGTTGAACAATTGGTTTTTGGACTAGTTTTCATCGAGAACAACTTTAGTTTTTTTTTTAAGTTAAAAAAATTGCAAAGGTCTACTGCTTTTCGGTGTATAGAACAACATTCATAAATGGAAAACTCGACTGACTCTTGGTATCAAAATGATATATTTCCGCCGAAGTGTAGGGAAACGCAAAAGCGCAAAAAGGATGCTAGCATTGAGGAGGAGGATGGCCGTTCCCTCTATCACATACACCGAGAATTGAATGAGCATGGTCATTCCTGAAGCCATCAATGCTGAAACATCCAGTTAGAAAGCTTTTCTGGAGGTTTTTGTGTTCAACCTGGAACTCTCACACAAAACCTTTTTAAATGATTTTTCGCGTTAATTTTTTTAAACTAAAGTTTTATTGGAACTAATTCGGGGTTTCTTAATAAGGTTTTTTATGAATTGAAAAGATGAAAAAACGTTAAGTTTTTGAATAGATTTGAATGTCATGAAGAGTATTGAGCAACCTTTTTACCAAATTTTAAAGACTGTTTAAAAAAAATTTCACAGACTAAGCAGTTTCACAGGCCAAAAATAGTTTATAAAAAGAAATAAGATCCTATTTCTAGTGTGTTGCGAAAAGTAAGTTTCAGGGATTGCGGAGAATGGTATAACAGGTACCTGAGAGTGAGTTCACGGGTGAATGAACAGGTTGAGAAGTTGAAAAAGAAAACTTCAAATGTTGCAGAAAGGAAGTTCATGGTTGTAAAAAGAAGTCAAAAGGTTTTTAAAAGAAGTTCAGAATTTTCTGAAGAGAAAATAAAGAAATTGTGAAAAAATGGAAGAAGTAATGACAAAGTTCATGAATTCCAAAAAAAAGTTGATTTTGAAACTGAAATCTATTGGTTCCCCAAAATAGGAGAGGTATTCGAAGTGGTTTGAGAAAAAATTCGGGCTATACTGATTGGTTGTTTTTCAACAACATAAAACTTGAGAAAGAAATAAAGAAAAAAGACTAAGGGCCTAATATTCCTTCAAATACATCATTCTTTGAATTTCCTTCATTGAAGAAATTGCAAGATTTTTTGAACAGAAAAAAGTATTCAAAGGAACGACTTTTTTTTCTTTGACAAAAAGGAGCTTTTTTCCAAAAGCCAGGTTTTTTGTTCACTTTTTCTTGGAAGAAGGGGCTACTGAGTCAATAAAAATTCATTCGATGAGATCAACAATACTCTGACTCGTATATTATTTTACGCGAATTTCCCTCGAAAGTGTTTCAAGAAAGCGATTTCTTTATATTCAAAAGCTTGATACAACCGTAAATCTTACTGTTGATAAAAGAGAAATGTAAGTGCTCCATTCAAGTAAAAAAGGCGTGTGAAACGCTCTTGGGAGTTGAAAATAACAGGTTCGTTGCAAACAAAGTTACGTGAAATTTTTTTTCTTCAATTTTTGTAAACAAATCAAAAATTATCTCTCTGTAATCCGTTTATTATACTTTTCGCTAGACATTTATAATAATGTAATCCATTACAATTACTCGGATTATAATAATGTAATCCATTACAATTACTCGGATCTCATGATATCAAAACGTATACAGACTATGCTTTTTTCTATTTGTGTAGCTATATTAAACCACTTTTTTGTATTTCTGTGTGTTCAAGCAGTTAATTTTGAATTTCCAGGCAAGAGCTCTTCATACACGATTGTCATTCCACATATTAATTTCATTGTCATTTCACACACGATTGTCATTCCACATGATTCTGCACCACATTTGAAACGCTTTGACTCTCGATGTTTGTATACACTTTTGTAGTTTTGTGTGTATGTGTGTATAATAATAAGTATATATGTGTTTGTGTGTATGTGCGTGTGTCATTTTTTTCTCGTTTTATGAGTACAAGTAAACTTTATGCAAGTATAATGATTGAGCATTGTCAATGAGAATCATGAAAGCATTTAGGAGCAAAGAAACACATCATTGGTTCATAACATAACTTGTCATGTTACTGGTTGCAAACTAAGATCAAAGAAAAAAGGGCACCTTACACATTGATTAACAAAAAGGACTGAAAAGTATCGTTTCTCAAAAACCTGTACTGATACGAGTTATCGTTCTAGCAGTAAGTAGAAGTACATATATAGACAGCTTGTGAAATGAAAGAGGTCAACTAGGTTCTTGGAAAAGAATAACTAGGTTTTTGGGGCAAGGAGTGGCCATTCTTACGTTCAGTACTCACTTTTATCGCTAATTCACCAGCTCCTCACACATTTAAACACTTCAAAATTTCGAAACATTGTTGCCTCCAGTACACCTGGATATGTGGCGTATTTTTATGTATCGAAAACCGAAGAAGTGAAAAACAAATGGGAATGGATTATTTCACATCACAATATTATCAGTTTCCAATAGTTTGATGTAATTTCAACTGTTATTGAAAAATCTACACGGTGTTTCAGTTTTAGTACTTACAGACAAAGAACGAAGGGTGAGAGTAAATAGAAAAATAAATCGCTCCTTTAAGAACAGACACGCATTGCGAAATGTTTCTGAAGAGTTGTAAGCCTATAAGGCCAATTTTAGTTATCAACAAAAAAAGGGAAATAAAAATAAGCGATCAGTGATGGACGTACTCACTCCACAAATGTGTGCAGGTTTTGAAAAAAAAAAAATGTCGAATATCATCGATAATATGGCACGAAAAAATCAATATCAAATATAAAGTTCAAGTGACCAGTTCATATTTCATTTTTGAGTTAACTAGGATCAGTTCGATTTTCTTCACTTCTCCAACCCGCAATTTTCTTGGTGATTCACAAAACCTAAAAGTGGTTACTTAAGCGTCTCAGAGTTGAGAACGTGGAACTGCAATCAAAAAAGGTACTCCGCGATTTATATGAGAATACACGACGAAGATTTATCGTCTATGCACTTCCTCCTGGATTTCTGATCCACGGGTACACCGAAGGGCAAGGAGCGCACGTCAGAAATTGATGCTCCGGCGAGTTGAGACCCGGAGTACGGTACATGCACTTAAATTTTCCGTCTTGTTTTTTTTTTCTGGAAATACATTTCGAAAAATCATGGTCTCGGCCTTTTTTCAAATTTACAATAACGCGATAGTTTGATATTTTAACAGGCTCACGGCGAAACAGACATTCAGAATCGGTTGCGAGACTTCGAAAACAAAAACTCATCAATTTTAAACTTCAAAAAGGCTTACTTTGTTCGGCTTAACACACGAATCTCTTCCGGATGGATGAGAGTTGAAACCGATTCTGCATCTAACAGAAGAAGACTGCAACATGCGCACTCTTTTTCGATTTGCAATCAAGAAGTTTTTTTCGTAACAAACTTAAAATTCCTGAACTGCACTCACGAAAATTTTCGAAGTTTTGTTGGAAAAAAAGTTTTACTGTGTCAAAACGCTTGGATGCCGGAATAAACCTACGATCTCTCGTCACGGGTTCCGATTAAGGAGAATTTTCTGAGCTTTTACTTTTCCATTATACTAATGTTTTTCCTCTTCCCAAACTGAAGCCCTTCTTGTTTTGTCTCCCTTCAATCGATTCGAAGCTCTCAGAGACTACTTTTCAAAAAGACAAGGTTTTAGTTGGGCTTCAAATACTGTCAATCGGCCACCTTCTTTCTAACTGTACTTCTTAAACCTTATCTTAACCCTTAACCCTTATCTTAACCCTTAACCCTCATCTTAACCTCACACGCTTCTCGAACCCATCGTCTTTTCCGCGAATGAAGTATCTAAGTTTTCTTCGTCCCTACCCGAATCTTTATTTTTACCTCTGCAATCCGATCGATAGGCACGGGTTCTCGCATCCAGTCGATCAGCTGCTTCAGAGTAACCATGTAGATGTTCGAATCAGAAGAGACATGGTCGAGGAACCTTAAATTTCTAGAGAAATCCTGCATTCAACTTTTTTCAATCATAGTTGACAGGTAACCTTTTTCGTGTCACCCTTAAAATATACTCCGTCGAATTGTAAAACTTTAATAAGTCCAATATACTCATTAAAATAGGAGAAACAGCTTCGCTTAGAGCAAGCCCACACTTTTCAAGCGCTCTCATCCCGGTGTTTTCCTCGTTCAGCTGGAGGAAGTCGGCGTTGAGTGTCAGCACTAACGGCGCTCGGTTAGTCGAGTAAGAGCGCTGCAGACTGCTGTGCATCGTTGCAAACTGTAGCATGGAAAACATTTAAAAACATGGAATGAATGCGATAGTATGGATCTACTCATTCTTGTAAATTAAAAGCTTGCACTCATATTTGTTACACTCAACAAGGAATGAAACAAACTACACGGCTCAGATTTATAAAGAACCACAATCAAGAGAAGAAAGAACCGCAATCAAGAAAATAAAGAACCGCAATCAAGAGAGAAAGTAAGAAGCGTCCGATATCCACAGTCGAAAAAAGGGTCGAGATGAGGCCTCAAATCGAGATCGCTCTCAGCAAGCCAAATTTTAGACATGAAAAGTGAGACATAAAACAGCTTACAAGATCATCGACGGTTGCGTTGAGTGACACGGCAGCGCGCAGCATGCTCGACCTCTGGTGCGAGCTGATTTGCGACAGGTACTGCCCGTAAAACTGGTTTAGTGGAATCTCCCAAATGCCCGGGAAGGATCTAAAAAATCAGCGGTCAATGAAGGTTTATAATCAAAACAGGATACGTTTTTTATACACTTAAACAATTTAAGTTTTCGAAAATATTTCGTCTCAATTTTTAGGTTTGAAGAACCAGTTAGTTACCAGTTTTTTTAATGTTTTGGCTATGATTCCGGAGTTGACCATTGACCAGTTATATATCAAGATAAGGCATAATTAAATACCTGAAAATACTCCGAACCAATCCTAGATAACAAATAACACAAAAATGTTATGGAGAGATTGTGTGAAAACGTCGAAAACATACTTGGTGGGACAACTCCGGTCTGTGCACGGGAAGGAAGTTTTGTAGTCCAGAGTCTGTGGCCAGAAAGGCGCCGAGTCAACGCCGGGGTTCGTGCTCATGCTGT
The DNA here is from genome assembly GCA_964056735.1 of Allodiplogaster pararmata. Lineage (NCBI taxonomy): Eukaryota > Metazoa > Nematoda > Chromadorea > Rhabditida > Diplogasteridae > Allodiplogaster > Allodiplogaster pararmata. The sequence goes on from OZ057408.1 coordinate 26,567,922, forward strand.
TGTCATAGAAGAAACCCGCGCGGGACATCATCTTAATGCAGAACGGCGAATATCAGATTAAATCGTTTCGATGCGCGTGATCACTTCGATCACTTTTTTTTATTTAACTGAAAATTCATGAAATCCATTGGAATTCCATGAAACCCTCTTCTCCTAAAAAATGACTTGACTTTCTTCATGTAAATAATTCTACTATTACAAGTTTGACCTAGCCGTCCCCGTCTGGGATACGCAGGCAAAGTTCATAGCTGCGAGCAGTCGCTGGTACATGATGTATACTTGAAAAAGAAAGTGAGAATATTTCTATCAATCACACACGTTTGTATGTATTGATATATTATCAGTACAACATAATGATGTAACTGATGTTTTATCCTCATTTATTATAACTAATTTCCTTAAAAAATTTTTATACATAGAGCATGTTAAGCAATGACTGACTTCAACCATATTGTCTCCACCGATGGCGAGCTGGGGAGCTCTCATTCCTACTATCTCATGTTAAGCAATGACTGACTTCAACCATATCGTCTCCACCGATGGCGAGCTGGGGAGCTCTCATTCCTACTATCTCATGTTAAGCAATGACTGACTTCAACCATATCGTCTCCACCGATGGCGAGCTGGGGAGCTCTCATTCCTACTATCTCATGTTAAGCAATGACTGACTTCAACCATATTGTCTCCACCGATGGCGAGCTGGGGAGCTCTCATTCCTACTATCTCATGTTAAGCAATGACTGACTTCAACCATATCGTCTCCACCGATGGCGAGCTGGGGAGCTCTCATTCCTACTATCTCATGTTAAGCAATGACTGACTTCAACCATATTGTCTCCACCGATGGCGAGCTGGGGAGCTCTCATTCCTACTATCTCATGTTAAGCAATGACTGACTTCAACCATATCGTCTCCACCGATGGCGAGCTGGGGAGCTCTCATTCCTACTATCTCATGTTAAGCAATGACTGACTTCAACCATATCGTCTCCACCGATGGCGAGCTGGGGAGCTCTCATTCCTATATCTCATGTTAAGCAATGACTGACTTCAACCATATCGTCTCCACCGATGGCGAGCTGGGGAGCTCTCATTCCTACTATCTCATGTTAAGCAATGACTGACTTCAACCATATCGTCTCCACCGATGGCGAGCTGGGGAGCTCTCATTCCTACTATCTCATGTTAAGCAATGACTGACTTCAACCATATTGTCTCCACCGATGGCGAGCTGGGGAGCTCTCATTCCTACTATCTCATGTTAAGCAATGACTGACTTCAACCATATCGTCTCCACCGATGGCGAGCTGGGGAGCTCTCATCCCTACTATCTCATGTTAAGCAATGACTGACTTCAACCATATTGTCTCCACCGATGGCGAGCTGGGGAGCTCTCATTCCTACTATCTCATGTTAAGCAATGACTGACTTCAACCATATCGTCTCCACCGATGGCGAGCTGGGGAGCTCTCATTCCTACTATCTCATGTTAAGCAATGACTGACTTCAACCATATCGTCTCCACCGATGGCGAGCTGGGGAGCTCTCATTCCTACTATCTCATGTTAAGCAATGACTGACTTCAACCATATTGTCTCCACCGATGGCGAGCTGGGGAGCTCTCATTCCTACTATCTCATGTTAAGCAATGACTGACTTCAACCATATCGTCTCCACCGATGGCGAGCTGGGGAGCTCTCATTCCTACTATCTCATGTTAAGCAATGACTGACTTCAACCATATCGTCTCCACCGATGGCGAGCTGGGGAGCTCTCATTCCTACTATCTCATGTTAAGCAATGACTGACTTCAACCATATCGTCTCCACCGATGGCGAGCTGGGGAGCTCTCATTCCTACTATCTCATGTTAAGCAATGACTGACTTCAACCATATTGTCTCCACCGATGGCGAGCTGGGGAGCTCTCATTCCTACTATCTCATGTTAAGCAATGACTGACTTCAACCATATCGTCTCCACCGATGGCGAGCTGGGGAGCTCTCATTCCTACTATCTCATGTTAAGCAATGACTGACTTCAACCATATTGTCTCCACCGATGGCGAGCTGGGGAGCTCTCATTCCTACTATCTCATGTTAAGCAATGACTGACTTCAACCATATCGTCTCCACCGATGGCGAGCTGGGGAGCTCTCATTCCTACTATCTCATGTTAAGCAATGACTGACTTCAACCATATCGTCTCCACCGATGGCGAGCTGGGGAGCTCTCATTCCTACTATCTCATGTTAAGCAATGACTGACTTCAACCATATCGTCTCCACCGATGGCGAGCTGGGGAGCTCTCATTCCTACTATCTCATGTTAAGCAATGACTGACTTCAACCATATCGTCTCCACCGATGGCGAGCTGGGAAGCTCTCATTCCTACTATCTCATGTTAAGCAATGACTGACTTCAACCATATCGTCTCCACCGATGGCGAGCTGGGGAGCTCTCATTCCTACTATCTCATGTTAAGCAATGACTGACTTCAACCATATCGTCTCCACCGATGGCGAGCTGGGGAGCTCTCATTCCTACTATCTCATGTTAAGCAATGACTGACTTCAACCATATCGTCTCCACCGATGGCGAGCTGGGGAGCTCTCATTCCTACTATCTCATGTTAAGCAATGACTGACTTCAACCATATTGTCTCCACCGATGGCGAGCTGGGGAGCTCTCATTCCTACTATCTCATGTTAAGCAATGACTGACTTCAACCATATCGTCTCCACCGATGGCGAGCTGGGGAGCTCTCATTCCTACTATCTCATGTTAAGCAATGACTGACTTCAACCATATCGTCTCCACCGATGGCGAGCTGGGGAGCTCTCATTCCTACTATCTCATGTTAAGCAATGACTGACTTCAACCATATTGTCTCCACCGATGGCGAGCTGGGGAGCTCTCATTCCTACTATCTCATGTTAAGCAATGACTGACTTCAACCATATCGTCTCCACCGATGGCGAGCTGGGGAGCTCTCATTCCTACTATCTCATGTTAAGCAATGACTGATCTCAACCATATTGTCTCCACCGATGGCGAGCTGGGGAGCTCTCATTCCTACTATCTCATGTTAAGCAATGACTGACTTCAACCATATCGTCTCCACCGATGGCGAGCTGGCGAGCTCTCATTCCTACTATCTCATGTTAAGTAATGACTGACTTCAACCATATCGTCTCCACCGATGGCGAGCTGGGGAGCTCTCATTCCTACTATCTCATGTTAAGCAATGACTGACTTCAACCATATCGTCTCCACCGATGGCGAGCTGGGGAGCTCTCATTCCTACTATCTCATGTTAAGCAATGACTGACTTCAACCATATCGTCTCCACCGATGGCGAGCTGGGGAGCTCTCATTCCTACTATCTCATGTCAAGCAATGACTGACTTCAACCATATTGTCTCCACCGATGGCGAGCTGGGGAGCTCTCATTCCTACTATCTCATGTTAAGCAATGACTGACTTCAACCATATCGTCTCCACCGATGGCGAGCTGGGGAGCTCTCATCCCTACTATCTCATGTTAAGCAATGACTGACTTCAACCATATTGTCTCCACCGATGGCGAGCTGGGGAGCTCTCATTCCTACTATCTCATGTTAAGCAATGACTGACTTCAACCATATCGTCTCCACCGATGGCGAGCTGGGGAGCTCTCATTCCTACTATCTCATGTTAAGCAATGACTGACTTCAACCATATCGTCTCCACCGATGGCGAGCTGGGGAGCTCTCATTCCTACTATCTCATGTTAAGCAATGACTGACTTCAACCATATTGTCTCCACCGATGGCGAGCTGGGGAGCTCTCATTCCTACTATCTCATGTTAAGCAATGACTGACTTCAACCATATCGTCTCCACCGATGGCGAGCTGGGGAGCTCTCATTCCTACTATCTCATGTTAAGCAATGACTGACTTCAACCATATCGTCTCCACCGATGGCGAGCTGGGGAGCTCTCATTCCTACTATCTCATGTTAAGCAATGACTAACTTCAACCATATCGTCTCCACCGATGGCGAGCTGGGGAGCTCTCATTCCTACTATCTCATGTTAAGCAATGACTGACTTCAACCATATTGTCTCCACCGATGGCGAGCTGGGGAGCTCTCATTCCTACTATCTCATGTTAAGCAATGACTGACTTCAACCATATCGTCTCCACCGATGGCGAGCTGGGGAGCTCTCATTCCTACTATCTCATGTTAAGCAATGACTGACTTCAACCATATTGTCTCCACCGATGGCGAGCTGGGGAGCTCTCATTCCTACTATCTCATGTTAAGCAATGACTGACTTCAACCATATCGTCTCCACCGATGGCGAGCTGGGGAGCTCTCATTCCTACTATCTCATGTTAAGCAATGACTGACTTCAACCATATCGTCTCCACCGATGGCGAGCTGGGGAGCTCTCATTCCTACTATCTCATGTTAAGCAATGACTGACTTCAACCATATCGTCTCCACCGATGGCGAGCTGGGGAGCTCTCATTCCTACTATCTCATGTTAAGCAATGACTGACTTCAACCATATCGTCTCCACCGATGGCGAGCTGGGGAGCTCTCATTCCTACTATCTCATGTTAAGCAATGACTGACTTCAACCATATCGTCTCCACCGATGGCGAGCTGGGGAGCTCTCATTCCTACTATCTCATGTTAAGCAATGACTGACTTCAACCATATCGTCTCCACCGATGGCGAGCTGGGGAGCTCTCATTCCTACTATCTCATGTTAAGCAAAGACTGACTTCAACCATATCGTCTCCACCGATGGCGAGCTGGGGAGCTCTCATTCCTACTATCTCATGTTAAGCAATGACTGACTTCAACCATATTGTCTCCACCGATGGCGAGCTGGGGAGGTCTCATTCCTACTATCTCATGTTAAGCAATGACTGACTTCAACCATATCGTCTCCACCGATGGCGAGCTGGGGAGCTCTCATTCCTACTATCTCATGTTAAGCAATGACTGACTTCAACCATATCGTCTCCACCGATGGCGAGCTGGGGAGCTCTCATTCCTACTATCTCATGTTAAGCAATGACTGACTTCAACCATATTGTCTCCACCGATGGCGAGCTGGGGAGCTCTCATTCCTACTATCTCATGTTAAGCAATGACTGACTTCAACCATATCGTCTCCACCGATGGCGAGCTGGGGAGCTCTCATTCCTACTATCTCATGTTAAGCAATGACTGACTTCAACCATATTGTCTCCACCGATGGCGAGCTGGGGAGCTCTCATTCCTACTATCTCATGTTAAGCAATGACTGACTTCAACCATATCGTCTCCACCGATGGCGAGCTGGGGAGCTCTCATTCCTACTATCTCATGTTAAGCAATGACTGACTTCAACCATATCGTCTCCACCGATGGCGAGCTGGGGAGCTCTCATTCCTACTATCTCATGTTAAGCAATGACTGACTTCAACCATATCGTCTCCACCGATGGCGAGCTGGGGAGCTCTCATTCCTACTATCTCATGTTAAGCAATGACTGACTTCAACCATATCGTCTCCACCGATGGCGAGCTGGGGAGCTCTCATTCCTACTATCTCATGTTAAGCAATGACTGACTTCAACCATATCGTCTCCACCGATGGCGAGCTGGGGAGCTCTCATTCCTACTATCTCATGTTAAGCAATGACTGACTTCAACCATATTCGTCTCCACCGATGGCGAGCTGGGGAGCTCTCATTCCTACTATCTCATGTTAAGCAATGACTGACTTCAACCATATCGTCTCCACCGATGGCGAGCTGGGGAGCTCTCATTCCTACTATCTCATGTTAAGCAATGACTGACTTCAACCATATTGTCTCCACCGATGGCGAGCTGGGGAGCTCTCATTCCTACTATCTCATGTTAAGCAATGACTGACTTCAACCATATCGTCTCCACCGATGGCGAGCTGGGGAGCTCTCATTCCTACTATCTCATGTTAAGCAATGACTGACTTCAACCATATCGTCTCCACCGATGGCGAGCTGGGGAGCTCTCATTCCTACTATCTCATGTTAAGCAATGACTGACTTCAACCATATCGTCTCCACCGATGGCGAGCTGGGGAGCTCTCATTCCTACTATCTCATGTTAAGCAATGACTGACTTCAACCATATCGTCTCCACCGATGGCGAGCTGGGGAGCTCTCATTCCTACTATCTCATGTTAAGCAATGACTGACTTCAACCATATCGTCTCCACCGATGGCGAGCTGGGGAGCTCTCATTCCTACTATCTCATGTTAAGCAATGACTGACTTCAACCATATTGTCTCCACCGATGGCGAGCTGGGGAGCTCTCATTCCTACTATCTCATGTTAAGCAATGACTGACTTCAACCATATTGTCTCCACCGATGGCGAGCTGGGGAGCTCTCATTCCTACTATCTCATGTTAAGCAATGACTGACTTCAACCATATTGTCTCCACCGATGGCGAGCTGGGGAGCTCTCATTCCTACTATCTCATGTTAAGCAATGACTGACTTCAACCATATTGTCTCCACCGATGGCGAGCTGGGGAGCTCTCATTCCTACTATCTCATGTTAAGCAATGACTGACTTCAACCATATTGTCTCCACCGATGGCGAGCTGGGGAGCTCTCATTCCTACTATCTCATGTTAAGCAATGACTGACTTCAACCATATCGTCTCCACCGATGGCGAGCTGGGGAGCTCTCATTCCTACTATCTCATGTTAAGCAATGACTGACTTCAACCATATTGTCTCCACCGATGGCGAGCTGGGGAGCTCTCATTCCTACTATCTCATGTTAAGCAATGACTGACTTCAACCATATCGTCTCCACCGATGGCGAGCTGGGGAGCTCTCATTCCTACTATCTCATGTTAAGCAATGACTGACTTCAACCATATTGTCTCCACCGATGGCGAGCTGGGAGCTCTCATTCCTACTATCTCATGTTAAGCAATGACTGACTTCAACCATATCGTCTCCACCGATGGCGAGCTGGGGAGCTCTCATTCCTACTATCTCATGTTAAGCAATGACTGACTTCAACCATATCGTCTCCACCGATGGCGAGCTGGGGAGCTCTCATTCCTACTATCTCATGTTAAGCAATGACTGACTTCAACCATATCGTCTCCACCGATGGCGAGCTGGGGAGCTCTCATTCCTACTATCTCATGTTAAGCAATGACTGACTTCAACCATATTGTCTCCACCGATGGCGAGCTGGGGAGCTCTCATTCCTACTATCTCATGTTAAGCAATGACTGACTTCAACCATATTGTCTCCACCGATGGCGAGCTGGGGAGCTCTCATTCCTACTATCTCATGTTAAGCAATGACTGACTTCAACCATATTGTCTCCACCGATGGCGAGCTGGGGAGCTCTCATTCCTACTATCTCATGTTAAGCAATGACTGACTTCAACCATATCGTCTCCACCGATGGCGAGCTGGGGAGCTCTC
>OZ057408.1:26575596-26645596 GCA_964056735.1 Allodiplogaster pararmata
CTCATGTTAAGCAATGACTGACTTCAACCATATCGTCTCCACCGATGGCGAGCTGGGGAGCTCTCATTCCTACTATCTCATGTTAAGCAATGACTGACTTCAACCATATCGTCTCCACCGATGGCGAGCTGGGAGCTCTCATTCCTACTATCTCATGTTAAGCAATGACTGACTTCAACCATATTGTCTCCACCGATGGCGAGCTGGGGAGCTCTCATTCCTACTATCTCATGTTAAGCAATGACTGACTTCAACCATATTGTCTCCACCGATGGCGAGCTGGGGAGCTCTCATTCCTACTATCTCATGTTAAGCAATGACTGACTTCAACCATATTGTCTCCACCGATGGCGAGCTGGGGAGCTCTCATTCCTACTATCTCATGTTAAGCAATGACTGACTTCAACCATATCGTCTCCACCAATGGCGAGCTGGGGAGCTCTCATTCCTACTATCTCATGTTAAGCAATGACTGACTTCAACCATATTGTCTCCACCGATGGCGAGCTGGGGAGCTCTCATTCCTACTATCTCATGTTAAGCAATGACTGACTTCAACCATATTGTCTCCACCGATGGCGAGCTGGGGTGCTCTCATTCCTACTATCTCATGTTAAGCAATGACTGACTTCAACCATATTGTCTCCACCGATGGCGAGCTGGGGAGCTCTCATTCCTACTATCTCATGTTAAGCAATGACTGACTTCAACCATATCGTCTCCACCGATGGCGAGCTGGGGAGCTCTCATTCCTACTATCTCATGTTAAGCAATGACTGACTTCAACCATATTGTCTCCACCGATGGCGAGCTGGGGAGCTCTCATTCCTACTATCTCATGTTAAGCAATGACTGACTTCAACCATATCGTCTCCACCGATGGCGAGCTGGGGAGCTCTCATTCCTACTATCTCATGTTAAGCAATGACTGACTTCAACCATATTGTCTCCACCGATGGCGAGCTGGGGAGCTCTCATTCCTACTATCTCATGTTAAGCAATGACTGACTTCAACCATATTGTCTCCACCGATGGCGAGCTGGGGAGCTCTCATTCCTACTATCTCATGTTAAGCAATGACTGACTTCAACCATATCGTCTCCACCGATGGCGAGCTGGGGAGCTCTCATTCCTACTATCTCATGTTAAGCAATGACTGACTTCAACCATATCGTCTCCACCGATGGCGAGCTGGGGAGCTCTCATTCCTACTATCTCATGTTAAGCAATGACTGACTTCAACCATATCGTCTCCACCGATGGCGAGCTGGGGAGCTCTCATTCCTACTATCTCATGTTAAGCAATGACTGACTTCAACCATATCGTCTCCACCGATGGCGAGCTGGGGAGCTCTCATTCCTACTATCTCATGTTAAGCAATGACTGACTTCAACCATATCGTCTCCACCGATGGCGAGCTGGGGAGCTCTCATTCCTACTATCTCATGTTAAGCAATGACTGACTTCAACCATATTGTCTCCACCGATGGCGAGCTGGGGAGCTCTCATTCCTACTATCTCATGTTAAGCAATGACTGACTTCAACCATATTGTCTCCACCGATGGCGAGCTGGGGAGCTCTCATTCCTACTATCTCATGTTAAGCAATGACTGACTTCAACCATATTGTCTCCACCGATGGCGAGCTGGGGAGCTCTCATTCCTACTATCTCATGTTAAGCAATGACTGACTTCAACCATATCGTCTCCACCGATGGCGAGCTGGGGAGCTCTCATTCCTACTATCTCATGTTAAGCAATGACTGACTTCAACCATATTGTCTCCACCGATGGCGAGCTGGGGAGCTCTCATTCCTACTATCTCATGTTAAGCAATGACTGACTTCAACCATATTGTCTCCACCGATGGCGAGCTGGGGAGCTCTCATTCCTACTATCTCATGTTAAGCAATGACTGACTTCAACCATATTGTCTCCACCGATGGCGAGCTGGGGAGCTCTCATTCCTACTATCTCATGTTAAGCAATGACTGACTTCAACCATATTGTCTCCACCGATGGCGAGCTGGGGAGCTCTCATTCCTACTATCTCATGTTAAGCAATGACTGACTTAAACCATATTGTCTCCACCGATGGCGAGCTGGGGAGCTCTCATTCCTACTATCTCATGTTAAGCAATGACTGACTTCAACCATATCGTCTCCACCGATGGCGAGCTGGGGAGCTCTCATTCCTACTATCTCATGTTAAGCAATGACTGACTTCAACCATATCGTCTCCACCGATGGCGAGCTGGGGAGCTCTCATTCCTACTATCTCATGTTAAGCAATGACTGACTTCAACCATATTGTCTCCACCGATGGCGAGCTGGGGAGCTCTCATTCCTACTATCTCATGTTAAGCAATGACTGACTTCAACCATATTGTCTCCACCGATGGCGAGCTGGGGAGCTCTCATTCCTACTATCTCATGTTAAGCAATGACTGACTTAAACCATATTGTCTCCACCGATGGCGAGCTGGGGAGCTCTCATTCCTACTATCTCATGTTAAGCAATGACTGACTTCAACCATATCGTCTCCACCGATGGCGAGCTGGGGAGCTCTCATTCCTACTATCTCATGTTAAGCAATGACTGACTTCAACCATATCGTCTCCACCGATGGCGAGCTGGGGAGCTCTCATTCCTACTATCTCATGTTAAGCAATGACTGACTTCAACCATATTGTCTCCACCGATGGCGAGCTGGGGAGCTCTCATTCCTACTATCTCATGTTAAGCAATGACTGACTTCAACCATATTGTCTCCACCGATGGCGAGCTGGGGAGCTCTCATTCCTACTATCTCATGTTAAGCAATGACTGACTTCAACCATATTGTCTCCACCGATGGCGAGCTGGGGAGCTCTCATTCCTACTATCTCATGTTAAGCAATGACTGACTTCAACCATATCGTCTCCACCGATGGCGAGCTGGGGAGCTCTCATTCCTACTATCTCATGTTAAGCAATGACTGACTTCAACCATATTGTCTCCACCGATGGCGAGCTGGGGAGCTCTCATTCCTACTATCTCATGTTAAGCAATGACTGACTTCAACCATATTGTCTCCACCGATGGCGAGCTGGGGAGCTCTCATTCCTACTATCTCATGTTAAGCAATGACTGACTTCAACCATATTGTCTCCACCGATGGCGAGCTGGGGAGCTCTCATTCCTACTATCTCATGTTAAGCAATGACTGACTTCAACCATATCGTCTCCACCGATGGCGAGCTGGGGAGCTCTCATTCCTACTATCTCATGTTAAGCAATGACTGACTTCAACCATATCGTCTCCACCGATGGCGAGCTGGGGAGCTCTCATTCCTACTATCTCATGTTAAGCAATGACTGACTTCAACCATATTGTCTCCACCGATGGCGAGCTGGGGAGCTCTCATTCCTACTATCTCATGTTAAGCAATGACTGACTTCAACCATATTGTCTCCACCGATGGCGAGCTGGGGAGCTCTCATTCCTACTATCTCATGTTAAGCAATGACTGACTTCAACCATATCGTCTCCACCGATGGCGAGCTGGGGAGCTCTCATTCCTACTATCTCATGTTAAGCAATGACTGACTTCAACCATATTGTCTCCACCGATGGCGAGCTGGGGAGCTCTCATTCCTACTATCTCATGTTAAGCAATGACTGACTTCAACCATATCGTCTCCACCGATGGCGAGCTGGGGAGCTCTCATTCCTACTATCTCATGTTAAGCAATGACTGACTTCAACCAAATCGTCTCCACCGATGGCGAGCTGGGGAGCTCTCATTCCTACTATCTCATGTTGAGCAATGACTGACTTCAACCATATCGTCTCCACCGATGGCGAGCTGGGGAGCTCTCATTCCTACTATCTCATGTTAAGCAATGACTGACTTCAACCATATCGTCTCCACCGATGGCGAGCTGGGGAGCTCTCATTCCTACTATCTCATGTTAAGCAATGACTGACTTCAACCATATCGTCTCCACCGATGGCGAGCTGGGGAGCTCTCATTCCTACTATCTCATGTTAAGCAATGACTGACTTCAACCATATTGTCTCCACCGATGGCGAGCTGGGGAGCTCTCATTCCTACTATCTCATGTTAAGCAATGACTGACTTCAACCATATTGTCTCCACCGATGGCGAGCTGGGGAGCTCTCATTCCTACTATCTCATGTTAAGCAATGACTGACTTCAACCATATTGTCTCCACCGATGGCGAGCTGGGGAGCTCTCATTCCTACTATCTCATGTTAAGCAATGACTGACTTCAACCATATCGTCTCCACCGATGGCGAGCTGGGGAGCTCTCATTCCTACTATCTCATGTTAAGCAATGACTGACTTCAACCATATTGTCTCCACCGATGGCGAGCTGGGGAGCTCTCATTCCTACTATCTCATGTTAAGCAATGACTGACTTCAACCATATTGTCTCCACCGATGGCGAGCTGGGGAGCTCTCATTCCTACTATCTCATGTTAAGCAATGACTGACTTCAACCATATTGTCTCCACCGATGGCGAGCTGGGGAGCTCTCATTCCTACTATCTCATGTTAAGCAATGACTGACTTCAACCATATTGTCTCCACCGATGGCGAGCTGGGGAGCTCTCATTCCTACTATCTCATGTTAAGCAATGACTGACTTAAACCATATTGTCTCCACCGATGGCGAGCTGGGGAGCTCTCATTCCTACTATCTCATGTTAAGCAATGACTGACTTCAACCATATCGTCTCCACCGATGGCGAGCTGGGGAGCTCTCATTCCTACTATCTCATGTTAAGCAATGACTGACTTCAACCATATCGTCTCCACCGATGGCGAGCTGGGGAGCTCTCATTCCTACTATCTCATGTTAAGCAATGACTGACTTCAACCATATTGTCTCCACCGATGGCGAGCTGGGGAGCTCTCATTCCTACTATCTCATGTTAAGCAATGACTGACTTCAACCATATTGTCTCCACCGATGGCGAGCTGGGGAGCTCTCATTCCTACTATCTCATGTTAAGCAATGACTGACTTCAACCATATTGTCTCCACCGATGGCGAGCTGGGAGCTCTCATTCCTACTATCTCATGTTAAGCAATGACTGACTTCAACCATATCGTCTCCACCGATGGCGAGCTGGGGAGCTCTCATTCCTACTATCTCATGTTAAGCAATGACTGACTTCAACCATATTGTCTCCACCGATGGCGAGCTGGGGAGCTCTCATTCCTACTATCTCATGTTAAGCAATGACTGACTTCAACCATATTGTCTCCACCGATGGCGAGCTGGGGAGCTCTCATTCCTACTATCTCATGTTAAGCAATGACTGACTTCAACCATATTGTCTCCACCGATGGCGAGCTGGGGAGCTCTCATTCCTACTATCTCATGTTAAGCAATGACTGACTTCAACCATATCGTCTCCACCGATGGCGAGCTGGGGAGCTCTCATTCCTACTATCTCATGTTAAGCAATGACTGACTTCAACCATATCGTCTCCACCGATGGCGAGCTGGGGAGCTCTCATTCCTACTATCTCATGTTAAGCAATGACTGACTTCAACCATATCGTCTCCACCGATGGCGAGCTGGGGAGCTCTCATTCCTACTATCTCATGTTAAGCAATGACTGACTTCAACCATATTGTCTCCACCGATGGCGAGCTGGGGAGCTCTCATTCCTACTATCTCATGTTAAGCAATGACTGACTTCAACCATATTGTCTCCACCGATGGCGAGCTGGGGAGCTCTCATTCCTACTATCTCATGTTAAGCAATGACTGACTTCAACCATATTGTCTCCACCGATGGCGAGCTGGGGAGCTCTCATTCCTACTATCTCATGTTAAGCAATGACTGACTTCAACCATATCGTCTCCACCGATGGCGAGCTGGGGAGCTCTCATTCCTACTATCTCATGTTAAGCAATGACTGACTTCAACCATATTGTCTCCACCGATGGCGAGCTGGGGAGCTCTCATTCCTACTATCTCATGTTAAGCAATGACTGACTTCAACCATATTGTCTCCACCGATGGCGAGCTGGGGAGCTCTCATTCCTACTATCTCATGTTAAGCAATGACTGACTTCAACCATATTGTCTCCACCGATGGCGAGCTGGGGAGCTCTCATTCCTACTATCTCATGTTAAGCAATGACTGACTTCAACCATATCGTCTCCACCGATGGCGAGCTGGGGAGCTCTCATTCCTACTATCTCATGTTAAGCAATGACTGACTTCAACCATATTGTCTCCACCGATGGCGAGCTGGGGAGCTCTCATTCCTACTATCTCATGTTAAGCAATGACTGACTTCAACCATATCGTCTCCACCGATGGCGAGCTGGGGAGCTCTCATTCCTACTATCTCATGTTAAGCAATGACTGACTTCAACCATATTGTCTCCACCGATGGCGAGCTGGGGAGCTCTCATTCCTACTATCTCATGTTAAGCAATGACTGACTTCAACCATATTGTCTCCACCGATGGCGAGCTGGGGAGCTCTCATTCCTACTATCTCATGTTAAGCAATGACTGACTTCAACCATATCGTCTCCACCGATGGCGAGCTGGGGAGCTCTCATTCCTACTATCTCATGTTAAGCAATGACTGACTTCAACCATATCGTCTCCACCGATGGCGAGCTGGGGAGCTCTCATTCCTACTATCTCATGTTAAGCAATGACTGACTTCAACCATATCGTCTCCACCGATGGCGAGCTGGGGAGCTCTCATTCCTACTATCTCATGTTAAGCAATGACTGACTTCAACCATATCGTCTCCACCGATGGCGAGCTGGGGAGCTCTCATTCCTACTATCTCATGTTAAGCAATGACTGACTTCAACCATATCGTCTCCACCGATGGCGAGCTGGGGAGCTCTCATTCCTACTATCTCATGTTAAGCAATGACTGACTTCAACCATATTGTCTCCACCGATGGCGAGCTGGGGAGCTCTCATTCCTACTATCTCATGTTAAGCAATGACTGACTTCAACCATATTGTCTCCACCGATGGCGAGCTGGGGAGCTCTCATTCCTACTATCTCATGTTAAGCAATGACTGACTTCAACCATATTGTCTCCACCGATGGCGAGCTGGGGAGCTCTCATTCCTACTATCTCATCTTAAGCAATGACTGACTTCAACCATATCGTCTCCACCGATGGCGAGCTGGGGAGCTCTCATTCCTACTATCTCATGTTAAGCAATGACTGACTTCAACCATATTGTCTCCACCGATGGCGAGCTGGGGAGCTCTCATTCCTACTATCTCATGTTAAGCAATGACTGACTTCAACCATATTGTCTCCACCGATGGCGAGCTGGGGAGCTCTCATTCCTACTATCTCATGTTAAGCAATGACTGACTTCAACCATATTGTCTCCACCGATGGCGAGCTGGGGAGCTCTCATTCCTACTATCTCATGTTAAGCAATGACTGACTTCAACCATATTGTCTCCACCGATGGCGAGCTGGGGAGCTCTCATTCCTACTATCTCATGTTAAGCAATGACTGACTTAAACCATATTGTCTCCACCGATGGCGAGCTGGGGAGCTCTCATTCCTACTATCTCATGTTAAGCAATGACTGACTTCAACCATATCGTCTCCACCGATGGCGAGCTGGGGAGCTCTCATTCCTACTATCTCATGTTAAGCAATGACTGACTTCAACCATATTGTCTCCACCGATGGCGAGCTGGGGAGCTCTCATTCCTACTATCTCATGTTAAGCAATGACTGACTTAAACCATATTGTCTCCACCGATGGCGAGCTGGGGAGCTCTCATTCCTACTATCTCATGTTAAGCAATGACTGACTTCAACCATATCGTCTCCACCGATGGCGAGCTGGGGAGCTCTCATTCCTACTATCTCATGTTAAGCAATGACTGACTTCAACCATATCGTCTCCACCGATGGCGAGCTGGGGAGCTCTCATTCCTACTATCTCATGTTAAGCAATGACTGACTTCAACCATATTGTCTCCACCGATGGCGAGCTGGGGAGCTCTCATTCCTACTATCTCATGTTAAGCAATGACTGACTTCAACCATATCGTCTCCACCGATGGCGAGCTGGGGAGCTCTCATTCCTACTATCTCATGTTAAGCAATGACTGACTTCAACCATATTGTCTCCACCGATGGCGAGCTGGGGAGCTCTCATTCCTACTATCTCATGTTAAGCAATGACTGACTTCAACCATATCGTCTCCACCGATGGCGAGCTGGGGAGCTCTCATTCCTACTATCTCATGTTAAGCAATGACTGACTTCAACCATATTGTCTCCACCGATGGCGAGCTGGGGAGCTCTCATTCCTACTATCTCATGTTAAGCAATGACTGACTTAAACCATATTGTCTCCACCGATGGCGAGCTGGGGAGCTCTCATTCCTACTATCTCATGTTAAGCAATGACTGACTTCAACCATATCGTCTCCACCGATGGCGAGCTGGGGAGCTCTCATTCCTACTATCTCATGTTAAGCAATGACTGACTTCAACCATATTGTCTCCACCGATGGCGAGCTGGGGAGCTCTCATTCCTACTATCTCATGTTAAGCAATGACTGACTTCAACCATATCGTCTCCACCGATGGCGAGCTGGGGAGCTCTCATTCCTACTATCTCATGTTAAGCAATGACTGACTTCAACCATATTGTCTCCACCGATGGCGAGCTGGGGAGCTCTCATTCCTACTATCTCATGTTAAGCAATGACTGACTTCAACCATATTGTCTCCACCGATGGCGAGCTGGGGAGCTCTCATTCCTACTATCTCATGTTAAGCAATGACTGACTTCAACCATATTGTCTCCACCGATGGCGAGCTGGGGAGCTCTCATTCCTACTATCTCATGTTAAGCAATGACTGACTTCAACCATATTGTCTCCACCGATGGCGAGCTGGGGAGCTCTCATTCCTACTATCTCATGTTAAGCAATGACTGACTTCAACCATATCGTCTCCACCGATGGCGAGCTGGGGAGCTCTCATTCCTACTATCTCATGTTAAGCAATGACTGACTTCAACCATATTGTCTCCACCGATGGCGAGCTGGGGAGCTCTCATTCCTACTATCTCATGTTAAGCAATGACTGACTTCAACCATATTGTCTCCACCGATGGCGAGCTGGGGAGCTCTCATTCCTACTATCTCATGTTAAGCAATGACTGACTTCAACCATATTGTCTCCACCGATGGCGAGCTGGGGAGCTCTCATTCCTACTATCTCATGTTAAGCAATGACTGACTTCAACCATATCGTCTCCACCGATGGCGAGCTGGGGAGCTCTCATTCCTACTATCTCATGTTAAGCAATGACTGACTTCAACCATATTGTCTCCACCGATGGCGAGCTGGGGAGCTCTCATTCCTACTATCTCATGTTAAGCAATGACTGACTTCAACCATATTGTCTCCACCGATGGCGAGCTGGGGAGCTCTCATTCCTACTATCTCATGTTAAGCAATGACTGACTTCAACCATATCGTCTCCACCGATGGCGAGCTGGGGAGCTCTCATTCCTACTATCTCATGTTAAGCAATGACTGACTTCAACCATATCGTCTCCACCGATGGCGAGCTGGGGAGCTCTCATTCCTACTATCTCATGTTAAGCAATGACTGACTTCAACCATATCGTCTCCACCGATGGCGAGCTGGGGAGCTCTCATTCCTACTATCTCATGTTAAGCAATGACTGACTTCAACCATATCGTCTCCACCGATGGCGAGCTGGGGAGCTCTCATTCCTACTATCTCATGTTAAGCAATGACTGACTTCAACCATATTGTCTCCACCGATGGCGAGCTGGGGAGCTCTCATTCCTACTATCTCATGTTAAGCAATGACTGACTTCAACCATATCGTCTCCACCGATGGCGAGCTGGGGAGCTCTCATTCCTACTATCTCATGTTAAGCAATGACTGACTTCAACCATATCGTCTCCACCGATGGCGAGCTGGGGAGCTCTCATTCCTACTATCTCATGTTAAGCAATGACTGACTTCAACCATATTGTCTCCACCGATGGCGAGCTGGGGAGCTCTCATTCCTACTATCTCATGTTAAGCAATGACTGACTTCAACCATATCGTCTCCACCGATGGCGAGCTGGGGAGCTCTCATTCCTACTATCTCATGTTAAGCAATGACTGACTTCAACCATATCGTCTCCACCGATGGCGAGCTGGGGAGCTCTCATTCCTACTATCTCTTCCTCATTCGCATTGGCAAACTTGGCGATGATCCTTCTCTCTCCATCCATTTCGTTGAGCCAACGCTGAGCCGGTTGATGTTGTAGGGAGACGTGACTGAAGAAGGGACAGGTATGCAAAAGAGAGATCTGTATTTTGAGATAGAGAAAAAGCGAGCAAGCGAAAACGAGACAGACAGAAAGAGAGAAAAAAGAGAGAGAAAGAGAACGGGGGAAGGAGGGAGAAAGAGAAATAAAAGAAGATATGGATAGTAAGAGAGAGAAAGAGATTTTTGTTTCGTAAACAAATCGTGGTTTTTTCGTAAACAATTTCTTGTCGTAAAAAATCGTTTCTTTTTCGTAAACAAAAACAGACGTGATAGAATTGGAAGCGAGCTCGTGTCCATGGGCGAATATCCACTGAACGGAGTCATAGTTCGTCCACTCATGAGATATAAAAAAGGTTCCCTTGACAGGGCAACCATTTGGATTCCTCAAAAAATTTAATGAAGCATTGCATCGTTTCCTTCTGTGGACGCTCAAGGCTGTCGATCTCTTTCCTCACATTTTCTAACTCCAAACTAAGTACATATATTTTGCTGCCGCCAACTTCTATTGACAGTTTTCGGGATAAACTCTACTTCTTTCTACTTATCGCAACTCCCTCAAAGTATGCTTGAACTGTTTCCATTTTTCAAAGTTCTGAAACTTCGCATACATACATTTAAGTGATGGATTTGGTCCATTCATCTTTTGGCGATGACGAAACTCGAGTAAAAAATTCCTAGTCATTTCTTCTAAATACAATGATATCATCACTGAGATGACATCAATGATGACATGCAATCATTTCTAGAGTGTACTTATCATCACTGAGATGACATCAATGATGACATGCAATCATTTCTAGAGTGTACATACTTGTACTTTACGCTCTCAAAAAGTCGTTCGTAGTCAGGCAGAGTGCGTCCGTTGACAGCGTCGTCGAAGGTGAGAACAACGAACTGAGGGGTCTGAGCAGGGGACAGACCTCCGGGAGCTACGCGACCTGACCGCAGAAATTTTTTCGCCCCGAGGGGTCTGACATTCGGAGCTCTGAGGCGTCACAAATTATGCTTGAGGCTTCTGATTTCTAGTGACATACAGACACAAGAGCTAAGCTAGCTTATCTTTCTCTATTTCAAGGTCCACTTAAGTAAATTACAAAAATATTAAGAGATTGGTATGCATTAAAACACTCACTCGGAGAAGTTGAAAACACTGACAGTACTTAATTTGTATATCTTACCAGACTCAGAGCAGAAGCAGTCTGGCAGAACGCATTTCCGCTCGTCACACGGACCCGCACGAGAACGCTGTGTATTCAACTGAAGAGTGATCTTATTGAGAGAACATTTGTAAACTTCACCAGGACTCATGACAGACGATTTACATGCTCATCTAAGTGAACTTCACAAACTTTCTAATCAAAATTTCTCTCTAGGTTTTAAAGAAAATTTAAACAATGTTTGTTCTCTACATTGCGAATACTGGAAGACAAACCTTAGATTTAAATCTCAGTCCTGTTCCGTTGATAAAGAGTACGTCGTTGTGTTTTGCAGCTGAATGAACAAGAAAATAACTTTTTTGAATGTCATCGTAAAAAGCGGTTGCTATTTATTCTGATCTCTACTCGGTTATTCAAAAGCAGTTTTGTCGAATTAGCGGTAACCGTGAAATTTCTGAATACCGATTCCTCTAAAAAGTTTCAAATCGCTTGCTTGCTTTTGTTGATGGAAAGCATCTTTCTGTATTATGTGAAACTGTATTCGAAAAAGGTTTAGATAATAAAAAGGTACAAACTTCTTGAAGTACATAAACTATTCAGAGTGACTCTTAGTGAAGCAGCATTCAAATTACAGTTTTCAAATTAACCTCCAATCGGTCTACAGTATCCTTCGTCGACAACGTGGCCTTCCTCGCATCTGCATTTACCAGAAACGCATGAGGAACCCCCAGAGCATCGTTCGCCCTTAGCACAAGATGCACGGGGAGGCACGAAAGGGGCATCGCCTGAGTACATAACAGATACATGCAGAAAGTTTTCGGAAACCAAAAAGCATGTCGAACTGCCAGGAGATTACTGTAATCAACACATGCTAGGTTAAACAGTACAAAGGCAATTACGGGTAGGTACAGTAGATAGAACTATGAAACGGTATTTCGCGTACAAGAGCTACTCTTTCTTTCTGTTCCGTTGAGTAGCTCTTTCCCAAAGCAAAAAAATTCTCTTTTTCTCTTTATTTCTCTTTTACAGTATCCTACAGCAACTGTACTCAAGATGTACGCACCAATAACATGTGTACAAAAATATGTAGTTAATTTAATGCACAAATCAGATGATCTATGATTGTTTTTGAAATGTGAGCATCATGCATGTATAAATCAAACACGAATGCATTTGAAGACGCACCAATAACATGTGAAACTTCTTGTGTTAATACATGCCAAAGTCATCTTTCCAAGATAAATTCGCTGCATTCCCAAATAATTTTTTCTGCATTCCCGTCAAAAAATTGTGTGTCATTGAACCATAGTCACTAAATTGATTTTTTTAAAAAAGACATTCCGTATAAGATCTTGTATATAACTGAGAAACTACTTTTTGTAACAATAGAAATTTGTGGCTCAGAAGAAGTATGAAAAATGGCCCATTTGCATTACAAAGTATGATCATTCATGTTTTGAGATGTACGAATTTGAATACGTTGGAGCAATTAAGGTTCGAATAGCGATACTTTTTAATGTACTATATGTGCCATATTTCCGAAAAATTATTCGTAATTTAAATTATGTTTGGTATTAGCGATGCCAAAGAATATATTTTTCTCAATGCACTATTTTTTATTCATTTACAGCTGGTTAAGGAGAGTTGATCATCAAAATTAAGCTACCTTCTCCTGAGCAGACGCCGTTCATCATTTCATGTCCAAGGGCGCAAACACAATTCTTAGAATCGAAATCGCAGACTGCACCACCGAGGCAGAGCTCACCATCGGCACAAGACATGCCAGGCCTTGCATGGCCGCGTGCGAGAGCAACTGAGTTGAGAAAAAGAACGATGTTAGAAGGTGAACCTTCAGAGGCAATCGAAAAGTCAGGTCCATCTCTGATGCTGATTACAGTAAGCTACCGAGAAACGCTATCATTCCACGTGCACATGCATTCAACATTAAACAAAGATGCTCAAATACCGTACAGTATACAGCAGAGTATACAGTATGCTTTCTTTTTATGTGAATAAAACTCAATAGAATCACTCTTTACAAACAAAACTGAATTTCAATAACGTTACATTATTGTTAAATAGAAGTCCGTTAATCAAACAATAGAACCAAACCAAGAGCAACTTTTTAGACATTCAATTGATACTATCATTTTCCAATGATAGTTTTTTTCAAATTTGTGATTCACACCGTTGAGACACTTTCCATGGTGTGGAACGGTTCTCCTCGGGCACGCACATCGAGCGGCGACGCAGTCCGCGCCCTGTGGACACTGCTCTGCTCTGTGGCAAATCTCCCCGATTCTTCTCGGGGCTTCCGCGTCGAAGTCTTCTTCGACCTCGTTTATTATCGAGGTTGGGATCATTGTCACAAGTGGGAAAGTATTTTTCTCAGTTGAACCCATCTTCGTTAGAGACATCGTCATCAGCTCTATCGACCCGGTTTCAATAGGGGCGAATGTAGAAGTAGACGTAGAAGAGGAAACTGAAACTTTTGTCTTTTCCATGAAGCGCTAATAATATAAAAGCTGCAACGCGACATAAAACTTGTCATCCAAAAAAGCTCTAAAAAAACCGAGGTTAGAAATATGGGACTTAGAACAACAAAAAAAAAACCGAAGGTTCAGAAATTGTAGAAGAAATAGTTGAAAATATTTGGGGAGATAGATTTTGAAATATTAAGTAGCTAACTATTATATCGCAACTGAAACTGCTAAAATTAATCGTATTGAGATTAAAATAACATAAAACCCAGTAAAATAACATTTCTTCCCCAAACTAGCTTGAGCTAAGTTACTTCTTCCCCAAACTAGCTTGAGCTAAGTTACTGAATCTCACAATAAAGTTTTCCACTATCGTTTTCGAGAGTAGTGCGCACAACATATACTAGCAGTAGTATATTCAGATAAGAGACAGTTGGAACCTAAAAAAGCGGTGTATTTCTTAAGAAAGAAGTGTGTTTTTTTAAAGGTGTAAAAGCGTGAAAACGTGCCAGGTATGCAAATTCCTTCAAACTCCATCCAAGTAGGTAAACACGCACAGGTGGATTCGACACACGCCGCTCGGTCGGGACACATCTCGTCTGACGAGCATCGCTCGCCTAATGCCGCAAATACATTAAAGCGGGTGAACTATCATTTAATAACTCAAACAAATGAAAGCGGTCGAACAATCAATTACTCACACAAAAAACTTCGGACGTTTATGTTTGTTTCTCAATATAAATAAAGGTATTCTTGGTTTTTTCAACGCAGTAATAAAAATAGTTCTACTCTGAACTCATGACCTTTAAACTCTGAGCGATTTTGAAAGACTTTTTTACGGAGCGCAACAACTGCTGATTACTTTTCTGAAACATTGTGACTCTCAAAATCTTATTATTCTTTTGTCAAGAACATATCGTTATAACAACTCACGCTATTTGTTTATGAACAAGTCTCGGTCTTACTACATACGTTTCACTTACAATCTCAATACTTCTCATTTCCATTCCCGAACCAACCTAGTTGTCTGATCTCGATTGGAACTGGCGGCACAATATTGTGTTGATGGATGTAGGTCATAGAATCTTCAGTGGTGGGGATTACTGTAGGATGAATCACTTGAGGAGCCGCCAGAGTGGATGTGGGAAGAAAATGCGGGGTTGGAGCGATAGTGGGAGCAGGAAGGTAAGCGGGAGGGAGGGTTGGAGTTGGAACAGGATTAGGGATTGGAATCGGAGTAGAGGCAGTAGTCGTAGGGTTTATTGGGTAGGCAAAAGTGGTCGTAGGGTTTATTGGGTAGGCAAAAGTTGACTGAGGCCGTGGAGGGAAGAGCTGTTTGGAATACCGAATTTTATTTGATTGAAAATTAGAATTCTATCAATTTGTCCTCTTTCTTTTGAGGCAATGTAAAGCTCTTCCTTTTTGGACGAGTTCTGATCGTAACCTTGATGGAGAAAGAATGACAACGAAGATGATTGGGTCGAATTTTCTTTCGATGTTGTTTGTACACCTCATACGCTCAATGCTTCTTCCAAAATAGAGTGAACTATTCATGACAGAAATAGGAATCGCTTTTTAGTGCCACCACCTAGGATAGACTAGAATAACCATGACGGAGATGGGAATAACTCCGCTTCAGCCGTCAGTTTAAATTCTTTTCACGAAACTGACTAAAATAACAGAGACCATTATCAAAATAATTTGGAACCTTACTCCACGCGCTAAGCTTCGCCCGGAAATATGTAGACTATACTAGCTCAGCGCCAATATTTCGCTTGAGACCTCTCGAACAAATCGTTACCAGGGAATCGTAACTACATACATCTCTCAAGCCTACATATTCTATATATACTAACCGTGACCGGAATGGGAATAACTTCGCATCTTCCCCTCATGCCCAAAGCTTCGCCCGGAATACACTTGCAAACTCGATCCAAGCACGCGGCTCCGTTGCCACACTCATCAACTGCCGCATCGCAAACTTGTCCGTAATGCAACAGACGATGGCTCGGTAGGGCGCCCGAGCGAACTAAGCAAGGAGTACTGTAAGTGTAGTCCCTTGCTCAATAGTGGCTACTTTTTAGTGTGATGTGATCATATGTGCGGATTACTTCCACTTTTTTGACCCCCTAATTTCGAAAAGTTTGTGAGCGAGAAGAAGAAGTTCAGTTTAAAAGAACATTTTTTTAAAGTTGTAAATTGAAACTAATCGAGCCATTATAATACCGAGATTAAAGTTTTGTATAGACATTGAGGGAACAACCTATGTGAATTATACTTCTTAATTCTTCATCCGAACACTGCAATGTTCTCTTTCGTGTCATTGGGATTTTTCATTCAATATTTTCTCGTCTGTAGACTCTTTTCTTATTGTTACTTCCGAAAGGAAAAGTTTGGAGAGAAAAAAGGAACACATTCAAGCTTTAATTCTCCAATGGTAACACACACACTCGACACCGCAATAAATGACTGTTTATTGATTATTAGATGAGAAAACACACGAAACTGGAACTTCAAATTATAAGGATGACGAAAAAAAAGTATTATGTAAGTAAATTGAATCTAATTCTGACCTAAAAATTGCAAGTGTTTTTATATCGTTGTAACTTTTCCTATTAGGAAGTACATATTAGTACAATATTTACTAGTTTTCGACGCGTCTTTTTGATTATCTCAATTTCAATTTTTTTTTGTTGCTAAAACGCTCATAAATAGTCAACGTAGTTTGAATCATCCTGTCTAGGTGTCGTATTTCATTATTCATGATATTTTAAAGTATAAATTATAAGTAAATAATTACCTACTTTAGCTATAGAGTTTTGAAATAATCTGTTTTGGAAGGAAATACAATGGGGGTTGACTAACAAAGCCTCTAATTAACCTGTCATTCTTAAAATGGATTGTATAAAAGAAGGTACATAATTAGATTACAAAGACATTGGCAAAGGCATTTTAGCAAGTTTTAGCATACTACATACAAATAAAGAGGCCGATGGCACTAGACTCATTCTTCTCAAAACTATGTTTGACTTACAACTCAAATTACTTTTTTTCTTCTTATCATTATCGAATCACTCAAGCTAATTAGACCAAAGTTTTTTACCTTCAAAAAATTGAGATTATCAACAAGCTACGCACTTATATAGTATCGTTCTGAACGACAGGATTGAAACGAATGAAAACGAGGCACGAAACGAATGAAAACGAGGCACGAAACGAATGAAAACGAGGCATATTGATAAAATGTTTTCATTTATATTCATTCGTCTAAGGTTTGAATGTAAAAAGTTCTAAGGTTAAGATTCAGAAGGTTCACCGTCTCACGACACACAAAACAAAAGGGACGGTATATTAGCATTCAATATTCGCATTTAGTGTGAAAATGCTGCTTCTGTGAGTAAACAACGCACAAAGACACCATAACGGAATCATGTAAAGAACGAAATCCTCAATCAATCAATTCAAATGCTCAATCGAACATCAATCAATACATAAAAGATTGAGTCGAGGAAAATGGATGGCTCTGTGAACCTTACGACTCCTCCGTAGAAACTGTGCCCTTGTCCATAATCTACCACGACTTGCAGCAATTGTATTCCTCGACTGCGAAGCCTCCAAGAGTCACGAAGCAGTACGATCTCGGCGGGCAATTCGGCTCCAAGCCGGAACAGAGGATGATGTTGCCCGTTAGCTCGTCACGAGTAGGATCATTGCCTGGCGGACACTTGCCCTCTCCTGTGCCAGTCTTGATGGCGCCCTTAGTGCGACCCCCGGCAGTCCCACCGGAGCCTTTGGGTCTAGGCCGCCTGATGGGGGGTCCCACGACTCGTGGTCTCTTTGTGGTAGTCGTTTCTGCTTCTTCTGGTTCGACTTCTTCGTCTTTACCGTATGCTTCAGTGTGTTCATATCGACCGGCGTCGTCATCAACTTTGATTGGAACTGGGATGAAGTGCCGGTTGAAAGAGTTGTAAGCAATCGGCGGAGTTGGGGACTCCGCGACCGGAGCCGTCGACGCATCTGAGGGAATCACCGGGACGGGTACTGCAATACAACACACATGGTTAGTCTCGTGTAGAGAAATCGAAGGAGTGAAAGAATCAAACAACTGAATCAGGGTTTGGGGCTAGGCGAATCAGGACAAGAGTCCCGATCGCTCTTAGTGCACCAGGGCAGAAATAAGTTCGTTTACGCTTCAAATAAAAGTTTACTAGGTATCATTGAGTACCCAATTTTTGGTGAGTGCCAAAGTTAGAGTTAGATGAACCCATACACAGAAAAAAATTTAAATGTGAGCATGCTAAGTTTTGTGAATGAGGAGGAAATATGTATTTTGGGGGTAAATATTCCATTTCATGCTTTTGGTTCTGAGATGGCAAAGGTGCCGAAAGTCTAAGTTAAATTTTTGATGGGCCGAAAGTCTGAGTTAAATGTTTTATTGGTCCGAAAGTCTGAGTTAAATGTTTGATTGTCTGAGTTAAATGTTTGATTGGCAAAAGATGAAGAAAATCTATCATTATTTTTGTGTGGCAAGGGCAGAATATCATGCTAGAACTTTCACATAAAAAAAGATTAAATAAATTGTTCTCTTCAAAATTCTTTCGATAACTTATTTTGATATATTGCCATAAACAGTCCAATGATGACAAGCATTTAACAGATTTAGGGGGTCCTCGTCCGTCGCTTTCTTTCGAAGCGATGAACGAGGACCCCTAAATCACATTTTGACGATAGTTTTCAACTGTTGAACCAGTACAGATTCCCTATCTCTACGATGTGTTTGTTCGATATTTTATACGGAAGATCATATACCATCATGATTTACGTGTATGGTTAACGGATAATTTACCTTCCTATCAGTTTTGCATGCTATTGCTCATACCGTCCACAATTTGCGAATTGCTCTTGACCAAAGATTCTGTCTTTTAATCAAAGGTTTTGTCTTAAGAATACCAATTGAAATACCTGTGAACGTATTCTCACATGCAGACTTAGAACAAAAACTCAAGAGAAGCGACAGGATTTTCAAAATGCATCGAAAGACCTTGTTGCAATTCGCATGCTCCACCAACGCTGTCGACTGTTCCCGGTCGACAAACACACTTTCCATCCTTGCAACGCTTTCCGTGCACGCAGTGTGCATCAGAAGTGCACGGTGCTCGCAGTGGTGTCTTGGTACTTGCTACAAATTCAAACCAAAACTGAACAAACTCGAACAAAAGCTATCGGAACTTTTTGGATAGCGAGCAAAACTGATGGAATACAACTGAAATGGTGAGAAGACGACCGAAATTGGTCTAACTACGAGCAGAACATGCCAAGGAGAACAAAATAAACGTGCAAAAGGCATTCGTTCCATTATTGCATGCTGCATTCCTCCTGAACTAAGACTTTGCTAGAATCGTATCGGGAATAAAATTATTTTCAAAATATGTTTTCTGACTTTTCTAAAGGACTTTTTGTGATAGAGAAGTGACTAAGTAATCTAAATTCAATTCTTTTTTTACATTTTAATGTTGATATAATTTTGCTAATCAGTTTTATTTTTTTTTATAATCTTTCGTATTATGCTTACAAAAGTTCATACCAAGTGTTGTCGTTCCGAATGAAGATGGTGTCGAAGGCGCGAAAGAAGGCGCGCGCCCGAGCGAGGAGAAGTTTAGAGATGCAGAAGGCGCCGGTCGTGAACCGGCGGAGGAAGAAGCCAATGGGAGCTGAGTCCTCTCCAAAATGTTGACAGCGGGAGACTGGTCATACAAATATACGATCAACTTTTTCGACCTTTATTTTTCCTATTTTCATGATGAAATAATATGTTAATAATCAGGCGAATTAGTGATATTTCAGAGAAGGGCTCACCAGATTAGGAATGCCAACAAATTTAGGCACGTTAGAAATGGAATCCGATTTTGGTGTTGGCAGCACAGCGATCGGCACAACCTGAGAACAAGAAAACAGTAAGTTATCCTCTTCATTTCAGTGAATCGACAGAAGAAAGAAATTTAAGCATCAAAATAATGTTTTACGCCTAGTTCTTCGTTGCAAAGACGACAAATGGTAGCCTCAATTCGATAGACAAATCAAAAATAACTCAATAGACAAATCAAAAAGTCGCCTCTGTAGACAAATCAATAATCTGTTTTTTCTTTCCAGTCTTTTCGTTTTCTGGCTAAATAAAATAAAGGAGTTGTGTGAAATTGTATGAAGTATGTATGTCGCTTTATGGCTGTGACAGTAAGCGATAAAAATCAGTTTCTGAACACTATGTAAGTTTTGCGAAAATAACAAAGTCTAAACAGGGAGTCATAAAGGGATTCAAATAGCGGACTTCGGACGGCGCGGGACAACGCTAAGAAGAATAAGAAGAAGAAGAAAAGTTCTCTAAACGCAATGATAAGTTTTACTCTCAAATGGCTGGTTTAGAACATTTGCTAATCAACATTGTGCTTTTTTTCTCTCAAGGTGAATGCTTGGAAGAAGCAGCCAGTAACCATCATGTTTCTTATGATTATGACTCTATGATTGAACTATCGCACAGAAAAAAAAGCTTGTCCACCGGGCGGGATCGAACCCAGACCATCTCGACTCAAACCGGGAGCGCGTTTTACCATTACACTATGGGGACACATTGCTATTCCGTGAAATGTGTAGCAATGTGTCCCCATGGTGTAATATTAAAACGTGCTCCCGGTTTGAGTCGAGATGGTCTGGGTTCGATCCCGCCCGGTGGACTAGCTTTTTTCTGTGCGATAGTTCAATCATTTGTCATCTTAACCAGGCGTCACTGCCTTTAAGCTGTGTAACTTAGAATTTGAAGATTATGACTCTGTGTACCATTGTTTGTATTCAAAGTTTACCGTGGGCGCAGGTGCTCCTGGCACTAGGGTTATTTGTGCAATTGGTGAGGGAGAGGAAGCAGAGCCGGCTGGCGCAAGCTGCCGCATCAGTTTCGGCGGATCCGTGCAGCGGTCGCCGAAAGCGGCTTGGCCGCGCGGACACATGCAAACGCCCGTCTCCGAGTCGCAACTAGACACAGGGCTATTGAGTAAGCTACTTAGGAAAAACCATTTTAACATAATACTTGTTTGTACAAGTAAGTGATATGAAGAAAATCTGACTCTACAGATTCCATCCCATCTGGCCCATATCTGAGATCAAATGTCTTATCCACTATACAAAATTTAATTTTTGTCTAGTTAATCTCTTTCCCCAAAAAACCTCTAAAAAATACTACAAGACCACACTCTCCTGTGCCATTTTGAGGTTTTATCATACCACACTCTTCCTGCGCAAATGTCTCTCAAAGCAGAATCTAATTATGCTAAGGTAACACACGTCGATCCTCCGATGCATATTTCGCCGTTCTCGCAGTTCTGGAGAGGTCCTACCATTGGACGGGCGGTGCTCTCCTTTGATGAGTTTGATGGAGCCTGAGATTAACTGAGTTGATGAGCTCGAGCGAGAGTCATATACAATATCTTGCTCTACCCTATTCAGTACCAGTGAATAATCTGTTATGTGATCGCTGTTATTGTTTTCTTGAACATGTAATACTTTTCGTCTATGCAATAGTCTGATCCTACCTCAATCCCGCATCAAGCCACGTGAATGAACATAGCTTAATACGGGGTTTTGTTGACATTCAATTTGTTGACATTCAATTAAGGCTATCAAAAGTCGTTCCTAAGCGGCGAACGTAGTAAATATCTATTGAAAATGGAAAGCCATTAAAAAACCTTTTCCTGGAGAAGGTAGAATGCAGTTATTTTTTGGAATTCTTGACCATTTCAGTTTTATTTTCTTGTTGCACCTAATACGGAGCTTGATAGAAACATTATGGGTATGGCATTGCCCTTATTATGTGTGAGTATTAGTTCAGAATATCATGTAAAGAATGATTTCATGTTTTGGATCGTAGAATTATCCTGGAAGCCTCACTAAAGGTGAGGTTAACCAGATATGGGGAACTCTTTAGCTGTCTAAGTGAGATTTACCTGAGTTGTCCTGGCGGGAAGCGCTGAATAGGTGGGAGGAGGCTGTGCTGGAGAAGCGGGAGCCGATCCTGCCAAAGGGAAAGGGGTACTCGCAGGAGGCAGTGGGACACATTGCCCCGAGACAGCTATGAAGCCGTTCGGGCATCGACACAATCCATCCATGCAGCTGAATATAGAGCAATCGGAAGTAGAGTTGAAACGATGAGTGTGTGTGTGTGTGTGTGAGAGAGAGAGAGAGAGAGAGAGAGAGAGAGAGAGAGAGAGAGAGAGAGAGAGAGAGAGAGGGAGAGAGAGAGAAATTGGGAGATGAATATGTGAAGAGAAAGAGAGAAATAAAGAGAGAAAGAGAAAAAGAGAGGGAGGACGAACATTGAAAAGAAAACATTTAGGTTTATTGAAAACACAGATTGGAAACAATTAGGCGGATTTTCAAATGAAATCGATATTAGTATTCTCTTATTCTACATATGTAATCTTAAGCTTTTTAAAGCTTATTTCTTCAAACTCGGAGCTCAAAGTAATTTTAAAATATTGATAGAAAGCGAGTAAGACTGTTACGTCGTGCCGACAGTACACTCCGTGCTGGAGTCGCCACAAATCTCGCCTGGAAGAGCGACGTGGCGAGGAGTGCAGACGCCCGAAATAACCAATGGCTTATCGGTCGGACATGCGCAAAACTGCAACCAGCAGAATTTGCTTTTTTCTCTCCTTAAAAGCTTTGTTACTTGTCAAATAATGTCTCAATGATTCATCCGCTCTCATCTTTCAAGTTTTAAGTTTTTTTATAAAACTTCATGGTGATTATTTTTGTTTAAAAAAACTGGAAGCGCCTTTAGAAATTTTTTGAGAGGACTGAGTTTTGGCAGAAGAAAGAAATGTCGAGAACTAGTAAATCTATTCTACATCGATGCCATGGTAATTAGAAATTTGTATAGGCGCCACACATCTTATCATAATGATGACTAATGATGACTAATCTAACGAATAAGCGGAATTTGAACTGACCTTGTAGTCATTACAGTACGAATCTCCTGTGCATTCTTCATCATTGACGCACGTTTCATATGGCTTCGCATATGCTGAAAAAGAAGCAAAGGGGCATAGCTGTTGTTCATCATGGGGGTTTCGACATACTAGCGGCCAGCAAAGCAGGAAGGTCTCTGTCTAATAGCTGAGGGAGGTGCGTCAAAATGTCAGATTAGTAATAAAACCCTTTCACGCGATTTATGCACAACTCTCAAATGAGCGAATAGACTTAGAGCTTCAAAGGGTCCTAGCCCACTCATAACTGTCCGTTGGCCAAGAAGTCTTATGGCTTACGACTGACAAAATATACCTAAAACTAGGAATCGAACAAGTAAACCCAATGTCATCCGTATTCATGCTCATAATTGTAATCAGACCGAGGATACTCACGAATTTTGGTTTAACTAGAAGACCCAAAGCTATCGTTTGAGTCATAATGCTTGTCGATCAAGGATAATTCCAAATGTCACTGAGTAATAAAAAAAACCTATTGGCCAGTCTAGGATGCTTGGAACTGTCAGTCAGTCGACACGGATACTCACAGAAAGTAATTGAACAAGGAGACCCATACCTATCGGTTGGTTTAGAATGCTTGAAGCTGTCATTCAACCTCACAAATATCAGTTGAGCGGATACTCACAAATATCAGTTGAGCAAGAAGATGCCTAGCTGGTGATCGAAAGCGAGGGAATGCATCGTTCACCCGCATTATTGGCAACCGGCAGATTAGTTTGTCGAGTTTAGGGTTTGATATAACTGGTATAACTGGTATAACTGTTGACTACCCGAATTCCCTATTCATGAAAACTTTTCATTTCTCTTTTTTTCTACTTCCATTCACCTGTTCATCTTTTTTTTAATCTCTCAAGCATGAGGGGAATAAATTTTTTTTTTATTTAAGATAAACGCATGGAACTTGTTCTTGAATGACTTTTTTCTGATATTTCTCATAAAAATGCCTCGTTAAGCCGCAAATTAGTTATTTGTTTGGAGACGATTCCCGATTGTGTATCATCAAGGCTGCGCACTGTTTTGCTCACCACCCATTTTTAACCGTAAAAAAGTAAAACTATTTTACTCACATACAGTGAGATACATACAGGTTTTATTTGAAGTTTCCTATCAGGAAACTTCCTGATTAGCAATAAAATGACGTATTGATTGTCCAAATGGAGCAAATGTTGCATTTTGAAAGGTCTTTTTTTTTGCTAGTCAGGAAGTTTCCTAACGGGAAAATTCAAACAAAACCTGTGTGTATCTGACCATATGTGACCAAATTAGTTTTACTTTTTTACGGTTAAAAACGGTTCGTGAGCAGAACAGTGCGCAGCCCAATTAAGCAGTGTTATTTTTTTATTCTCGAATTTGTTCGAGAGAAAAAAACTATTACTTTTTTATGATTTCAAACTATTTTTCGTATGAATTTTATTGCTCAGAAACATGCCTATGTTTGGAAATTTTAGTGAAGATTGCTCATAATGATCATCTGTTTATATAAACTTTAATATGTATAAATGGTTGGAGTTAGTTCATAATCAGCATTTTTTGTTGTATTTCAACTTCATGTTCTCTGTTGTTTTTTTTGCGATGGAGGTTCAAGGTTATTACGGTTCTCGGGCATTTTTATTAGGCACAGCACACAGAAAACACACAAATCGTTTAGTGGCACACGAAAGTTAAAATTTTAAAAGTTGCAGCACACTCGGGGGAAATATACAATTATACATTGGACGTGAAAACATGCAATTGATGAATGTTTAGTTGATTGTTAAAGCATGTGTTATTATCTTCGCAGATAGGATGAGCTCAAAACATGAAAAACGGTAACATAGAAATCTAATAAGAGACTAGCGGTTTGTGAACATGTGAACAAAAACACTGTCCTACACATGAATGGCAACTAGTGAAACGAATAGTTGTCGAATACAATGTGGAATGAGAGGGATCACAATGTATTATAGATAACTGTTGCAATTCAACAGCGAAAATCAGAATAGCAGAAGGTTTTTTTTTATACTATTGATTAGTCAAACCATTAAATACTATTGACTGATTGTACGCAAACACTCAGTATTGTTATATTTTTGATCTAACGAGTTTTAAATTTTTCGGAACGAACAAAATTTCCCAGTTTATAAGGGGAAAATCGAATTCATATTTAAAAAAAAAATCAACTTCAAACAAGTTCTATCACCGAGTTATCACCTTCAAAAAGATAGATATAAGCTAACAACGCGAAATGTCTTATTACTCTTTTTAAAAAGCCTTTACTAATATATAAAAACTCTTTTTTTAATGGAGAATAGCTAAAATTAGGAGAGTAAATCAAAACGATACTGTGGTGAGTCACAGTCAATTCACATCGACTAAATTGAACAATCTGAATTGCATACCTGCCCCGTTCTTCAGTTAAAAAATATGAACGAACTGTAACCGCAGGTCTATATTTCATTCAGTTAAGCAAAAGAACGTTGACTGAAGGTATTCTGTACTTAGAATTCAGTTATTAAGCAGGATATTCTGTGTGTTTTTTCCAGTGTAGTGGCCGCCTTTTCATGAGAAAAACCGGTGAACATGCTTATCCCTAGGTTGCCCGTGCAGTCTTATGGAGTGTTAAATTTCAAAAAGGGAAAGATAAGTGGAGCATTGATTTCGTATTTTCTTTAAACTCACCAGGAATTGCCTTGAAATGGCAACAAATACTGTGTTTTTATGTTGCAACTTTTTGAACGGAGCAATCACTTTTAAGCAGGATTAAGCAATAAGAAAACACCGTAATATTTTGCCATTTCACGGCAATTCGTGGAAGGTACGAAATCGGTGCTCCACTCATCTTTCTTTTCTTTTTTTTAATTTTAACGCTCTATTAGTTTGATATCCAGATAATAAAGATGCCCAGGATTTGGTTGCAATGTTAGCTCAAAGACTTGGTCTCGGCCCGAAGGGATGCCGCCACACGCGTCGCCAGTTCTGGTCCTTTTTGGCCTCTTCTGCTGGTATACATGCATCATTGTGCAGCACCGTGCCCTCTGGACACTGACAGCTACGGTTGATGCACACTGTATTGCCACGGCAGAACAGGCCAATAGCCTCGCAGGCATCTTTTAGAGGCCGGCCCAAACTGTTCATAACACTCGGTGAGGGCAACATTGGTGGCGGGAGTGGTTCGGAGGTGGAGGAGGAGGCTAAGCGAGGGGGAGATGTGCTCAGGAAAGGAAGCATGGGGAGTGGGGCAGGCGAGGGAGGCGGGCGGCGCGTAGTGTGTGGCATATGCGGCAGGTGGGAGGCGGCTGGAAGCAGCCGGTAGGCAGTGGAGGATGGAGGACCTGGCTGGAAGGGCGTCGTTGTCACAGGGCGGGGGGAGGAAGTTGTGTGGTGTACTCGTGGTGTCTCGCAGCGGCCCCGGTCTGTCGGAACTGTGTCTGGGGGACAGCGACAGACACCGCTGATGCAGCTGCTGCCGCCAACACAAATGTCGCGAGGGCCTGAGAGAGGAAACAAGAGGGAAGGCGAAACAAATAGGAAAGAAGAGCGCAAAGGAAGAGTAACTGAGAAGGGGACGGATTCAAGAAGATATTGTGACATCCCACATAGGAATAAATGATTTTGAGTAGAATAACGATGATAAAAAGTGTTAAATGGAAGAACTATGGGGTTTGGGCTATAAAATTCATCTGTTAACCATATTGAACGAAAGTGGTATTTAACATATATTTACTCGTACACTCGCACACTAAAACACTGCATTCGAATCGGCTCACACCAAAACATAATAAATTCCTAGAATGATTAAATGGAAACAGAATTCGAAAAACACGAGACACTGCAAATCACGATGTTTTGCTTCTCCTACGCATACAAAACGTTAACTTCGTAACTATCCAAAACACGGTTTTCCTATCCTGGATAAATGGAACGACTGACTACAGTTTGCACCCGGTATCGCTTTACGACCAGCTGACAAGGTCGGTAAAGAGGACGGAGCTGGCGGGAATGGGGATCGAGTAGTGTAAGATGCAACCGCAATCTGAGAAAAAAACGATACAAAAGTTACTTAAATACTCGATGTAGCTGCGGGAAATCGTAGAATTTTCATAGAAACCAAGTATTTCACTCTTCCAGAAACTTAAAGGGAGAATATTAAACGTCTACCAAATAATTTTTGAACTTCCACCGAATATTTAATTGTTTACACGTCCACCAAATATTTTCTTTCTGATTTTTTCTTCGCCTGTTTTGTTGTATTTTTTTGTTTAGTCTTTCTTTCAATTTTTTACGCACAGTTTTACTTGAGGGGGGCCGCGCCGCGCTTTACTTGAGGGGTCAGATAATTTTTTTACTGATTTTTTTCGCTTAGGCTTAGGTAAAGTTTATGCTAACGAGGCCGTACGGCTTAGGAACGATACCGCGTTCCGAAAGCGAGAAGAAACAAAAAGAAAATACGAGAAAGAAGAGAAAAAACTGAAGGAAAAAAGCAGAAATTCAAAAACTTTTTTGGTGGACGTTCAGCATTTATTTGGTAGACGTCTAATTCAAGTCGAATCTTAAATAAAATCGTTCATATTGTTTCTACCCAACTTTTAGCAGGCTCATTACTCTAATTCCTACCCTACTTTTAGCAGGCTCATTACTCTAATTCCTACCCTACTTTTAGCAGGCTCATTACTCTAATTCCTATCCTACTTTTAGCAGGCTCATTACTCTAAACCTCCCTCCCCCTTTCCACTAAAACCGTATCCTTCTCATATTTTAGATTGCTTACTTATAACTACTGCCAGCACACGTATCTTTCATTCACCTCTTTCATTGTATTCCGTAACATGCGTTTGTTCAAGATATTAAGATCCATACATAGTTATTCCTAATTATTTGTGGATTTTCATGACGGTTATAGTTTTCTGACCTTTTTTGCGAGTTCTCAAACGCTTATTGGCTGATTTATCGAATCTTTCAATCCTTTCCCTAAGCTTTTCCAGATTAACCTAAATTCAAGAGTTGTTATATAGTGCTCTAATAATAAACGATCACCAAACGCTACGATTTTGGATATTCAAGTTTTTAAAATTCATGGAACCGTTGGCCTCGGGGCACTCTGGACACAGACGCCTTTTTGGACGACCATATTTGCCTCGGGGCAAATGCACCATCCTTCTCTGCAAATGGCGCCGCCTGTGCACGTCCTTGCCTCCGAACAACTCCCACCCGGCGGTGATGTCAACTGCTCATTCACTGCAAAACGGAATATCGAGTTGAGTTTGTCGACACAGTTGAGTTTGTCGACACCATATCGGCTGCTCTATCACATAAGCTTATCGGCTTTTCCTCAAGAGTTCTTTTTGTCGGTTTAGAGTATACCAAATACGGATAGTCTTTGCCAGAAGTCTCGAATGTTATCCATGTTGTTGTCGAGTACAGGGAATACGAAAACTGTGAGTTATTAAAAAGCTGTAGTAGGTCTTGGTATGTTAGTGTCTTTCTTCTCATGCACACATGCTTTTAGTAAATCTCATGCTCACATGCTTTTAGTAAGTTCAAAACCTTTTTTGTTGAAAAGGGCGAGTAAAGGCTACCTGGATCGCATTCCATCCACTCGAGACACATGCACGTCCCTTCCACACAACTCAACTCCGGCATGCAGTGGCCAGAGTATCCACACACTCCCCCCGCAGTAACTCCAGCTCGCGGCTTACAAGAGTCTTCTAACACGTCTACCATTGACTCCAAGTCACATACGCAACGCCCATCCATGCAAACACCACCTCCACGACAAGCTGTCACCGCATCGCAGGCGGCGCCAGGAGCCGGTGCATTCGGCAAAATGAACTCACAACGATGATGTATACAGGTCATTCCATCATTGCAATCTGCGTTCGTCGCGCATTCCGCGTCCGAGTTGAGGAGAACCTCAGCGAGGCACTCGACCGACGTTAGGTCACAAACACACATTGAGTTCCGGCAGCTGTACGATCTGACGCAGTCCTTGTCTTGTTCACAAAAGGCAGAGGGCGTTTTTCTCATAGGAGCTCGAGATATTTTGGGCTCATGAATCTCAATGCATTCGTTTTCTATTCGGACCTTGTCAGTGGGACATAAGCAGATACCATCTATGCACTCCGCTCCCGCACTGCAAATAGTAAATGCAGAACAGTCCTCTCCCATGTCCCGCACTAACTCATCTGGAACACATCTAGATGCTAAGGGAGTAGTTCCTTCCGGACATGTACACACTTTCTGGAAGCACAAAGCTCCATCCGCGCACTGATTCTCGCCTTCGGACTCGTCTTCACCGCAATCCGAGCCAGGTGCTAGGAATTTCATCGGCCCCTCTTGGATTCTAACTTGAGGTACTTTTACGCATCTTCCTGCTACAGATGAACTTCCCTCCGGACAGACGCATGTTCGAGCGGAGTCGGAGCACATCGAGCCGTTGCCACACACTTCACCTCTTTCGCAGCCATCTCCAGGCGCTACCAGTGGCAAACATATTCCATAAATCTCCTTCTGATTCTCTGCACATGCACATGAATTTTTGATACATTGTGCACCGGCGACACACAATTCGGTGCTCACATCGCATTTCTCACCTATGCCTACACCGATTCGGTCCGAGGGGAAGGTTATACATTCCCCATCGGACAGCACGTAACGTTCCTCGCACTGACAG
This sequence comes from Allodiplogaster pararmata, assembly GCA_964056735.1. NCBI lineage: Eukaryota > Metazoa > Nematoda > Chromadorea > Rhabditida > Diplogasteridae > Allodiplogaster > Allodiplogaster pararmata. The sequence goes on from OZ057408.1 coordinate 26,605,265, forward strand.
ACATTGCCGAGATCCCGAAGGGATCGACACTCTGAGCCGCCCGTGCAGAACTCGTCGTTCGCACAGTTTTCGAGAGGAGCTGCAAACTGTCTTCTACTTGGTTCACTCTCCTGTTCAGCTGCTCCATACTCGTCATCTCCGAGTCGATCGCCATCGTCAGCGATGAACTCGTCCGTTGGCAGAGTCCGTTTCTTCTTAACACATATACCATTCTCGGCATAACTGCCTCTAGGGCATCGGCAAAATTTACGAGCGCAGACCGAGTTTCCGAGGCAAAGCAGACCTTCTCCGCAGTAATCGCCTGGCATGGCCATTCTTCCCGAAGCCACCTGGCCAACCGCAGTTGGCAAGGAAGACAAGAGGTTGTTCTGAGCTAGGAGATCTACCGAGACGTCTCCTGTCTGAGTTCTCGTGCCCCTCACACTTGCTGGAACGATGCCAGGCAAACGGCCATCAGGAAAGAATTTTGAAAATGATCTCGCATCAAAAGTTGAAGGGAATTGATTCTGGTTGTTGGCGAAGCTCTGAGGGCTTTTAATGAAGTTGTTAGATGTTGTCAGCTGAGAAGGAAAGTTTGAAGAGCCACCCGTCCAAAAGTTCTGGTTCGGCGAGTTACCATTAGTCAATCCTTGCCCTAGATTTTGATTGCCGTTCGGAGGAAAACTTGCTTGCGGGAACATTAGGCCAGAACCTGTCATTAACTGGCCCGGGAAACCTTGGCTAGATGCCAAACTCTGCGGCGGAGGTGTTGTGAAAGAGAATGAAGGATGCGGTAGGAATTGCTGTTGTGGGAACGTTGTGGTAAGTGTATTTACTGTAAAGATCCTGGAGAATTCTGGAGATTGCAGGAAGTTTTGCATGTTGGATGGTCCAGGGAACGGGTTCAAAGGAGGATTACCTCCATTTGATGATTGATTGGGCAGACCGTTTGAGTTGGGAAACGAGGAGAACTGTCTACTTGGTCGACCGACAAAGACAGAGTTGGAAGCCGGCACGACGGGCAGAACGTTCACCTCCTGCACTCGTGCAGGGATGATATAGGCCTGGTATGTGGGCCCGATGATGGGGGTCAGGTTCTGTGACCCTGAGCTTGTGGAAGAAGTCATCACGCCGTTGGCTGCTATTTTAGAAACAAGTCTTGGAGTAGGACCATTGTTGCGATTCGGCGGCATGTTGGGTTCGTCTCCATCGGGAATCGACTTTTGGTTGTTGACTGCGAGAAAGCTTGGGCTTTCTTCCGGAATCGAAGAGCTGACCGGTATGCAGAAGTTGTTTACGAGAACATAGCCTGTCTTACATATACAGTAGCCATTGTCGCAATACGAAAAGCGGTGACAATTACGAGAAGTAACGCAGGCTTCGCCGACCTCAGTGTCAGTTTGCTCACAGCGACCTTCCAAAGTAGCCATTCCACCCGGACATTCGCATACTCCTGACATCAAACCACAATAAGAATTGAAAGAGCAAACTTGTGCGCGAGAGCAATCATCGCCCGGATGAGCTAGTCGGGGAGCTGCGCAGCGGCCACCAATCGGATCCGTTCCGCCCGAGCAGCTGCACTTGCCATTCAAGCAGACCGCGTGATGAGCACATTGATTGGAAGAGACGCAGTCGCCTCCAAACCCCACGACTGACTCGCAAGTTCCATGCATAGCACGAAAGCCGTGCATACAGCGACAGAGCTGTTCGAAGCAGAAGGCGTTGTTTGGGCAGTCCGAAGGCGCCCGGCAAATATGACCGTACAGCGTCATCTCAATGCGTGAGTCGCCGTCATAGAATGTTTGCTGCGTTGTGTCAACATCCGGTCCATTCGCCAGCGCCTCAGACTTGAGCAGGCAGACGCCATTCATTTCCATGAATTCCCCAGTGCAGGCACAAATGTGGAGAAGGCATGTGGCGTTGTCGCGACAGACTTCCTCGCATGACTCTCCGAGTGTGGGTAGTTGGTAGTGGGGCGAAACCAGGCTTCGGAGAGCAACCGGATCATCAACGCGTACTGTGATTTTAGTAGAGGGTGGCAATTTTATCAGTTCCGGAATGAGGGAGTGGAGAGTAGTGGTAGATGGTGAGTCTACACTAGTCACCGTTTCAGCACCCAATTTATTACTCGAAGGTAATGACTTGAAGGAAGGAGCTGATTCGAAACGTGAGGTACACTTTCCGTTTTCCACCATACAACTTTGTACTTTGGCGCACATATCGAGTTGCAATTGAGAACACGATTTCCCGTTGTTCTCTTCCACTTGAGCCTGAAACTCTGGATTGGCGCATTCTTGGTCACCGTTGGCAGCTATTGACGGCAATAAACCCCTGTTGCAAGTACAGGTTCCGTAAACGCATCTAGATTCGCCAACGCATTCGAGACCGCGTTCTGGGTCACACGTCTCACCAACATCCACTGGATTCACAGCCGGGCGACACTGCTTGCCGACGATGGTCTCACCTTCTTTGCACCTACAAACCATTCGGATGCAGTCTGTCCTGTATGGACACTGCATTTGATATGTGCATGGAGTTCCTGGCTCTAACGATGTCGCAAAAGTTTCCACTATTGTCGGCGGAGATCTCACTGTTTCAGTTGCAGCCTCGAGAATTCTGGATGTAGATGTTGTGGAAGAGGGAGCAGCACACAGGCCAGCGCCATCTATCTCGGCACCTTCTGGGCAAGAACAAAAGTTTCCATCGCAGTTTGAGCCCCCCATGCATTCGGTCACAGAAGGCACACATGGTTGTCCCGGCGCTGCTCTAGTGTTCTGTGCAGCAACAGCGCCCGCTTGTTCGTGCGAGCCGACACAACTATCCCCTATGATGACGTCATGCTCTCCGCGACACACACAATAGCCCTTGTAGCAATCGGCGGCGCCTTCGCAGCCTTCATTATCGGCACAGACTTCGCCGGGTTTCGGAAGGCGCTTTGGCTCCGAAGGAACTTCGACAGCTTTCTCTTCTAGTTCTACTAGGCTTGCCTTCCTCACACAGCGACCTTTTGCCTGCCATTGGCCACGCGTGCACATGCAAACTCCGAACCTGCACGCGCTACCCGTTGCACAACGTTGACCCAGCTGACACGATTCGCCCGGCTGCGCCACGCTAGGTACACAGCGAGCCGCAATACCGACATTCTCTTGCTCCAAAACGCTCCCGGGCGCACAGCGACAGACGCCGAACTCGCAAACAGCTTCGCCGGCGCACGTCTGACCATATGAGCAGCGACCACCGGGCCGGGGTTGCAAGCAGCGCCCTCCGGACTCTATAGAAGACTCCATGCAGCTACAAACGCCATTCGAACAAGTCGCTCCGCTTGAACAACGATCTACTGGCGAGCAAGAGCTTCCGATTGATTTGTAAGCACCTCCTACCAGATGACATTGATCGCCCTGAAATATCTTCTGTTTTTTTTCCAGTCCATTAAAAAAAGAAATTTTGTGAGAAAAAAAGAAGAAAAAAGAAGAAAAAACAAAAGCTGCAGAAGTCTCAGTGTTTAAAAAAACATTAAAAATAGCAAGTAGTTAAAACGGACCATGAGCTGAGAGCCCTCCGGGCATCTACAGACTCCATCGCGGCACACAGCTCCGTTCTCGCACTGGTCGTGTCGCTCATCACAGTTTTCTTCTGGGAACCTTCGCCTCTTCTTGTTCTTTCTTCGCGTCTCCTCTGTGCAGCCACCGGGCACTTTGCATCTGCAGATGCCATTTAAACAGATCGCGTCCTCCGCGCATCTCGGCCCAGGGCTGCGAATCTCGCAGTACGTCCCCAATGGAACGACGTCTTCCCGGCATTCACCCGCTTTCTCGATGTAACCATGCATGCAGTGGCAGATGTTGTTGATGCAAATGCCACGGTCGTCTGCGCAAGACTCTGAGCCAGGCCAGCAGATCATGGAGGACTTGGGGGAATATTTGGCAGTGGATCGGCGGGTCAGATGCCTAAACTGGAGGCTGGGTAGGTGACATTCACCATTTGAGCATGCAAGTGGCGAGGGGCAATCAGTATCGTGGGCGCATGCGGTTAGAAGTTGTTCATGTTCTGAAGCACAGTTGCCGTTCACCGCGATCATACGAGGCGGACACACACAAAAGCCGCTCACACAGACGGCACCACCGCTGCATGCGGGAAAGGACGCGTGATCTTCTGAAGTGGTTTTTGTGAACAGATGACAGCTCGCCCCGACTGCAGAAGATTCTGTAAGGGAGAAAACACTCTCATGCAAGTGAAGACGCATTCTTGGGCACACTTTTGTTTAGAAATGTTAAGGATGCTCGGGAGAAGAAGCAATGAATCATAGAAAGAAAAATATAGATATCCGAAGAAACATTCGAGAAAGGAAGGGTGAGAACATTGAAGCGGTTTTAGCAACCAGGAAAGTTTTTCTGTCGGTAAAAAGATCATGTTTACCATTTCGTGTAGAAAATTTTTAATTGTTTTGAAGAAAGCAAAACCATTTGTGATGTTTTTTAAACCCGAGATGTTACGGAACGGGCGATAACTCTAAGCATTTATGTAACCTTTCGAAAAACTACGCCCTTTGATAGATATGTGTTCCTAAATAGACATTCATAAGCGATGTCACGCTTTGAAAGAAGAAAGTTAATAGGGTAGATTAAGGGATTTTTTTTGCATGATCGAGACGCAAAAAAATGGTATTTGATTGTTCTTCACACTCATGTGTATATACATAAATGTAAATGATTAAATTATCACTCGGTTAAAAAAGGGTCGATCTACTCGAGGTTGAATATCACGCATAACCTGTCATGTTCCGGACAAAAAGTTCACCTGGAACGCAGGTCTGATCAACCGCTCTAGAGCCGGCAGGACACACACACAACCGATCGATACAGGATGATCCCGTGTAAGCTGCGGCGCATTGTAGGTCAGAATGGCAACCGAGCTGCCCGGGATATATGACTGTAACGGGATGGGCAAGGGTTAAATGAGCAGCTGTTTTTTTCTCTTCAAGATTGTTATAAGCATCAGGTTTCTGCACGAAAACTATCGTCAAACAAGCTTGGACATGTCAAGAAAAACGGGAGAAAATGAGATTGAAAGCAAATCACAATTGGGCAACAAAGTCTCACTGAATCCCTGCTTTGGTCAGGGATGCTGACTGGTTCTAATCACACCTCTGTTTTGTGAAAGAAAAAACAGTTAAAAAATAAGCACATTGAAGAATTCTTAATATACTTTTGTAAACGAAGCTACCCGTCGTTTACCTATTGATGAGTATACAAACGAGGAAACATGCTGAAATCGGGTTTGAGAAGAGATCCGTAGTTCTTTATATAAAATCCTTTTCACAGACCTTTCTCGCATCTTCCCTCGACGTTTACATGAGTTGAGAGACACTGGCAAGACGGTGGGGAAGTGTTCCCGTTGCAGTATGCCCCAATCATGCAGTCAGTGTTGAGGGCACAAGGCACACCAACTCCAGCCTGTTTGCTGCCTCCTGAAAGAATTATCCTCATGCTTCTTCACGCCTCAAGGCAGGGTACGCGCTCGCCTGTGACGCGATACAAACCATTCCCTGATAGAAATAGTGGATCTTCTAAATCCCTTGGTTTGGTTGGATTTGCTAGGAGGGGGGTGGTCGAACTTGAGACCCTTCGCACAATAGTCGCGCACACTACCATTGTGCCAAGCACGGACTTCCTGTCCCTGACTGCAATACTAAATAACCATTCGCGATTAAGCACGATGCTTTGCTTCTCTCTAAAAAAAACCTCGAAAACCCCTTCTTGGTGATACAATAGAATCAACAAATTACATCTATGCAGATTTTAGAAAAACTATACATTCACTTTTAGTGAGTACTATGTAGTCCCACTAAAATTTGTAATTTAGCAGTTTTTTTCAAAATTGGAGTATTCAAGTCAGAAAGATGATAGTTTTTTTGAGTTGTGAATCGAGGTCGCTTAGAAAAAGTTAAGAAAAAAATCGAAAGCAAACCGAGCTGTATCTTCATGTGATTCGGTTTCATGGTAATGGCGGGCAGCTGCGGGGGTCGGAAGGGGACCGGCTCAGTCGGCGGTGGGTTAGTGGGCAACGGCAAGTAAGGGATTGACTTGTAGTTGAGAGGGGCTGGCGGCGGAGTAGAAACAGGCTGAGAGACCGTCGGGAAGGTAGCCGTGGGTAGCGGGACAGCGACTGTTGCATATGGATTACCTGCAGAGTATATTGTTTTATACTCACTCTTTTAAACTCAAAATGTATACTATAGAAAGTAAAAAATTTCAAGTGAGTATAAAAGAAACCGAGCAAATAACCATGTTCAGGGAAAATATGATCAGTTAAAGAAATAGGAAGGTTTCAAGGTTAGGCAGACGCAGACAGACTGGTCAAATCAAGATTTTAAGATAGCTAGAAAAAAGACCGAGAGAGGAGAGAGATAAGAAGAGAGCGAGCCAGAGAGCGAGTGAGAGAGAGAAACAGTTCTACTCACAGACAGACTCCTAAAAGACACATATAATCAAACAAGGACCGACTTAAAACAGACAGACCAGGTTCCAGGCAGAGTCAAAGGCAAACAGGCTTCATAACAGTTATATCCAGAAACAAACATATATCGTGCTCGTTAACATGATAAAATAAATAGCGGACAGCATGCCATCTTAGCAGATGAAGAAACATATCTTGCATTTTTATAGAACTTATTTAAAAATTACTATTTAAGTACAGAAATTAATGCATTTTACCCATGTTTCTCTCTTTATTCAATAAACATAACTGATCAAACTGAAAAGCATCCATGCTCTTGACGCTTTTGACTTTTTTATGACTCAGAAGCAAAAATTTGTATTCGATGGTTTTTTAAAATTAATTCAAAAGAAAAGAAAGGAGGAAAGATATTAGTACGAAGAAGTATACGACGTTTTCCAAAGATAGCAGCTTAGCAGATTAGCAGTTTCGATGGAAGGAATGCGAGTTAGATCTGGAAAAGATTCATTTCAAGAGAACAAATTGTTCAGTGTTGCTAGAAAGGCATGCGGGAGAGATTTATGGTGTCGATCCCTCGCGTCGTGTATTAAAGCCCTTCAGCACTTGAAAAACACCGCAAGCGCCATGCACAGCCACCCTGATGCGTTGTATATCCATGACAAAGACCTGTTTGCGTTTCTCGACCACCGCCATAGGGCCTCAGATCGGGCGAAAAAGGTGCAGGCGCGGGAGCCGGTTCCGGCTCCCCTCGGTCCACAGGCGCACATTCTCCGTTCGATAGATCGGTTCCAGCAGGGCAAACACAGACAGGAATGACCGCGTCACAGATCGAGCCACGTGTGCAAATCTCTCCTTCATCACACGGTTCACCGGGCCCTGCGGAGATCAAAGGACCATTTAAGTTCAAAAACAAAACTAAAGGGAAAACTGGGTCTGATACTTGTTGTCCTCAGAAAGGAAGATTCAACTTTTATACATATTTTGAGTCAAGAATTTTAGGTTCGGGTTTGTATGGATGATGCCCATGAGGTTAGTTGTCTCATCATGCTCCTTTATCCTTCTTACCGACACGTTTGCCGTTGTTGATGGAGCTACCGGCAGTCATGAGAACGCAGCGACCCTCGTGCTGCACGAAGGGCGGCAAGCAGCCGCAGCGGCCGTTCACACAGTCGGAGCCGTCGACGCACACGGCCGAAGGGCCGCATAGGGAACCGAGGCCCACTGTGTGAGGATTATAAGATAGTGGGGAAGACACTCTGCACAGCTCTCACATGAATTGGAAGAGCAAACGCAGACAAAGCTGTCTTAGACAATGGACATTTTTGACACACACTACATTGAGGTGATCATCTACCACATCAAAAAGAAACAGGGACTGGAAGAAGGTGTACAAACGTTAACACACATTGAGCAAATCGAAACATGGGGCGAGGAAATGGGTAAGAAGGAAGTATCGCGAAATACATGGAAGGGCTACGGAAGACGAATTGAACAGCATCAGCAACAAGCATTCTAATCGATTCTTGCTTTCTGCGCATGAAAGAGTTCTCCGATGAGGACACCTATGAATTTGGAACTAATTCACTACTATAAACAGAATTATTAAAGCTACTTTCAGATTTTTCCATTTTAAGTTGAGGTCTTAGTTCTTTGATATTTCCTATTGACTTTACACTTCGTCCAATAAAAAAAATCTTGGCTCTTGTTCCCTGATGGGCACCCTGCGTCTTGTCTTGGCTCTTGTTCCCTGATGGGCACCCTGCGTCTTGTCTTGCTCTTGTTCCCTGATGGGCACTCTGCGTCTTGTCTTGCTCTTGTTCCCTGATGGGCACCCTGCGTCTTGTCTTGCAGACATTGGAATACTAGACGAAAAATGTGCTTTAAACGCTACGGTTTCTTATTTTTTCATAGGTGATTATTCGGAGCATCAGAGGGACTCCAGTTCTTGAAAAAAAAATTTACATAAAAAAACGCTTAGTCTTAGTGAAAGTTTACGCTAAGGAGGTCGTACGGCTTAGGCTAATCAGACCGTATCAAAAAAATTAATCTTTTTTTTTTAAAAAAAGCATCGTGCCAATGTCCGCAAGACAAGACGCAGAGTATGCCCATCAGGAAATAAGAGCCAAAAACTTGATAAAATCAGCTAAGTTTTGTTGTAATTAACTTATTCTTTCTCTACTCCAGGCAATCAAAAACAATTCGTATGCCCTCCGACGCATAAATTTGTAAACACAAATTTCTGAGCCATCATAAAAATGGTCGAAGTCCTTTTTTTCTTAGCATACATATGGATACGAGAATAAAGTTGTACTACTTTCTTGGAATACTTGAATATTCATACATGCATACATAGGATGTATGTTGAACATTGTGCCGAATTCGATACAATAATATTCACTTTTTAGTGCAAATAGTTCTTTCTTCGTGCTTAGTGTCTTGTTTTTGTTCTTAGAGTCCTTAAGATTCTGGAGACTCCGAAGTCAGAACTACAATAGATTGGAGCTTTATTAATGCAGTTAAAAACAGAACCAACACCTTCCGATCCAAAATTTTCCGAAAATTCATTCGTTCGTTTCTTTGAACTTCAGATGTGAGAGTTTTTTTGGAACGCTTATTTCTAAATTTGATACAAAGTTCCGCAAATTTTTTTATGAATAATAGTAAATTTGAAAAGTACTCTGTTGCTTATTAAAAATTAAAGATGAACCTTTTCTTAGTCCAGTCTCAGGCATGACGCACTCTCCGTTGCGCTCCTCCAGTTCGCCGGGGCAGAGACACATTCCGATTGGTTGTGTGCAAACCGAACCACCAGAGCAGACTTCGCCGTCGCGACATGACGCTCCAGGAGGAACTGCAGAAGTAAATATGACTCCCTTCGGACTTTTCCGACTCACCAGTTGAGTTTTCCCTACCGTTTTTCAACATTATTCAATTTTTTTTTAAATGACAGAAAATGTAGTTTTTAATTCACCATTAATTTTTTTTAAATTAAAAATTCACCATGTCCGCTCCGGGTTTTCTTGAATGAATAATGAATAATTACAATTATCTTCATCATTGATATTAGACCCTCGGAAATCATTTATCTTAATTTTCACAAGATTTTGATTTTAAGCGTAAAAATATGAGATTTAAACGCTCTGCAATGTTCGCTGTCACAAGTTTAGCCATGACTTTGAAGAATTCATTCTTTCGCAATAAGGCAGTCAAACTGAAAAAGAAGTATGCAAATGAACAGCAGATATAAATTGCTTCAATATTCAGCACCTCTCTGTTTTTGTTACGCTTTGTTTCTCTTCTGTCTCTCTTTTTTTTCTCCCCTCTCCCCCTACCCTTCTATCCCTCTACTCTCTTTTTAACTATCTCTTTCTCTACCCATCTCTAACTCCCTTTCTCTCTCTCTCTTTTCTCTCTCCTCCACTCTAACTCACTTTCTTATTCATCTTTACTCCCTCTCTCTTTGTTGGGTGGAAACTCCAGAAAAACAAGAGGGGAGTGATTATTTGAAGTTTGTTTTCGTTTTTTTCAAATCATAAAACTGGTCTGCTTCTCCTGAAAGAAGCTAAAACTTATACATACATAATTGTTCGAACAAACAATGAAGATAGGGATCATTTGCTATTACTTTTCGCTGAACCAGCTTTGTAAAAGATCATTGCTCTCATACACTAATCACCATTTTCAAATAATGTATATACATGTAAATAATAGACATTTATATATAATAAACGAAAAAACAATCAAATAATTTGAGTTGTTGGTGTCACGACAACCTTTAACCAGAAATGGGAACACTGACCAAGCACGAGCTTCCGAGGAGCAGGTAGAAGACCCGGAGGGGGCTGAGTTGATGAACCAAACGATTGGAAGATAAAGTTGGTGTTCGGCTGTAATGAAGCTGTCTGTACCTTTTGAAATTACTAATAATTGGAGTCAATGTCATTTATGAATGTGGACAAGTATAAATCACCAAAAAAACCTTTAAACAATATTTGAAGCTACCTGTGCATACATGTATGCAAATTTAGATTTGTTTATACACAAAACCCATAACAAGGAAAAGCTCAATAATCATTGTAGAGGTAAGATGTCATTTAGCTGTGTCTGAAAAGCGAGCTAGTTTCCATGGTAAATAACGGTTTCATGAAATGTAAAAAAAAACTAACATAGCTTTTTACTCTCTTCGGTTTAATTGTACTATGTATAATAATGTACTATGTACTAATGAATACTGTACGTACTAATGTACTATGTACTAATGAATACTGTAATGAATACGTAACTAATGAAAAAAGTAAATTATACCGGCGATAAAATAGCCGGAGTCAAAGTTTTCGAAACTCTTAAAATGTTAACATGTTAACACCGGTTCTGCTACATGCAATTACGAAGCACCAAAATCAGCGACTCTGTATAAAATGGTGATTTTTTTTTCGAAATTTAGGTCCTTAAAAACTCTTCTAAGTTTTTTTTTGCATATAGATATTTTTAAGCTAAATTTATTAGGCATATGAGTTGATTAGTTTGTATGAAGCTCCAGTCGTTACCCTGTACGGGTTGTTAAGTTGTGTGTTAAGCGGGATTGGTCTGAAGAGGGCGTCGATGAAGCTTTGCACCGCGGGATTTGGAAAGAAGGAAGCAACTCCGGAGATTGTTGACTGCATAAAACGAAATTACGAAATAGAAAACCACCTTTTGTGATCATTATCGACTAGAAGTTAGAGAAATCGAAGCAATGAGGACATATTGGGTAACGAGTGGAGAGTGTGAGTGAGAGTTTCGGTTAGACAAAGGAGTAATTCAGGTTTTTTTTAAGTTAAGAAATGTTTGTTTTTTTCAACACAGTAAACATAAAAAAACTTTAAAAAGCTACTTGTATAAAAACCTTTTTAGAGATACATCAATGTTATTATTCTATGATGTTTTGTAAGTACATAAGTACATAATAAGCATTTGGTGTAAATGAGAGTTTCGGCTCAACGAGGATAGAACATTAAACTTTAAGAGCAGGAGATTTTTTTTCCATTTCAGTGAACTTAAAAACGTCAAAAGTTTCACCGAAATTAACCTCCCCTTCAGCTAGAAAAAAAAGTTATAAATCTCAGAACTAATCTCAGAACCTCTGCCAGATCTAGCTCAGTGCGCCTACTAAATGAAGAGAACTACAGACACAATCAATTCTTCTTCTACCGCGTCGTTGCTCTATGGAACAAAATTACCGATGATAATTCTAAGATCAAAGAAGTCGAAGCCTTCGTCAAGATCCTAGAAGACCCGCTGACCCAATACATAAGCCTACCTTCATACTTGACTTGACATTTCGAGAAAGCGTCCAAGAATACCACAGTTCAAAAATTCCCTTTCAAGTTCCCCATCATCCATGTCAGCGACAGCCATAAAAAGCTATCCTTTGATGATAAAGCTAATTCAATAATTCAAAAATACGAAAGCATTTGGTAATTAAAACACTATTACAAAACTGCAAAAGTCGAACTCTGATAGGGGCGAAAGGTTCAGCATGGCTAGTAGGCTCAGGTGAACTATGCATTCATCACTGTTCTAGGCAGGGGTCGAACCCGATAGGCGCGGATCGCATGTTGCGCGCACAACCAACAAGCTACAGAGAGCATAGCTGTCCAAGATGTTTTATCAAACATACATATAACCCCGAAATTCATTTCACTCAAAGTTTACAGAAAGTTTAATATGCTAAAAAAAGTTAAAGAAATTTATAACATAGACTAACTTTGAATCTTCTTACAATTAGTTTAAATAGTTTTTAGAATAAAAATTTAGTTGTTTGATATCATTTTCAAATCTCTTTTGAAAATTTACCCTGCGTTTCTTGTCAAGAAAGAGAAGGTGGAGAATTTGATAACACGAGTGAAACTTTCGCACCAAGACTTCGACAACGGACCTTCTGCGGGAAGAAGTTGAATGGGTCTGGTTGCTGAACGGATGCGGGACTGCAAGAGAGACTCTCCAGTTGTGGCAGAGTTCCAGGCGGGCAGAGACACTTCTTCTCCATTGGATGGCAAATCGTGCCGCCGATGCATTGCTCGCCACGGGCGCAGCTGTTGTTTAGGATGGCTGAGAACATGGAGATAGCGAAGAGTTATATGGCAATCACTTAAATAAATGACCTATTCGGAACCAAAAATTAAGTTTAATGCCCCATTCAACTATGTATAACGAGGTTTTTGAGTCATACCGATTGAGTCATCTAGTCTCACACAAGAATTGACCTTTTTTGATCATCTATTCATGAACGATAACCATGTTCAGAACATATCTGACCGATATTCAGCCGCTGAGGCTGACGGGACTTGCGTTCGGAAGTGGCGCATTGTTGATTGACGAAATCGAAGATCAGATCACCGGGACAACTTTGACGCAGCCATTCTCTCTTGCTTCTGCAAAAATTTCCACTATGAGTCAAGTTAAGGAGAACAAACTCTCAATTTAAGCTTTTATCTAAAGCATTTGATAATCATCATTAGTGTTAGTGTACAAAGCCAAGCACAAAATTTGTTGCCTATTTTCTACAGTGTACCATTTTCTCGAAGCCACAAGGTAAATTCAAATGGCATTTCTATTCCAGAAAATGTGTATTTTCAACTTTCAATATTAAGGGTCATAATAAAGTGTAAAATCTTATTTTCATTTAACTTTGATAGGACACAAAAAAGAAAGATTTAGTTGGCAGACACACAAAGTAAAAATGTTTCATGTCTCGAGACAAAAATTATAGAACAATCAATAAATATAGAACAATCAATAATTATAGAACAATAATATCGTGTCGTCTCGTGAAAAGTTTTTTCCATGAAAGTTCAAAAAAGACGGCATTCGTGTGATTATTGCCTGCAATAACTAATGGAGCGTTAGAATTCAACTTTTCACATTGCAAAGATATCTTTGCAAAGTGTGGGATGCGGCCTAGAGCGTTAAACGCTTAACGGGATGCGGCCTAGAGCGTTTAACGGGATCACTTTGCAGAGATTACTTTGCAAAGTGAAAAGTTGAATTCTAACGCTCCATAAGTAGTAAAATGGTACCTACTCTATCAAAAAGTTTCCTCTCACTTTTCGTTTCTAATCAATATTCGTTTATTCATCAATCAATATTCGTTTATTCATCAATAATCAGCATTGAGAATGTGAAATGTTAAGAAATTGACCTTATATCATGAAAATTTCTAAGATTTTCAAACATGACGATTTCAACCTTAAGTTAACAACGTTCATGAAGAAAATAAAAACGTCATTGAAAATGAATAAGTGAGAAAACTCGAGACGCAAAAAAACCGTGGGAGAAGGACAAAAAAGATCGAAAGAAACCATTTTTTATAAAAATTTAATCCTGAACATATGCATGTAAGTCTGTTTTAAAAACTTTTTTCGTCTGCAAATGAACATGAAATCTTTCGAAACAATCAGAGGTTGTCTCACAATGAATTTCATGCTCCATGAAGTAAATAATGTCTAGAAATCGGAAAGGCTACTGTAGAAACAATAAAGGCTACCGTACCCTTGACAACGTAGAAATGACCGCTCATCTCCTTGTGGATCATTAGCCAGAAGACCGTGAAACTCCGGTGAACATGTTTGGAATTCTTCTGCGAAGTATTTAAGAAATATTGTTTTTACTAGAACAATATCATTGGAAGCGAACGGAAAACAACTATCAGCCAAGTGTTATCACAGATATGATGTTTTATGGACCACTGTTTTGGTTAGAAACGCTTCCTATCTCTCAAAAAAAGAATGATCGTTTTCAGCATTTCAATATAACTTGTTAACCGATCAAAGTGTTCCCCTTCAAAAAACCATGTACTCTTATGAATTGTACGCTCCAATGAGGTGAATCATGCGTCAATTCAAAGGAAAGCCAGAATTAAAGCAAATGAGTTCAAACCTGCTCGGAGAAGCGCTGCAACACAAGCAAGGACGATAGCAGCTCGAGGCGCTGCCATGTCCCGAAGGAAATTTACTCGTTCTTTTCTTGCTTACTTCGTCGTCCCCGCTTGCGATGCGAATCAGCAAATTAGTGTTCAACGCCAATCAATACGGAACACAATCTACACAAGAAGCTTTTAGCTTGCTGGAGGTGGATACTATTATATTGTGGTGATCGCTATCCGTTTGCCTGAAAGAGGAGAAAATGTTCGAAACAGTTATAAATTCCTTCAAAATTTAACTTCTCAGTTCTTCGAACAAAAGTCAAGAGATTCTCGAGCATTTAATATTTAGTCCAAAAAATAACACAGACTTTTCCCGCCAAGTCTCAACGCAAATAGTATCATTCAACAAGCATGCGCAAAAGCTTTCATATTCGAGAACTGACCGCAAAATTGACATAATATTCGCGAAAGGAGGTCCAAGATGGTCCATTCGTATTTATCAGTTCAAAAATTAAAGGTTCGGGCGGGCTAGTTATTCAACTTTTGAGCATGAATAGTATATATTTGGATTAAGTTCTCTAATAGAAATAGAGAATGTGATGAATGTATATAAAAAATTTCGAGTCTCAGCTATCAGAAGTGAAGCGGTAACGTAGAGATGAGCACTCAGAGCAGAGCAAGCGACTTTTTCCGTACCCCTCAGACATCTACTCTTTTTGCAGCCTTCGATTTTCCATCTCTTGATTTCACTTCATCTCTCCATTCCTCTACAAGAATCACTGCTTTCTCAAGTGTCTTCCACACGAATACCCGTAACAGTGGTAGTTTGATCTGACTTTATGACTTGTATCTTGTTGCAAGAGTTTGATCCGCTCCCTCTGTTCCATGCTGTCTTCTTATTTTCATTCTGTTTTCCCATGACTCTAGAACTCTTTCCCTCACTCACTCTCTCTCTCTCTTTCTCTCTCTCTCATTATTTTCCTCTCTTCCTATCTCTCTCTCTCTGTCTAGTGTTCTCTCTATATCTATATTCCGCTTTTTTTGTTCTCTCAAACTTTGTATAAATTCCTTAGTATGTATCTCTCCCTTGCTCTTATTCTCTTTATTTTCGTGTATTTTCGTGAGCGAGTCTGCTCTCTCTCTCTCTCTCTCTCTCTCTCTCTCTCGGTCTCTCTCTGTCTCTCTCTCTTTTCTCTCTCTCTCCGTTCACTCCACTTAAGTCATCGGTACCATATGTAACAATAGGACTAACCTCAACTCATGAAACCCTTATACAATAACTGATGAATCCCATACAGAGAATAGCCATTGGGCGGGTGAGAGATTCTCTTCTTGAGCACATACAACGTTGAGAAATATGCTGGTCACCTTGATATTGTTGAGTCGGATACTCGCATGAAACATACAGAATGCTAATGGGGAGAAGTGAATAGACGAGCAGAGGAGTTGTAGGCTCAAAAAAGGAACCAACGAAAATAAAAAAGGAGAGGGAGAAAAAGAGAATCGGAAAATGAGGCGTAGAGACTTTTTGAACGCCAAGTAGCATGTTCTGGGTTTGAGCTCAATTACATAGCTTTCTGAGCTGACTGCTTCTAATGATTACCTGCATAAGTGGAAGACTTTTTACTGAACTATGAGTGAGTAGGTAGTAAAACAAAGTACACTTTTTAGACAGTAAAACCTGATTGCCGAAAAAGTGAGACGGAAAGATCACAAACAGTACGATCAGTTAAAAGAATTTTTTAAAAATTTAGTTGTTTAAAAGAAAAATATAAAAAAATCCAAGAAGATTTTAACATGCACACACTGAACCTGCTCCAGAATGTTAGGCATATCAGGTAACGTTAACAATAGGTATCAGGATACAAAACAGATCCGTCCGGAATCATACATATGCTTTTTTGGTCAGCTAACCTAATTGGTTTTTTCTTGTCGGTATAAATAACAGTCTTTCTAAGTAAATATTAATTAGACTTTCTCTTCTTCTCTTTTTCTCTTTTCCCTTTTTTCGTCCAACTATATTTTTCTCTAGAACCATTTTGGAATCAGGGCAGCTTTCGTCTTGTTTCTCACTCTCTCCAGTATTCCCTAACTCTCTTCCTCTTCTTTTTGCCAGTATCTTTCTCCTTCTTACACTTTCCATCCCCTCGCTCAAAGCATGTGAAACCCAAGCTGACTGTAGGAATACCCGATAGCGTTGTAGCCTGCTTCTTTCTTTCCTGTAACAGAAATAAAACCGGAGAAACACAGGAGGAAACAGAATAAAGAATCAGAAGAAGGGTTTGGAGAGAGAGAGAGAGAGAGAGAGAGAGAGAGAGAGAGAGAGAGAGAGAGAGGAAGAGAGAGATAGGGAGGTAGAGAGAGAGAGGAAGAGAGAGAGAGAGATAGGGAGATAGAGAGAGAGAGGAAGAGATATAGGGAGATAGAGAGAGAGAAAGAGAGGAATTCAGGCGCTGAACGTCATAATGCCTCAGTTCTGCCATCTTCCGAGGAAGAAGGGGGGAGTTATTGAAAATAAGAAAAGATAGGAGAGGCAGAGAAAAATCTGTCGGAAAAGTAGAATCGAACGTCTACCACAGACTGAAACCTGATAGAAGCATCGCGAGAGTTAGATAACAGTCCACCGTCTTCTAATTCCCATGTGCCTTTGCGCAGCGAGTGTACTCATATTGCGGAAGATACTGCGAGAGGGGTCTTGGATTTGACACTTAGATCTCCACCTCTAACCTGTCAAATTCTCAAGCGAGACTTTTATGACTGTCTTGGTCTCCCTCTATTTCACACTCTTTCACTCTTTTTTTATTATAATTTTTCTCAGTCCATCTCTATCACGTTCTCTCTCTTACGCTTAATCACTGTCTCATTTTTATATTCATTTCCCTACCTCTCTCTATCACTTCCTCTCACACCTCTCACTCTCACAAGCTCTATAATTCGCTATCTCTTTAATCCTCCCACACTTGATCTCTCTGGTATTAACAAGCTCGAAAGCTTTAATGTAACGCTTGACTATTTGTTCAGAATACATAAGCTCTACTACTCAATGCAAAAAAAAAAACAGGAAGTTCGTTTTGAAGTCGATGAAGAAACCCATTTGAAGCATTCTAATGAATATGTAGTATTGAATGTAACAATTTGAAAAAAAAGGTTAAGTTTTACGTAAGAAAGTCAGAGTCAATTTTCAAGAGAAATTCTTCATTGACTTCTTAAATTTTTAAGAGGTTCTGTTATGAACCAAAAACCGGTTTTTCACACGAACTCAATACAATTTTTCATACTGTCCCGGGGCAATTTCGCTTCCAATTAGTTACTGAATCTATAGAGAGAAATTTTTTTCTTCAAACACTTGAGATGACTCGAAATCAAACAAGAAATGGATCAAAGCTAACAACTTGAGAACACTGCAATAGTTGTTCAATATCGAAGCAAGAGAAATGTTTATTCTCAAAGCTCAATTTGCAGTTACTTCAAAGCCTTTCTCATGTTCACAATTGTTGAAGATCAGAGCAAATACTCTAAAGATACATGATTAGAGAAAGAGCAAGGAGAAATCACGATTCAAATTTCCCAAAAAGCGTGTTTTGAGAAGAGTAAAGTTATTTACTTTGCAAGTTTCTATTTCAGTCGCTCTGATGACATACTCAAACACTCTAGAAACCATCAAAAAAAGCTTTGAAAAAAATTCGGAAGCATGATGCATCGGTTGTTTGTGCGGCTACTGTAAGTTTTTCCGGCCGCTAAGAACTTTGGCTGCCCAGAATAACATGGGAAAAGCGAAAAATTCCCGAACTGTCAAAATCATATCGTTTAAATCCTGTATAATTATCAATCATGTTATTGTGCCTCATACTCATATTTTGGATTGCTGAATAACTAATTCTTATTTATCAATCATTTCTCCCCCCCCCCTCCCTTTCCCTTCCCCTCATACTCAAGCGACCGTTCGCTCATAAACACACCGCCACTAAAAAGATAGTCCATGCATATCCGCAATCATTGTTGTTTTAATATCATTTGTGCACGGAATAAAGAATGAATGAATTACAATTCGCAGTTTAAAAGGAACTTTGATTCTATTTGTAAAGCAAAATGCAGTAAAGAAAGATAAGAGACAATTCGGTTTCAGATCCTAACAAGACGGCCGAACTATATGTATAATATGACTACTCAAAGTGCCATCATTTGCTGGATATTTCACAAATTAAGCAGAAATTAAATTCAGATTCTATCAACTTCATCCTGCGCTTGGAGATTCAACAATAGCAAGAGAGACTGAAAAGTGTCGACTGTGGAAGATGACCGTGTCTCACTCTCTCGAGGCAAAGAGGCAGAGAGGAGTGAGGGATTGGAAGAGGCGAACTGTTATTTGAGAAAAAGAGGCAAGAGAGAGTGAGAGAGATAAAGTTGCAGCAGGGAAAAAGTGAAGATGCTATTTTACCAGCTTCTGATCTAACTCCCTTGCTTTTTTAGTTCCAGATAGTTTTGGTCTCTCTCTCTCTCTCTCTCTCTTTCCTTCTCTCTCTGTCTTCTTATCTATGTGAGTCTCTCGCCCCCCCCCACTCTCTCTTAATTTCTTTCTTTCACGCTCACTCTCCTTTTCTCTCCCTCCGTCTCTCTCTCTTTTTTACCACATCATCCTTTCCTAACCAGGCAAAAGGGGAAGGGGGGAAGGTCGGCTAAGTCAGTCCTCCGTCCATCGTCGCGCTTTCAAGAGCGAACGCAAATAGAACAGAAGACTAACGCAGTCATCTTCTATGAAACAAGAAGATGAGAAAAGCCGAAATATGATTGGAAGAGAGAGAGAACGAAAAATTGGGTGGGAAAGGGAGAGAAGGGAGGAGAAGAGCGATAGAGGGGGACACAGAGAGAGAGAGATAGATAGATAGATAGATAGATAGATAGATAGAGAGAAAGAGAGAGAGATAGATAGATAGAGAGAGAGAGAAGAGAGAGAGAGAGAGAGAGAGAGAGAGAGAGAGAGAGAGAGAGAGAGAGAGAGAGAGAGCTGACCCCAACGACTGTTCATCCCTTATTGCTTCCACTTTATGCTTCAGGGGTCTTAGAGTGCGCGCATCATAGGGGGAATCAGGGAGGGAGATCAACTCTGCTCTCGATTTGCAGGATTGGGAAGAGGAACGAGAAAAGGATATTGGGAGAATAGAAGACAACAATTTAGTAAGAAGGAGAGATAGAGAGAGAGAGCGAGAGAGAGAGAGATAGAGAAAGAGGGAGATAGAGAGAGAAAGGAGATTGGAAGAGGGGACGGACGAGAGAAAAGTAGTGTATGAGAAGAATAAAACTAGTGAGAGAGAGAGTGAGCATAAATAAGCAAAACAGTGATTATTTTTTCCAACTATGGGCTTCTGTTTTTTTCTCAATATCTTATCTTCCGCGAAGATTCCTCTTCTCCTCGCTTCCTTGACGGAAACAAAAACGACGAACCGGTCTCAGATCAGATAATACGCCAAGTTGGAGAACGGGAGCAGATAATCGGGGAGAAGAAGAGTGGAAGGTTGGGCAAGAAACTGCAGGAAGCCGCTGATCAGTCACTAATAAACCGTATTTAATATTCCCTTGGCGGCCATTTTCAGTGAGAAGCCAGAATGGCCGAAGCTTAGGGCGATTTTCCGAGTTTCGAAGCGAACTTTCCAGTTTCGTCTACGAATATTTGCTGTTTCCTCAATCAAGGAACATCGCGGAACCGGTGGTTTAAGTATATCACGCACCATGAAGGTTTACTATCTGCGGAAATAAAGAACAAAAAGTGAATAACTTTTTTATCTGAATGAATATAAGCTAGACATATTGAAAAAATCTTCTTTTTTCTGGTTCGATGAGAAAAAAACGTGAAATCAAACTTGAAAATAGTGGTTTTAAGAACAATATAAATGTTTGTATGATTCTGGAGCCCACGAGAAGTTGCCTCCAATCGTGCGTTTACTTTGTTCAGAGTATGGCACGTCCTGAGGTGGCGAACATAACCTCGAGCAACAAGAGCAATCTTTTCATTTGAGAGAGCAAATTACATTCCGAGAAAGCTATACACAACCATTGAAATGTCGCTTTACACCTGGGTAATAACCAAACGGCTAACGCCGTTCTGAGACGTTTTCATTCGCATTCGCTCAGCTATCGTACTCATTGAGAAACTTAATTTTCGCGGTCCCCTTTATTTCTCCACTGGGGTTTTTTCCCCTTTTTAATTTTCATAACCAATAAGTTTTCACGCTCTAATTCTCTTAGATTTACAAAAATCGTATCTGAAAATATCTTGGAAAATTCTTACCTACAACACTTTTCGACCGTGTTAGACAAACATCCACAATGTTTGAAGACCGTGATTCGTAAACGAGGAGTCCGTTTTGAATGAAATTTTTAACTAGATGTTCTTGTGTAAGTGAAAAATACTTCTTCGTTTATTAGGAATCGGTTGATAACAAAGTTTTGATTGCAATAAATCTGCCGCGCCTTTAATATACTCAATGGTGAGATGAGAGATCGCATGATCCACTTTCTACATCCATCTATCCTTTAATGAATGGGATCATCGTATCAGTGTTATTATAACTGAAAAAAATGAGATGCGATTATCGCTGTCAGACCTCTCGCGCGGCAGAATGGAATGATCCGTGAACTATGCGATGACATGGAGAGAGAAAGTGAAACAGTATGTAAAAGTAGGAGAAGAAAGGATTTCATATCCTGTCTACCTTTCCAAATTAAAATAGTGCTCGAAAGAACCTACCGTATTTAGTGCCTTTTCGTAATCTAATATGAAATTTTAATATACTAAACAAACAAACGCACAAGTTTGTTTATTAACTTTTTAATTACAATTTTTTCATAAGTTATTGGAAATATATTTTATTATTGAGACAGGAGCAGCTCGAGGAGCTGCCAATTTCACATGTGACCGCAGAGGACATAAAAGGAATCCATAAATACCTACAGGGTTAGGCAGCCGCGCCTTTAATCTATACGAGATTAGATCATCGCAGAGATGATCTCGTTGATTTTAAAAAAAGATCACAATATCGGTATGCTCATCTGTTTGCCAATAACAGAATTTGTCTTGCACGGAAGTGCCTTTGTTGATAGGATTGTCACATACAAATTTTATTGAATTGTTGAATGAACAAGTCATGAATGAGATTATTATTGAAGAGATTATTTTTTCTACCAGTAACCTCTAACAATAATTTGAAAAAAATTACAATTCGCATTTGCTTAACCATATATATGTAAATAAATATGTAGTTGAAGGAAATAAAATGAATCAATTCATGAATAAAAAGTGACATCTTGAACGTGGACAGCTTGTCTGAATAGTTCAGCAGGGAAGGGAGAGGGTAGGAGAGAGAAGGGAGCGTGTATGCACACATCGCTGCAGCCCATTTCTTCAGGGGTCCGCATCACCAGTCCTTTCGCCTTAACAGACGACTCATACAAACAGTTTTCTACTTAATCCGCTTTTTTGCAAAAAAATTTTTTTTTTGGAATCTTAACGTACTGCTACATTTACTAAACTTCAAGATTTTAATCATTTGATGTTCTTCGCAGAAATTCAGAAAAAGCAGACAGTTCAGCGTAAAACATAAAACTTTATATTATGGATTTTTTTTGAAAACTATGTTCAAGTTTCATATCAAGCTTTGAGCACATTGTAAAATTACTGACTGATGTAGCAAGTCTAACATAAATGTTAAAGGCATCTACATAGAACACTACCATTAAGAAGAAATGAAACTGAGTCCTCGGCTAACTTGCGGATGGTTTCCGAAGAAACAGGAATACTGGGATAATCTGTCAGCAGCTCTTCAACATGTTTTATAGTAGAGTAGTCATGATTTCAGCTGAGGATGACGTTGAGGCGAAAGATACAACAATTGAAGATATTGTTTGTTATTTGATCTTGACAGGGGGTGAAATCTGCGCTACCCGAAGCATCTAATGGAAAAAGTTGCTGTTTGTGGCGGCTGGGCGAGTACCATTTTCAATCCGAGAAAAAAAGAACCGAGAATCTTTCTGAGCTGAGTTAGGTATTGCTACTTATTGTTCAAAACTCATCTGTATATGCTCAATGTTTATAGCAATGGCGTTTAGTAGAGAAAAAAAGTAGACAAGTTGAAGGTTTTAAAGTTTCTGAAACTTGAGAAGAGGTGCGTCAAATCAAATTTCTAGTTAAATACCCGCCTCTAACACAAAAAATTAGGTCTATCGAAAAAGCGTTTAGGGTTTTTTTGATTAATGAAAAGCTGAGACTCTTTGGAGGTGAAAACCCTTGGGAACCGACTAACAAACGGAAACAAATATTTAAAGCCTAGTAGAAAAGCTCAGTTTTATTTGCTGTTTGTTGGCGCATTTGTCGCAGGAATAGTTCACCTGAACTTGCGTTCATCCGAGCGGAGTCTTGATTATCGAGAAGACAAAAACATCAGTAAGAAACCATCACAAATACCATTTTTGTTGGGGAGTGCATTGTTCTTAAAGGGGCCGTGCTTTACATGAGGGAGCCGCTCTTCATTTCAGGAGCTCCCCCTACGCTTTACTTTGATGGGGGAGAGCGGCGGATATAGGCTCCTTCATCAAATCCTTCCAACCTGACACCCCAATCTCATTGACTGTACTACAACATATCAAGAGATCGGCAAGTGCAAGCCAATAGGAAACAGAAAAAGGTACAGCCAACAGAAGATAGTGATAGGGGTTATTTGTCCATTTTACTGGGGATTTTCCTCCAATCCAGACAACGGGTTAATTCTATGCTTAAATTCATACGTAATCAAATAAGGTAATAACTCGATTTCTCTGATGGTACCATTCTATATTTTTTTCACTGCATGCTCACGATCTCTCGCCGTTACACCATTTGGTAAAAAACATGGTCTGATCCGATTTTAATTCTCCAATATTTCGCAATTTCTAACCCCCGTTTTCATACCCGGGGGTAGAATTTTTGGCATTTCAAGGCTACCCATGAGTTTCCTTAGTTCTCGCCAATGAAACCAAGTTGTTTTACAACCATAGCTCACCAAAGTCGTAAAATTACTCCCGGTCGCCCGCTTGGTCCCCCCAGAAATAATTTTTTAACTGATGAATGAAAATTATTGAATTACGTAGCAGAAAATACATGAAATGGACATAAAAATCAACGGCCCAAAAAAAGCACACTGGAAATTTTGTTGGTGGGACGACTAAAATTGGGTAAAATGAGCCAAAACAGAAAAAAACTTGTTGACTCTCCCCCCCCCTGTTGTCAAAGATCGCCCGCCAGGAAAAGTTTTCTCATCACTGGGTACCTATGTTACAACTATTAGGACTTTTTTCATATCTCAATCAGGGGTTAAATGGAGCCGCCCAATTTGGGTTTACATGTATCCGCCGCTCAAAGTTTGGAGGAAAAAAAGAAGAGGGGATGAAGGAAAGGGTAAGAAAAGAGATGGAGTTTTTTGTCAATAGTGTGTGTACATGTATCCACTGACGTACATATAAGATGAACCAACCAGGAGGCGATAAAGCCATCTATCGGCTTGCCAAGGCTCGACACCGCAACACCTTGGACATCCAGAGAGCAGCCACGATAAGGGACAAACAAGGGAAGCTCGTCACTGACCCTTTAAAAGTCAGAAACAGGTGGCGCGAACATTTCGAAGAAATGAGCGGCCAAGAGTTTGAGCACCCTCCCAT
Organism: Allodiplogaster pararmata; assembly: GCA_964056735.1. Lineage (NCBI taxonomy): Eukaryota > Metazoa > Nematoda > Chromadorea > Rhabditida > Diplogasteridae > Allodiplogaster > Allodiplogaster pararmata. The sequence goes on from OZ057408.1 coordinate 26,629,290, forward strand.
CCCTACTTCCCACGCCATACAAGGACCCGTGCCAACCATCACGGCCGAGGAAGTGAAGAAGGCACTCTCTAAGATGAAGACTGGGAAAGCGGCTGGACCGGACGACATAGCCACCGAAGCCTGGAAACTTGCGGGTGATGTTGGACTAGCACATCTCGTGCACCTGTTCAACACCATCGTAAAGCAAGGCCAAATTCCACATATCTGGCGCTACTCCACGACCGTTCCAGTCTTCAAAGGAAAAGGCGATGCCAGAGTGTGCAGCAACGTCCAATACGCCTTCTCAACCACACTATGAAGATATTTGAGAGGATACTGGATTCACGCATACGAGATATCGTCGATATTTCAGCTCAGCAATGCGGGTTTGTGAACGGAAGAGGCACAACAGATGCAATATTTGCACTCCGTTTACTCGTCGAGAAGCACGCAGAGAAAAGATCACCTCTCCATCTGACCTACCTCGATTTGGAAAAGGCGTTCGACAGAGTCCCCCATGATCTTCTTTCATATGCATTGCGCGATCATCAGGTTCCTGAAGAGTACATTCGATGGACAATGGCGATGTACGATGATTCAAAGAGTACTGTCAGAACTCCGGTCGGCATCACAGAGCCATTCGCAGTAAACGTTGGAGTGCACCAAGGGAGTGCTTTATCTCCCCTTCTCTTCATTTTGGTTATGGATACCGTCACGCGTCCTCTACTGACTCCGGCTCCGTCAACCATCGCATACGCCGACGACATTCTCCTTGCTGCTCCTACACGTGCCGAAATCGAGAAACGCACCCAAGAATGGAATGACGCTCTTAGTAGGCATGGCTTACGCCTCAACATCAAGAAGACCGAGTACCAGGAAATCGGAGTGCAAACGACGGGAACTGTTCACATCAGCGGTGAACCGCTCCCGAAGACCTCCGAATTCAAGTACCTTGGTTCTGTCATCTCCTCAGACACGTCAACAAATGCAGCGGCACGCCAAAGAGTAAATGCAGCTTGGATGAAATGGAGAGAAGCTGCAGGTGTCCTCTGTGATAGGAATATCACAGCTGGCATACGCGGAAAGATGTATAAAACAGCAATCCGTCCCGTGCTTCTCTATTCGACGGAGACCTGGCCTACAACGCGTATAACCGAGAACATTATCCACACGAATGAGATGAAAATGTTACGCTGGACACTAGGACTGACTCGCCTAGATTGTGTGCGTAACACGATTGTGAGAGGGAGACTCGGCGTTGCCCCAATACAAGACAAGATGCGAGAAGGGAGAGTTAGATGGTATGGACACGTGATGCGAAGAGACGCGACCAACATCGCAAGACACGCCCTTGACATGGAAGTACCAGGCAAACGCCCTCGAGGCAAACCGAAGACAAGATATATGGATACGCTCAACCAAGACCTGCGCCTTGCAAGACTCCACTCGGAAGACGCAACGGACAGATGTTTCTGGAGAGCTAGAAGCCGTACAGCGGACCCTACTCCGACCTCGGCCGGCGCGGGACAACGCTAAGAAGAAGAAGAAGAAGAATGTATCCACCGACGGGACCGATCCGGTCACTATTTAACCCCTGATCTCAATATTCAGAGCACTTTTTAACTTGACTGAATACCGAATGAAGTTTCCAATTAAGCTTCTCTGAACTACACCAAAAAAACTCAAGATTTACTAACATTTCTCCATGCCGCACCAGTTTATCGTGAATGTTGACCAATGCCTTCTGAATCTGAAAAAAAATGGTACCGGAATAATATAATGAACACTGTGATCAAAAAAAACATCGAGAAGCCTTTTGTTTTGAAAAAAAACCTCAGACAACCTCTTGTTTCATTGCAAAAACTCTAAAAGCCCGACCCCGGTTATACAACTTTGAGAGAAATAAAAAAGATTTTTTCAGTAATAAGTTGTAATAAAACAAGAAAACGTTTCTTTGAAAAGAATAAAATGCTGAACGCACCTTTTTCCTATCTCTGTCTGCTCTTTCTTCTTTCATCTCATCATCACTTATTTCCCTCTCTTCAAGTTCTTTCAGCTTTTTCTGTAGCTTCTGAAAATACTATGGAATATTGAAAAGGTGAATCAAATGTTTAATTAAACTTCATTTTGAATAAAAGTGTAAAAAGTTTCCTAAAACTGAAAAAATGCTGCAAACGAGTCTTTGTAGAACTAAAACACTTTTAAACAAAATTCCCTGTTTCTAACTGAACTTAGCGAAAACTCTGATTCGAAAATGGATTAGCTCGAAAAAGGCTATACCAATAGACGCCTGGAGTCAAGTCTTCAAAACAGAGTCAAGTCTCGTGAAAAAAGATGAGCCGAATACATAGAACTTATTAAAATTCAACTAATTATGCTCCAAAATGCAATAGCGAAACGAATAAATACATTCAAGACAATGGGCGGTACCAACGCACTCACGCACCACGAGTCGAAATTCATCGGGAAAAAAAATGACTTGACACAACCATCTCTGGCACTTGAAGAACAGAAGAAATGTGAAGAACAGAAGAAATGAAGAACAGAAGAAATGAAGAACAGAAGAAATGACAAAATGAAATGAAATGACAATTACAATTCATCAATCAAACGTGGCCTCTGCCTAACAAGCACTGTTTCACTTTAGGGACACCCTTCCCTACCAGTGGTTCCATGGGTCATACGTCTGACTTACTTACAAGGAAAAAATTTTTTACAGTGAAAAAACCTGACGAATAGCAGTCATGAAAGTCATGAATGTAATTAATTGAGCTAAGCCGTTTTTAAGTTGAGGCCGTGTTTTAGGTTCCGCTGACGCGAGGGTGAGGTGAGCCGCGACGCGAGTGAAAGGGTGAGGGGGTGAGGTTTGTTAAAGGCCTTACGTCATTTTTCCAGTTCTTCATATTTATATGTTGTTGTTGGAGCCGTTTGCTTCTTGTTTCGTGTTCAATTATTTAGTATTAGATTCTATAAACTTTGTTGTTGAATTGTATTCACATTTCAAGGGTGTCTCTCACGCTGAGAGCAGGGTAGATACGAAAGGGTGAAAGTGCCTAAGAGGCTGCCTAAGAGGCTGCCTAAGAGTTTTTTTTAATCTAAAAATTATTTTTTGATGTAAAGTTTTTTTTCAAGAACTGGAGGAGTCCCTGATGCTCAAAATGATTACCTATGAAAATTTCGAAACCGTAGCGTTTAAAGCCAATTTTCGTCTAGTATGCCCATAAGAAGATTAGAGCCAAAAGCGTGATGGCGAAGAGATTTTTTGGAGAGCGAAGAGATTTTTCTAATACAAAACTCTTTTTCCGCTTATGCTGAGTGAGGTCAAGTTTACGCTAACGAGACCGTAAAGCTCAGGAACGAAGTCGTAATAAAATAATTTTTTTGAAAAAGTGCTTGGAAAAAAAGGGAACTTCTGCATTTTAGGAACCCCCTCCCGCTCCCAGAGGTTCCATGGGTCAGATATTGGGTCAATTGCTTGATACGGCCTAAGCCGTACGGCCTCGTTAGCGTAAACTTTTACTAAGCCTAAGCGTTTTTTTAATGTAAAATAGTTTTTTTTAATGTAAAAATAACTTTTTCAATGTAAAAATAACTTTTTTGAAAATGTAAATGAGTCAGAAGTATGACCCATGGAACCTAAAGTGCAGAATTGCCGAAAAAAGAATAGATCTCATCGCTGACGTCCATCACGCTTTTCGGAATTTGCCAAAATAGTTTATTCGTGTGTTTGTACGGAGTTTGCGAGAAGTTTTTTAGTGTTTAAAATCAGTTGGCGAAGACGACCAATAGTAAATAGACGTAAAATGAGACGCTCTGACGAGTTTATTTATGAATCGCTCTGACGAGCTGTGGATTTTTTGCGTTGGATACTGCCCGAATTGAGTGCATTATAACCTAATCACGTGATTTCTGCTATTTTCTTCAACCAATGTACGTTTGCACCAGAAGATCGTAGTAAAGCATCAAAGCTAGTCCTGACTTAGTACAACTACTATGTTGATGTAATTTTGCTTTTTATTAGTAATTTTTATTTGGGCAAGTACTTTTTTAGTAATAAAATTCTGTCGAATGCTTTTCATTAGTAAAAAAAATGCTATTTCAGTTTCAAATGTCAGTGCCTATTTATTTATTTGAAATATGTGCCAATTAATTTTCAAGTGCACTTAATTTTGTAAAAAAAAGAAAAGGTTTCAATTAAGTTTTATCCAGGTTTTTCAGGCATTTTACAGAAGTAAAATGTCCGATTTCTTTTTGGAAGAAGACGAGGGTCCTTCTCTTTCTAGTCGCCTTCTCAACGGAAATCCAGGTGAACCTTGGTTTCATTTTATTCATTTTCAAGGAAACATTTTTATAAAAGTTCCTTCGATTCCATCAAATCGCTCGATTAAAAGATTCAAAAAAGCACTGTTTCACTTTAGCCCCTCCTACCAGAGGTTCCATGGGTCATACGTCTGACTTATTCACATCTACAAAAAAAGTATTTTCTAAATTACAAATTTATTTTTACTTTAAAAAGTATTTTTACATAAAAAAACGCTTAGGCTTAGAAAAAGTTTACGCTAACGAGACCGTATCAAAAATGCCACTCTCATCTGACCCAATTGAACCTCTGGTAGGGGGTGTCCCTAAAGTGAAACAGTTCCCAAAAAAAGGTATATTCCGAAAGTCTTTTAATATCTCCTTGCTCTAATAAGCAAAGCCATAGCCATAGCTCACCATAAAGTGCTGAAAATTTTCTGGGTGGGTGACCGGGCGAATCTAGGCGACTAACAGAGGGGGTGAGTGTGTAAGTTCATCCTTTTTGTTCTCGGAGACAGAGTTTTAATATTCGAAATTATGTTCACTTAGGAAAATTTAGTTTTTAATTCTTCAAATTTCAACTTTCTATAACGGAAAAAAACATTCTGGGGGAAATAATAAACGTCTACCTATTTTAGTGAAACGTCTACCTAAATAAAAAAACATGTCAGTCTAATTTCGTGCAACTTCTACTTATTTTCTCAAACACGTCTACCTATTTTAGTGAAACGTCTACCTATTTTGACAAACACGTTTACCTGTTTTGACAAACTTGTTTACCTATTTTGAAAAAAACACGTCTTCCTATTTAGACAAACTTGTTTTTTTGTTGACATTTTAATTTCGTGCGACGTCAACCTTTTTTCGGGCAACTTCAACCTATGACTTTTTCTTGTCTCTGTTGACTTTCCGCTGTATCTAATCATTAGATACATCGGCAGCGGATTTCTGTTAGATTCTAATGACTTTTTGCTGTTTTTTTCATGATGAGAAAGAGATTTTATTCATGAAAACTCCCTTTCTCCTTAGGGCCCCCCTTCCCCCTTTAGGGCCCCCCTCCCCCTAGGGCCCCTACCCCCCTTTTCTTAGGTAGGGCCCTCTCCCTCCCCCTTCCCCCATTATTTTACAGTACCCCGCTAAAAAAAATTCTCCATAAGTAAGAACGTAAACAAGAGAAACAGTCGTCTCTGAACAGGTCTGGTTAGCTTATATGTACACAGACGTTAAATGAGACCGGTCTAAGTCATGTTTGTACGTGCCGAGTGAGTCGAAAAAGGTAAGAGGAAAGGCAAAAAAGAGGAGAGAGAATTAGAGGAAAAGTAAAAAAGAATAGAATGTAGATCATTTTCGGCGCTAACATTTTCATTCTTTATTCCAATTGTTCATGGTTAAAACGTACAACGGATAACTGTCACGATGTGAGATCAGTGTGGAGGCAAAATACAGTATATTTACAGAGAGAAAAATAAGCATCACAAACGTAAGCGGGACAATTGTACAATATCATCAATAGGCAAATTGATAAGCATTTTCTTGAAAGCTGAGCTAGAAGAAATAGTTACTATTTGGATAGGTAAAGCATTCCACACATTTATAGCACGGGAGGCACAAGTAGTGTGTGACTGCGACAATCTAAACGGTAGACTAATACGAAGAGGATGTGAATTTCTATTATTGTAAGGACACGGTTTGACGAGAAACAAAGTTGAGTAATCAAGCTCAAAATGGCCATGGATACATTTATGTATGAAACAGAGATCTGCTATAGCTCTACGGTGCTCAAGTGTATGGAGACTCAGTAGCTTCAGTCGCGAAGGGTAATCTAGGTTGGTTCTACCGGCTCTATACATCACACGGCGTGTGAAACTGCGTTGAACTCTTTCCAAATCATTGACAAGGCCTATCGAAGTTGGTGACCAAACTTCACTACCATATTCAAGCAAGGGCAGTATATATGACTTGAACGCTCGCATTAAAACTGTGATGGACGATGTTCTGAGGGCTCGAAGGATAAGATTCGCACATTTCGATGATTTTTTAATGACCTGATCTATGTGGTTAGAGAAAGTTAAGGAATTATTGAAATTGATACCTAGATCTTTGACATTGATTGATGAAGGCAAGGTGATGTTATTCATGGAGTAAGTCCTCTTACTGTTGCAAGAGCCACAATGAACGACAGAACACTTCGGAATTGAAATTGTTAGAGACCAGTTATGTGCATAATCTGCTATCGAGTCAATAGCGATTTGCATCAGAGATGAATCATGGGAAATTAATTTAATGTCGTCGGCGTACAAAAAAAGCTGTATGCGCCAACATAGCTGATACGGTAACTATTTAACCCCTGCTCGTAGAAAAAAAACATGTATGCGCCAACATAGCTGATACGGTAACTATTTAACCCCTGCTCGTAGACGAGGCTCTTCGAAGTGAGAATCTTTCAAGTCCTCAGCCCGCGGACATCGAGAGGATAATACATGAGTTACAACAAGAATTTGGTAGGTTTCGACTTGGCCCTGTCTTCATTTCACATTCTTTCGTTCTTTTATCACCAGAATATCTTCCTAGCGATCTTTCACGTCTCGTGACGAGGTACGCGCTCCTCCAAGGTGCGGGAAAGATCTATCGGGGTAGAACCAATGGCTTTCCCCTGGGTCACTGCTAATTTGTGTAGGAGCAGTGGGGATAGTCAGAATCTTTTCAGAACACTACCAGCATTACTCGAGCAATTGGTTTTGATGGATCTGTCCGACGAGTCGAACCTAAGAACCATTGCATAATAGTCGTGCACACTACCATTATGCCACGCCGTTCTTCATAAGAAAATATGTCGTATCACTATAATAGTATCATCTGCAAATGGGAAGTACACCCCTTGAAGCGAGGATCAACAGGTATTACTGGCCAAGAAAACTGGGCGAGCGACAAGTGTGGGGGAATTGCAGGCGTTAAATGATACCGGTCTAGGGCATGTTTGTACGCGCCGAGCAAGTTGAAAAAGGGACGAGGAAAGGCAAGAAGAGTGGAAGGGAAGTAGAGGAAAAGTAAAATAGAACGGAAAGAGAGGAGAATGTAGATCATTTACGGCGCGAATATGTATGCGTCGACATAGCTGGTCCGGTAACTATTTATCCGCTGGGATGGTGGTAACAGGTTTTTTTTAAACAAATCTTCCAAAATGCGTAAAGATCAAAAATGTCAGTCATGAGCAGCGACAGACTTCGATAAGAACGCGACTCTGAACGAATGAAAATGTCATACAATTATAGATTTAGTTTTGTTGTTGAGTGCCAAAATTTAATTCACAGTGGTAGTTAGATAAATAAATAGAGTGGCATGCGCTTCTGAAAAAGAAGGCAGGACTCACAGAGAGCAAGAGTGGGAAAAGAAGGAGAGACAGGGCGGGGAGGGGGCAGGGGCAAGAAAGGAGAGAAGGGGCCGGGAGGGGGCAGGGGCGAGGAAGGGGGCAGGGGCAAGGAAGGAGAGAAGAGCGGGGAGGGGCAGCTGCAAGGAAGGAGAGAAGGGAACTGAGCGGGGCCCGGTGGGAATTCGTTAGCTCTCGCTTACCTCTGCTAGTCAAAGTTATAAGGATATACATAAACGGGGAATTTTTTTTGATATAATCTGGATCGTTTAGATAATCTTCTTACATATGTGGCTTCATTGCCGGAATGTCTGTGAACTTTCTGGTTCCCTGCGTTCTGGCGTCTAAGCTTTTTAAAAAGAAGTAAGTCAGAGGCTCCTGAAAGTCAGGTACGCATTTGAAGACTTTCATATGCGTATTTGGCCTAGGCAATCGACAACTCAGACCTGGTAGTGATGAATGACTTCAGTCCAACGCGCGTCACTCCAATATGCAGGAGCTCACCCGATATTACACTTGCTTCCTCCTCTCTAGCCTGCAGCATAACTTGGATGACTTCTACCGGCTTGAGCAGCGACCATATTCCAATAATAGTGCGACTTCATAGACAAATCATCCGAGAAGAGACTAAACGACGATGCTACACGAATTTCTCCAAAGCTGACTGGAAAGGCTTCTGGGACAGAAGAGAAATGGAGCTTAGAGAAAACTCTGTCTCTAATATCTTCGAAGCAGAGCAAAAATTTTGCAAGGTGATACTTTCTGCAGACTGCCGCTACGTAACCAAAGGAGGTATTCCCTGCATTCGCCCCGTCTTCCCTACTGACGCCGCCTTGCTAGCAGATGAGAGAGAGACTCCACGAAGAAAATGCCGCTGACCCCAAAATCAGGGACCTGAACAAGATGATACAACAAAAAAAATTGACGAATGCAGAAAAGATAAATGGCAACGCTACCTTTAGACGATGAATCTACAAGAAGGAGCCAAACGACTTTGGACCACTGTTCAATCTATTGTGAACCCCACTCAAAAGAGCTATAAATTTCTCCGGAATCTCAGTCTACAACCGACTAGAAGCTTTCAATGCTTTTAATAAACAGTTCACCCCGGCAAGCAAAGTCCATCCAACCAAGTCTGCTAGACGCGCAAGAAGAGACCTTCGCCGACCCAAGATGACAACTCATCCCGTTTTCACAGAATCTGGAGTTTCAAAGGCAATAGAAAGAATTAAATCTAGTAAAGCTGCCGGCCCTGACGGGATTACTATGATTCACCTCAAACACCCAGGTCCCAATGCTCACCGCTCCTTGGCATCGATATACAACAACAGCCTGGGAACCAGCCAAATTCCATCTGTTTGGAAACTGGTTAAAGTAATACCTCTTCTGAAAGCAGGGAAACGAAAAGAAATGCCGTCATCTTACCGCCCGGTCTCCCTCCTCTCACCAGTCGCAAAAGTCCTTGAACGTCTGCTTCTTCCATACATAGTAGAACAAGCGATGCCTCCAGCAAAACATCAACACGGGTTCTCCCAATGGAAGATCTACTATGACTGTTCTTCTTACGTTCAACGACTAAATTGCCAGAGGACTCAACGAAAAGAAACCCGCTAGCCGCATTGTGGCAGTTGACTTGGATCTCAGCCGAGCTTTCGACTGCGTGGACCACAACATTTTGATCGAAGACATATCATTTGCACCGCTATCAGACAAAATAGGAACCTCCGTGTTGGAGTTCCGCAAGGTGGAGTTCTGTCACCAACTCCCTTCAATCAATACCTGTCACATATGCCTTCACCTCCGGAACATATCGAACTCGTTTTCGCGAGAGGGCCCGACATCGCTCCCATATGCAACAAAATCAACAGATACCTCGACGAACTAGCACAATGGTTCGACTCCAGACGACTGAAGTTAGCGGCAGAGAAATGCGCGGCAATGCTATTCACGCTGAATATTAGCAGGGAGGTCAATCAGCAGCTTGACAATCGAATAGATAACATCACTGTTCCAACTGTCCGTCCCACCAAAATCCTAGGCGTCACCCTCGACATGATGTACTCGTTCGGAGCTCATGCGAAGAAAACTAGGACGACACTCCGAAACCGGAATGCAGCATTACGTGCACTTGCTGGAGCTTCATGAAGAAAGGAGAAAGAACTCTTGGTGACTATCTACAAAGTCTTCGGCCGACCATTTATCAACTACGCCGCACCGATATGGTCTCCGAAAGCCATTGAAAAGAGCTTCAAGCTGCCCAAAACGTTGCGCTGAAAGCGGCAACCGGATGCGTCAAAATGACACCCGTATATCATCTCCACATGGAATCCTAAGTCCTCGTGTGCAAGCAATTCCTCCTTCGGCTGCATAAATGAGACCACATTGATCACGACACAACCAAGATGCCACCTCCTCCCAGACAGTTGAAGAGGGCAACTTCCCTTATCAATGAACAATAAAACAGCATCACTCCATTCCTTGACGAAGATAAGGAAGTGAAAGCAGAAGAAACGTACCACGAAGACATAAAGAAGATACACATGGATATAGCTCACCAAACTTGCAAAATTTCTCCCGGTCGCCAGCCTAATCACCAAAAAATAAATTTATTTCACTTATCTCTCTATTCACTAAAAACCGGAAAAACTTTCTTCGCGTTTGTGTGATGCTTATAAAATGCCCAATAAAGGCTAGGTTTAAACTTTATGTGCATAATAACTGCCTTTTTTGACATGTTCAATGAATTGTATTAACGGTCGGATATACAATTGGATGAAACCGAAAAAATTTCTTGTTGGGTCGCCCGGTCGCCCGCCCGAAAATATAATTTCCAGCAAATACTGGTATGCTATGCACATGAATACAGTCACAGCGGTGAAGAACAAATACTCACCGCATGTGGTGCTGGGAGGATACCCACCACTGCATATCTCCAGAGAATAGATAAATCTTCCGACCTCTACAAGACGAACACTCGCCCAGCTCCGGTCTGGATACAGCCCATTTCTGCGAAGCTACATATATGTCCAGAATCAACTCCACCGTCGCGGACAGATGCCCGGACTGCGACAAACCCGGAGACACAACCACTCACCTTTTCTCCTGTCCAGATAGGCCGACTAGTTTGACGGATAGGTCTCTCTGGAACGTACCAGTAGAAGCTGCAATGTTTTTAAAATTACCGATAACTTACGACGATGCTGAATAGAAGATCCGATCGGCTACAACAACAGTAACAACATGACTTCCAAGGTATCTAAGGTTCCGATGATGTTTCATAGAATACTGTACGCTTGGGAATACTGTAGTTTTCTTTTGAAGAAGCGGAGAAACGGCGGAGGTTGGATGCGTTCCTCTTCAAAGTACCCCTGCTACCAGAACAGAAGCGGTCACCAGGGACAAAAGCAAAGGTGAGAAAGGAAATTTACGTTAAGATGTGCTGTTTGTAGAATTGGTCGCAATCAGTGACCCATGAGGACCTTTCTCAGACCGCTGTTTTATTAGAAAAGAGTCTTCTACAAGGTAGAGCACACCGCTAGATTCATATGTCTCTTTTTCGGACACACAAGACCCCGGGTTCGACTCTAATAAATACCCTATAAGTTTTTTTGTTGTGGTAGGAAGTTCTCGCTCAAAATTGTCTTTCCCGTTTTGGATTATATCTCAGGTGTTGCAGCAGAAGAGCCCAGAAGCTCGTGAAGACCATATCAGTGAGGTCGAAAAGGAGAGAATGAAGAGGGACGCTAGAATGAAAATCCTCGATCGGAAAATAAGAGGTGATTTACTCAGCTCAAACTTGAGAATTTTACGATTCGAAAAGGATAAGCCTGACAAATGTCTACTCTTCATTTCTACAGTTGACATGCATATGAGAGGACTTTTGTAATCTTAATTTATATCTTTTGGCGGTTTGAAGAAAGTTCATTGTCGAATCCTGAATTTAAGGATTGCGGGCCAGATTTTCGAGGCGGCTTTTTTTAAATCTCCATTTCAAAACCTTTATCCATCGCACAAAATATAGTATTTAATTCACTCATTTTCTTTGCTGACTTGTTGAAATATGTATGAGACCGTTCCAGATGATGATCAAGAGAGTCCGACTCAAGAGAGTCCGACAGGTTAGCGAAGCCTTTGAATATTGAGAAGAAAAAAACTCGATAGAAATGACCAGAAAACTGGTAGGTTCTTAGTATTTTTCAACTAAAACGTTACTTGTAGAATCATCTAAAACAAAAAAATTGGGCAACATTTCTGTGATTTTTTTCTTTTGAAAATGGTATGCCTGAAATTAAAAAAAAAATTTGCCAAAATTCGCAATCGAAGCTTCACGCGTTTCCCGAGATCAACGTTATTGATCGTTTATTCGAACGGCTGACCTAAATCGAAGAGAAATACAAGCTTCTTTTTGCGAAGTATGATTCGTGTTTGCTGAATTTTAAAATCATGTTAATTAAAGTTTCTTGCACTAGTATTCCTCAGTCTGAAGAGTATTAGAACATAAGGTGAGGCGTTGAATATTTGAAGATGCAGATGCTCAACAAAAAAGAGCCCTGATGGAAGAAAATTTGGAGCTGCAGAGAAGGTTCTTTTATTCTTCTTACTATTCTTCCTTCCGCCTCAATACCTCATAAATGGAACAAATATTTAGAGATGAATTCGTGACGAAAAACAGAATAAAACCGTGCCAGTGAGCAAACGAAGCAAGCAATTGGCATCATTTAGGTTTGATTTATAAGTGTTGATATGAATTTAACATCTTGATCTTACCTTAAACAGCAGCAAGTACAAAATTTTTCTTGAAGAAATACTGTTAAGATTAATCTTCAAATGCTAAGTTACACAGTTTAAAGGTAGTGTAGCCTGGTTAAGTTCAATCATTTTCTGTGCGATAGTTCAATCATTTGTCATTTGTTAAGATTGGCAGCGAAACGTCAATTTCATAATTACTTCAACATTTTGAGAAACTGCCTAAAAGGAGTTTGATTTTGAAAGTTTTCTTTGAATTTGGAAGCTCCGAAAAAAATTCATGTTGAGATTGGACGAACTCACTCCAACGCTTGCTCAGAAGGAAGCTCTTCTTGCTAGCATGGAAAACGAGAAGGACGCTGCATTGGCGAGAAATCGCGCGCTGCAAGCGGACATCGGGCAGTTACAGGTAGATCATAAAAATTGTCTTAAAATATAATTTCCGGTTTGTCCAACGATCATTCAACAAAAAATTGAAGTTTTTTCTTAAAGTTTATCTGTTTGTTTACATAGAACAGATGGAAAAGGGACTAAAAACTCTAAATCGGATTTTAAAGTGATAAAGTCTTACTTCTGTAGTCTAAAAGCATGGATACCTCATTGTGATGAAATATGAAAGGTATGATAATGAAGAAAAAAATCCTCCGAGACGAAAATAAAGCGAGCCATCTTTCTTTTACTGACTGCGAGTACGTTACTACATATAACACTACTGGGACACATTGACATTTCTTGTTATGGATCTACATATGTGAAAGGCTCGAATGCCTTTTCTCTTAGTGCTCATAAAACGACTGCGTCGTGAATGAAGCATAATGTATCAACTCACGATTAAGACAGAAGAGTGCAGGTAGAAAACCTTTTTTTCTCCGATGATAAACCGTAATAGACTACTACATAGAGCTCTCGAAAATCTTCAGAAGTATAAAAAAAAAGAAATTTAAGACTGTAAGCGTAGCTTTACAAGAGGTTTAGAAGAAGTAGCCACTCAAGAAAGGACCCATTTCTCAGTGATCAATAAATCAATAAAATACGATTTTCTCTGTTTCTTAGATCCAACTAAACGAGAAGACTCAGGGAGAAAAGATGGTTGAAGAGAGGGAAGAAGAGTGCAGAAGGGAGAAAGAGAAGCTCTACGTCATAATTGAACAGATAGAGAACGAGCTTGCCAGAAGCAAATCGAGGGAGTCTCACTCAGTGGTTGGTTTCTTTTCTTGTTACATCAATCTTCGATAGTACGGGTTTTCAAACGAAATTCCTCCCTTAACAAGTTATGCCCGGGAAGTCTTAGTTTCAGCTGAGTTGTTCATATTCTGAGCACCCGACAAATTATTATTGATTTTTTTCTTGAAAATAAACTGATTCATCATCATCATCTTTATCTCGTGATCATTACAGATGTTACAAACAATCACAAAGTATCCAGCAAAAGGCATTGCACTCACATTGCTTTCGTATATAAATAAAAATATAATTGAATGAAATGAAATGAAATTCCAATTAAAGTTGTAAACAAAATCTTATCTTAAATACTGACGTGAAATTATCAACAATACACGGTTGGAGAATGATTCAGAAGAAATGCTAAGAATGCTATCATCCATATTGTTGACTATTGCATACGTACGATTAGAAAACGAATGAGCAGTAATGTTGTCACTAGCTTTAACAAGCGGAAAAAGCTTATTTGAGAGACCACGAGTATTTGATTCTTTGATAGAGAAAAAATCAGTGATCAAAACATCGGATGAGCCGATCAAAATAGAATGTAGTAATCGAAAAGTTGCTATTTGTCTTCTATCCAGTAAAGAATGCAAATCAAACATTTCACAAGCTAGTCTATAACAAGTCCATGGTATATTACAGCGGAAGAAAAGGCGTCTTAAAAACAGATATTGGACATTTTCAAGCATACGCTTTTCGTATAACAAGTGTGGATCATATACAGGGGAAGCATACTCTAAAATAGAACGTATGTAAGCTTTGTAAACATGTGTCAAAACTATGGGATTACACGATTTTATTGCTATAAAAATAAAGTTTGCTATAAAAATAAAGTTCTTTCGTCACATTTCGTCGTCACAAAATTTCGTGGAATCACTCAAATCTACGAATAAATTTACTTTCATGTTTTGGAAATGCTCTCATTCCCGCTAGAACGCTATTTTTTTAGATAAAAAGTTTTTTCCTAAACCTCACAACTTTGGTTTGAAGATATGAAACGGATATAGTTTATTCATTTACCATCCCCTTCTTTCGTCTGATTCGACAGGCAATAATGGTGGAGTAGACGTGGATTTTTGGTCCTCTTAGCTCAATCCCAGTTTCGTGGTTCATTTTAAGTCTGTGTTTCAATTTACACGAACTTTATTCATCTTTGACTCGTATATTCTGAATCGAAAAGATTAATTTTTTACTTCGAAAAACTGGGTTTGGGTGTTCAGGATGAGATCAGCCAACTAAAAAGACGTCTCAGAGAAGAGGAATTCGCTGAGGATCAGCTCAAGCAGCTTAATGAAAAGGTTTATTCAACAAAAAGGAATTTTTTTACATTACCGTATTGGCGATATTCGTCAAGTAGGGCAAAAGAACGTCGTAATGCTCCCTGCAGAGTTTAGCCCATTAAATATACCCGAAATTTTCCATTCGATCCAAGTAATTGTCTAAAACAAAAGCAGCTGCGCATTGTACTAACTCAATTATAATGAAAACTATACAAATTCTTTCCTCCAATTCCTCAAAACTCTTGTGTTTTTTTTAAGGTAAAAGTATCTGGCCCGAATATCGAAAAAAAACTCATTGCAATATCGTGTTATAAGCACCGATGATTGGGTTTGGCTCCATTCATTAATTAGTATTAATAAGAGTTTAGAAACTCATGTAGCCATAGGTGAAATGTGTCTTGATTTTTCAATAGGTCGATCGCTGTAGTTGTTGTTGTTGTCTTGCCCATAGGTCCTGTCGAGGGGATTCCTTTTGGGATAGGTTGGTGGTGAGGATCCTTTTGAGTCCGGAGAGATTTTCTCCGTCTACACTCGCACCACAGTCGGCGATCCTCTTGGCGAGACCCATTCGTTAACCGGAGAAGGGCAAGAGGTTATTTTACTGGCGCCTCGACTCGCCATTGAAAAGTATAGCGGAGTATCGGCTGATGTTTTGTCCGGTGGCATGCCCAGGCCGGTCCGGCATCGCCCTCCTTTGACGAGCTATACTACCCAGTTTTGGTCCGCGGCGGGATTTCTCCCGCTACCTCCCAGCACGAATTCTTCGTAGGGAGGCGTCCCTCTATCCGCCACCTGAGGTCGCGCTCGATTCTGGACTGGATAATCCGGCTCCATCCGTGACAGGCTCTTAAGGCTGTAGAGTCACGAATGGCCACTGTTGCAGTGTGTTTCGAGATCGCTGTAGTAGGTTAAAAGTGTCCCTTTCAGCTTTATGAAACCGGATAAAGCTGAGTTATGGCTAATGAAATGTTCTATTTATGTAGTTTTATTTCAAGTTTAGCTATGAAAAATTCGATACATTCATTTCGAGTGAGGGAGAGGGTCGGTAGGTCGATCGCCCGAGAAATTTTTTTTTGCTACTTGGCAGTTTGCCTATGGCCAAGATTCCTGAGATCTTACTCTCCAGTGCTGCTACAGAAACACAGAGAGCAGCTAAGATATCTGCATATAATCTCAGAGGAGCGTGCACCCTGCTGCTTATAATCTCAGAGGAGCGTGCACCCTGATGCTAATCTCATATTTGTGTGAGGACGATTAGTAAGATTATTTCTAATCCTTCCTCAAAAAGCTTCTGCTTCTATACCAGCAAGATTAGATTCTCAACGTAGAGTAACGCGGAAATGTCTAAAAAGCGAATATTTGCATGCGTAAAAGAGGAAGAAGTTATAATCTTTCTTACTAAAATTTTCTAT